>NW_004624753.1:5769895-5824372 GCF_000247695.1 Heterocephalus glaber
TGCATTATGTAAAGGTACAATTCCCAATGAGAAATGTAATTGTGTTGTATACCTACAATGTACCAATAAAAGAATTTAATACAAAAAATAAATAAATAAATAAATAAATAAGACAGCTGAAGAAAGTCACGTTGCATAAAATGTATGTAAAGATTTGAACACACATACACACACGTGCAAGGACATATATATTCTCTATATTTTCTCTTATTTTCTACTTCAATTATAGGGGAAAAGTCCAAGTCCCAATTACATAACAAGTCTCTCAGTTCCTTTTTTTTGTCACTGGGACAAAATACTCAACATCCACAAATTAAAGGAGGACAGATTTATTTTGGCTCAAGTTTCACTCCACAGTTGGTTGGCTGCAGGGCAGAACAATGTGGCAGAGGGGCGCGGTGGAGGAGAGCTGCTCACATGCCAGAGGACAGGAAGCAGACAACAAGGAGGAGATGGGGAGGGGGAGGAACCCTCCCATGACACCGCAGGGACCACCTCTTCCACCCAGACCCCCCTCCTAACAGCCAGTCAACTGTAAGCCCCATAATCCAGTCACCTGCCAAAAGCCCTGCCTGCCGAGGAGCACGTGAGGCCCTAGGGCATTGCTGGCGAACCTTTCAAAGCTTTCAGTGATGACAAACAGCCCGCTGCGACACACGTGCCATAGGTTTGCCACTGTTGCCTAGGGGACTTACAGCTATGCGTCATTACACCAAGTTTGGTTTTTCTTTGTGGAATTTGACAAATGGGTCTCAAATTAGTCAGGAAAACTAAAATGAGAAAATGAGACAAGATCTGAAAAATTACTGTATGCAACCTTCCTCACTTCTCAATTGTATCTCTTCAATTATTTTAAGAAAGCTGATATTCCCAACTTTCTGAGAAGCACAAGGTTCGTTTTTGCAGGGGAGGTGCTGGAGGGACTGAGCCAGGGCTACACACATGCTAGGCAAGCACTCTGAATGCCCAGAAATATATAGAATGAAAGATAGGAAATAATTGAATTAAAATGACAAAAATTATCCAGAACTGAAGAAAGATCCTCAGATTTAGGGTGTCCAGTTAATTCCAAATAAGATATATGGTAATGAAATTTAAAACACCAAAGACAAAAGGAAGATCTTAAAAATAGCCACAAAGAGAAGACAAGTTAGACGACATTAAGAACAGACAGCAACTTTCTAAAAGGATCAGTGTCCCACTGCAAGTCAGAAACTAATACCACTAAGCTACATCCCTGGCCTGAGGGTCAATTTTTAATACAAATATCTGATCACATCCTCCCTTGCTTTCTCCTCCCTCCCAAAAAAGTTGCATTCAACTCTCAATTATCTGGAAAGAAGAGTTTCTGCGGTTAAAATTAAAATTAAACTCTATTAGTGAAAAACCATGATCAGAAAAATACTTCATTAGAAAAAAATCTATTCTTGAGAACTGCTAAAATCTCACAGGCATTGTAACGCATCTTCTGCAGCAGGAAGCTCCCTCCCTGCTGCCACCCAACCTCAGCACTCACCGAGCACAGCACTGCTGCTGAGGCCCGGGCCTGTTCCGATCACTGCACCCCAAGCTCCTCCCCTTCACCCTTCTCTCACCAGGCCCTTAAGGATGCAGCCGCTCCCCTGACCTCAGCCCTCCTCCCCTCTTCTCTGTAGCATGCATCTCCTGCAAGGTGCACAGTTCACGTTTGCTTTACTGTCTGCCCCTCATCAGTACGGAAGCCCCACAGCAGCAATGACTTGTTCACTGCTGTATTCCTAGCACCTGGACGCGCACTCGCTGGCTTAGTGAACAGACTGATGGTTATAAACATCAGAAAGTTGTCTTACTGATAAATCCTTTGATGCCCAAAGACTCTATTTCCATATAGACCAATAAACGACTATAGGTTTCCACCAGAGCTGGAGCCAGTGCCACACTGGACTTCGCATGAGCAAGTTTGATCACCCTGGTTGCAATGCTGTGAATAAGGCTGAAGAAACAAAAGGGAAGATGATAAATACAGTACTCACGCTTTTTATACAAATACAGTGGTTACCTACTCACAGGTAACTCAGTGTGAAATGAGACCGAACTGATTCAAATCGACTTGACTCATTTAACCTACTTAACCCGCTGTGAACAACTGGTAATGACGCAGCACACAACCTAAGCTGAACTCTGCTTTCTATGGAGCTCTTGGTTGAGGGTGGAGGTGCTTTCAACACACACTGGAATCCCTCTGTCATGGGAAAACAAACTTTGGGTGCAACTTCAAAGAACATGCTTCAGTGCCTTTAGTCTGTTTTTCAAATATGTAACTAAATATATTTGAGAAATTAAGTCACTTTTGTCAGAATTATTTAATAAATCACTGCTGATGTCCAAGTGCTAGGGTTCAACGAGCCTTTGCCACATCTGTCATACACACGAGTACAGCACACATTTGATTCTGCCGAAGTGCTGACCATGAACAACGGCATAGCTTTGCTGGGCCTGATGCTCACCTGAAGGCTCACAGATGTGTTCCTTGTGGCAGAAACAGTGTTGCTTTAAGTCTGAGTCACTACTTAAAGGCTGAAAGACTAGAAATACAAATCTGAAGTATGGTCTTTTTCAAAGACTGGTGAAGCACGACAACTATTTATCTGCATTCGTGTAAGAATGCAGAAGAAGCCCAAGGGGCAGCACCACTTCCAGACAGAAGCCCAGCCTCTCCAGCTGGCCTCAGCCCACATAGCTGTGTGCATAAACACGCGGCTCCTGTCCACACCTGCCAGGCCTCTACACGCTCATCGGCTCCTTGGGCACTGGACGTGCTAGAATCATACCGAACAGAAGGCTGTCTTTTAGAAAAATCTGATGACACTGTGGAAGGTGTCCCTGTGTGCGATCAACATAATGTCACATTCCTGAAGTCTGCAATTCTACTTCCAGAAAGTGATTTAAGAAATATGAAGTACAATAATTTAAAAGAAAATATAATTATGGGTCTAGCAAAGGCTACCATGAAGATAGTCTTCAATGTCATCTTTACTATACACAGGCATTGAAAAATCTCCACGTTCAACAATGTGGAACTGTTTAAATCACTAGGTATAGATGCATAAAAAGCTGTGCAGCAAATTAAACAGTATACTTGAAAAACATTCGCTGAAAAAGTATCTGATTATTATAGGAAATCATGAAATATGATCATAACAAATGTTTGTCCAAAACAAAAATATGTTTGTCCAACACAAAATATCTATCCATATACTAGCCATATTAAAAAAGACTAACAAATATGAGTTCTATCCCTGGTACCAAAAGAAAAAGACTAACAATATATAAAACAGTTTTATTCACTGGTCATTCAAGAGATGCAGATGAAAACAACACTGAGATTCCACCTCACCCCAAAAAGAATGGCTGCTATCATGAAATCAACCAATAACAAACGCTGGTGGGGCTGTGGGGAGAAAGGAACCCTTCTTCATTGTTGGTGGGAATGTAGACTGGTGCAACCACTGTGGAAGTCAGTATGGAGATTCCTCAAAGACCTAGGACTAGAGGTCCCATTTGACCCAGCTATTCCCCTGCTGGGTATTTTCCCCAAAGAATTAAAAGAATCATATCACAGCAATATATGTGCACTCATTTTTATAGCAGCACAGTTTGTAATAGCTAAAGCTTGGAAACAGCCCAAGTGCCCATCAACTGGAGACTGGATAAAGAAAATGTGGTTTTTTAATAAAGTGAAGTACCACTCAGCCATAAAGAACGAGAAGCTAGAGACATTTATAGCTAAATGGGTGCACAATGAGGCCATACTCTTAAGTGAAATAAATAGGATACACTTGTATATTTGGTTTAAAAATTAAAAGTGTAAATAAGGTTCAGATGGTATAATTGATAATGTGAAATACGAAGAAAAGGTCTAAAGGAGTAGGGGAAGTGGGAAGGGTAGGGGAAAGGAAAGAAGGGAAAAGAAAAAATATGAGAAATGGAAACAAAGTCTTTGTAAATAGGGAAGGGTGGAGGGGCTGAAGGGAGGGCAGGGGAATGGGGAAAAAATAAGAACTAAGATACACCATGTAAGGGTACAAGATCCCAATGAGGAATGTAACTGTATTTTATATGTACCAATAAACTTAATGAAAATATTTAAAAAAAAATTTTATAATGTGTATTTCATATGAAAATTTATGGCAATTATTTTCTTCATTTGTATATTGTAGAATCGTAAAATTAACAACATTCATCTTTATAACAAAATAAATCTAATTTTTTTTTGGTACCAAGGATCGAACTCAGGACCTTGTGCTTGCAAGGCAGGCTTAGTGCCACTGTGCTACATCCCCGGGCTAAATCTAATTATTTTTAAATGTATCTGACTATAAAACTTGCATGAACATGAAACCAATTTATACTATCCCAATAGCAATTCCCAGACATGAAGCCAAATAAAAAGGACACACCTCATTTTCGCATGAACTGTGAGGGAATCCAGAAGGTTCATTGGTAAGGGAGTTATAGACCCTGAAGCCAAACAGCTCGTTCCAGGGAGGGGTATCCTCATAATTCCATTTCCATAAATAGTTTCTACCAGAGCACCCATGGGTAGCGTGAAACATTCTGAATTTGTAGAGTATGCATTACACAGCAGGGCAATTTTATAGTCATTCATCTGCAAGCTTTTATTTCGAAGACTTTGCTGGAGGAACCTAAAAATTCACATTCATTAAACAAAGACTACAATTTCCACAAAGTTCAAACTTGCATTTTAATCTTTATTTTTTGAGACAGGGTCTCCCTATGTAGTTCGGGCTGAGCTTGAACTCACTGTGCAGCCCAGGCTGGCCTCAGTAACCCTCCTGCCTCAGCCTCCTCCAAGTGCTGGGATTATAGCCATGCACCACCACAGCTGGCCTTAACTTGCAGGTTTTTTTTTTTTTGGTACTGGGGATCAAACTCAGGTCCTTGAGCTCGAGCAGCAGGCAGCGAAACCACTGAGCTAAATCCCTGGCCTGTTGACTTGCATTTTTAAAAGGCTCAACTTTATGTAAGTATTTACTAATGCTACCGTATTTTTATTCCTATTACAGGTTTTATGTGAAGTACAGAGTGCAAACACGTGTAAAAGCTGGGTAATGTTTCAGAAAAAATATAATTACAAGTTAAAAATTAATGGATATTTTGCGAAGTATATATAATATACAAGCACTATATTAGGCTGTTTCAGAGAATGAGGAAATAACTCACACATCCATGAACTAGGCTTCTGTTTATTGTCTATCTGCTTAAATACAGCATATGCCTTCATTATAGGTACCCTCACAGGTTACAGGTTACGGTTGTCTCATAGGACGAAAGCAGATGAGAGACCCTGCCCACATGATGGTCTCATCTGAGGAGCCTGGCGGGAGCTCTGAGGGGGCTCAGCTCTTCCCAGCATCCTCGGCGGCAGTCCAGTGCTATCTGGGAAGGGCATCTCCCCTGGGTCCTCACCGCTTAGGCAGACGCATACAGCCCCAACAGCTCAGCTAATCTCAGTGGCCCAGAGTGAAATATGTTTTGTCATCAAGCTCAAATCCTAAGCACTTGAGAAATTTCATGTATTTTCATGTAAGTAAAAGTTAAGGCCCTCAACTACACTTTAAAATACAACAGATAAAGACCAGTCTTTAAATAAAAAACCCCAACTAGACACATACATATGGATGCAAGCACGATTAGCTCATCTGCTCATTTCTTGATACAGCTTCTGGTTAATTCTCTGGTTCTGACAGACACATTCAATACGCAGCCTCGTATCCAGTGAGTGTGGGGGCCTTTCCAGGCTCCTCACAAACACTGAGACCAATATTAGTTTATCGTCCTCTGTTTACTAAACAAGAATGATAACCATCAAGCAAAAATAACTTACTCATGGTGAAGTTTTAGCGAATGAGGGATTGGAATCTGTAGCGTGGAGTTGTCATTTTGGGCTTTTCTGTTGAGATGAATCCAAATACAAGTCATTGCAAAGGCATGAGTTGACTGGGGTTTGTTAATATCAGGAACTGGGATATACTAAAAAAACAGCAATTAGCATGTTGTAAGAAAGACAGTAATCCTTTTCTGACATATATATTTTAAATATCCTATTTTAATCTAGCCCCAATGGTTCTTTATTCAATAATACAAATCATACAATATACATATTATAATACAAATAATACAGTAGCAGCCACAAAATTTTAAAACAATTACAAGACCTTTCATCTGGCCTGGCTTGACTTGCCAACAAAGTAACAGAACCTACTACCACAGAGCATACTCAAACAAAAATCACTTAACATTAAAAAAAAAATTAAAGACATTAGTATGAAATCTTATTAAATGTGATACAGGAGTAATCAAAAATATGCTGAATTTTAAAATTAAAAAAGTCAGCACAGTGAAAAGACACATTGCCAAGAATGTTAGGATAAAAAAAAAAAACAATGTTAGGATAAGTGTGTCCAAACCAAGGGAGAATATCTCAAGGAGCATTAACAGCAAAGCGTCTTTCACTGTAACAAATTTTTAAAATTAAAACATTCACCCTATTTTTGATCATTCCTTGATGATCCAACATTTGTGGCAATTTCTGTCAAATAAAAACATTCTGGCATGTCCTCACCTACTTTACTGCCTGGATCTGGTACCACACAACTTGGGGTTCTTGCCCCAAGCCAAAATGACCATGAAAGGGAAACATTCTGAATGGGTAGGACATGGAGGCAGCCACACAGTGCAACTAAAGACACCCAGGAGAGAGCCTCCAGAGCCACTCAGTAGGATGATGGGGTGTGTGCATTCAAAACAAGAAATATTTTGAGGATAATGAATGCCATCATGTTTCTTACTGTAACAATTTTTTTTGTAAATTCATCATATTTTTTATCATACCACATATATTGAAAATATAATTTCTAATGTTTTAAAAATAAAATTTACTTTAAAATGATATATAAAACACAAAAATTGCATCTACTAAGGGGGTCCCGTAGGGTTCTGATACACGTATACATCATGTGAGGTTAAACGTAGCTATCTCTTCTAACATCAACCACTTCTTTATAGCAAAATTACTCAACATCATTCCTTCAGGTTTTCTGAGATACACATACCTGATTGCTCTCTCTAGTTATCCCACTGGGACTTCTTACTCCGACCTAGCTACAACGCTGTTATCTATTCATTCATCTTTCCCCCTGCCTCTTAAAAGTGATCTGCTTTCCAAGAAAATAAAAATCTAGTATGTGGTGGACCATGCCTGTAATGCCAGCACTCTGGGGGGCTTAGGCAGAAGAATCGCAAGTATGAGCTCCTTGGCAAGACCCTGTCTCAAAAGAAATAAAAAAGGAAGGAGATGCAGCTCAGCAAGAAGTCCCTGGTTTAAATCCCCAGTACCAGCCCCCAAAATCTAACGAATGTGCAGTCTAAGTGACTATCATTAAACATACTGAATATTAACGGGTGAAAGGATATGGATGCCTAGAATTTGCTTTAAAATTGTCTATAATTAACAAAAAGAGAGAGAGAAATGAAACAAGAATATTTCTAGGTGATGCATTTGTGGAGGTTTACTGCTCTATCCACTCTATTTTTTGTGTGTGTTTTCCATTAGAAATATTTCTTTAAAAAATGGCAACCATATGGAGATACCTCAAACAACTAGGACTAGAGGTCCCGTCTGACCCAGCTATTCCCCTGCTGGGTGTCGTCCCAAAAGAATTAAAAGAATCATACCACAGCGATATATGTGCCCCCATGTTCATAGCAGCACAATTTGTAATAGCTAAAACTTGGAAGCAGCCCAATTGCCCATCATGGAGACTGGATAAAGAAGATGTGTTTTTTCTATAAAATGGAGTACTACTCAGCCATAAAGAACGAGACACTAAAGACATTTATAGCTAAGTGGATGCACATTGAGGCCATACTCTTAAGTGAAATAAATAGGACACATATGTGTAAATACCGAAGAGTTTCTCTGGTGTGAGAAACTGAAAGTGTAAATAAGGATCCAAGTGCATAACTGATAAAGTGAAACAGGAAGAAAAGGTCTAAAGGAGAAGTGGAAGTAGGGGGGGTAGGGAAAAGAAAAGAAGGGAAAAAAAAAAGATACGAGAAAAGGAAAAAAATGGAAACAGTCTTTCTAAATAGGGAAGGGAGGGCAGGGGAATGAGGAAAAAATAAGAAGCAAGATACGTCATGTAAAGGTACAAGATCCCAATGAGGAATGTAACTGTACTGTATACCTAAAATGAACCAATAAACTTAATGGGAAAAAAATGGCAACCATCAAAATATTCAACCACACTTTCATCAAATACTTCACATAACAGAACACTGGGAGGAAGGCTACTGAGGTTCACCGGACAAACCGGAAATAGGTATTGACAGACACTTGTCTCGGCCATGCAACAGTGTGTATCGTTCAAACAGTATTAGTCCCTCCAAAGACTGTAGACTGACCTAGAACTAGACAAAGAGTTCATCACAGTAGATCCCACTGTGATTTTGGATAAGCTGTAGAAAGAATAGTTTAGGGCCGGGGATGTAGCTCAGTGGCACAGCACCTGCCTGGCAAGCACGAGGCCCTGAGTTTGATTCCTGGTACTAAAACAAAAGGAAATAAACTAGTTCAATCTCTTTATAAGTAAACTAGTAAAAAAGACTGCCCAAGAAGTGATGGGGTTAATCACAAAATGGGAAAAAAAACTCACCCTGATCCAGTGCTTATTTATTTATTTTTAACAATATCCACACTGAAATCCTTAAACACGGTCAGAAGTAATTCTATCGTCCCACTGTTAACTACCAGTAAAACTTACCTCTTTCTCTGGGTACAGGAGATCAAAGAGCTTCATGACAGGGAGGAAATCGGCGAGGGCGTTTTTCTGAATGCTCCCCGAGATGAACTGCAGGAGAACCCACATCAGATGGTCTCTGCCTTTAATCAGTCCACGCCCCGCCAGCTGCAAGAGATGGGAAGCAATGGACGAACAGCTGCGGAAAGCCAAAGGGTGTAGTTGTCCTTTTACAGGAAATTCCGGGCATTATAGTCTGGATCTTAAATGTGCCCAAAGCCCCTGTGCTGAAGTCTTGGTCCTGAGTAGAGCGCTGTTGGGAGCCCATGGACCCGCGGAGTGGGCCTCGAGGGGGAAGTCAGGTCTCACACTCACTCACACTCACACACCTGCCGCCTCAGCCCCGCCCCCGAGAGCCACAGCTGTCCACTGCCATGAGGCCGCTATGATGCACTGTCTCCCCACAGGCCCAAAGCAACAGAGCCAAGAGCCACGGCCGGCAACCTCTGAAACAGTGAGCCAAGCACATCCATCCTTGCAAGTTGTTTGTCTCAGGTATTTTGTCAAGAGCAATGAAAAGCTGGCTAACACCTGGTTTTTGTTCTCAGAAAGTAGCATTTAACTTTGGAGCTTAGTAATTACTTATTCTCAAATAGGACACACCATATAAAGCCTGCTAAATTATATCATTTTACATACATACATTAATATTATACATACACATACATGTTTCTCTTCTACTCCTCAAAACAACTATGTATATGAAAAATTCAGTGTTTCAGAATATAACTTAACTGATCATGTGCATATAAGAATCAAGATCCAACTGGGCCTGGTGGCCTAGCCCTGTAATCCCAGGACTCGGGAGGCTGAGGCTGAGGACAATCGCCCCAAGTCTAAGGCCATACTGAGCTACACAGTGAGTTCAAAGCCAGCCTGAACTACACAGTGAGATCAGATCCTGTCTCACACAAAATAAAGAAAAATAAGACAAAAATAACCAAGATTGATATGGGACAGTTCTTACTAAAAATATCTCATCCAAACAAATACTTTATCATACCAAAAGAATATAATTTTTAAAATTTAAAATCCTCAAGGACTGGTTATCATAAAACACTTTTCCTGGTTTACTGAGATTAAAGAGAAACCAATGATGAGGCCAGGGCTGCGATGATTCAAGCAGTTTAGCAGTGTTTACAAAACGCTTTCTGCTTTCCACTCAATACAATGACCGATGTCAGAGAGAAGTCACAGACATCACAACATCCAGCTTGCTCCCCTTCAAGATATCCATAGCCTTCTGACTAAAGCCAGCTCTTCCTGAAAGCTGACTCGCGCTTAGCCTTCTCCTTGCTTTCGTCCTCCACACAGGAAGCACGGCGCAAACCCGCCCCATGCTCTGCTGTCAGTCACCCGGTCCTCACCCGCCCTCGCACCCCTGACCTCCGGGGCTCTTCCTCTCCCTCCTGCACTAGCCCTTCAGCACCTCCTGCTGGCCCACAGCAGGATCTCTCTCACTCATTTCCTCGGCTCTGGTGCTGCCTATATCCATACCCACTCTACCATCTTTCTCCGGGGCCCTTAGTAAAGTTTACAACCTATATATAATGAAGCCACTCTTCTCCTCAGTGCTGCCAAAAGAAAATGGAAGCTCTCAATAAATAAACAGATTGCAATGGGCCGGGGATTTAGCTCAGTGGTGCCCCCGCCTGCCTCCCAAGTGCAAGGTCCTGAGTTCAATCCCCGGTACCAAAAAAACCCACCAAACCTTAACACATCAAATAAACAGACTGCCTAAGTTCTCCATGTCTCTTCTTGCCTCCCTATCTTCCTACCACCACCATTTCCTCCTTTGTGTTTTTCTTTCCAGTTCCCACACATCTCCATCCCACTCCAAATGATGATCTTACTGCTAGGAAAATATTTTGCTATTTTCTCTTCTTGGCAAACGTCAACATGCTTCATGTATCAGCGTAAAGCCAGTCATGATGTCTTTATTAGGGACTACTCCCTCCCAGGCCTACCCAGGAAAACATGTTTCCACAATGCCAACTACATTATAATCAAACTGTTTATACACACAGCTTCCCCTCTAGTGAGGTGCTCCCTGGGGTACTATAGGGCATTTTCATGTTGTATCCCCTGGTCCCTCAACTGTGAATATATAGAATGAATGACTGAATCCAGTAACAAGAAAGTAAAAAAATAAGAAACCATGGAAGTCCTGAACAGGACAAAAACGAGGGCTCCAACTCCTGCCACTTCTTTCTCTTTTTGGGGGGTACCAGGAATTGAACTCAGGACCTTGAGCTTGCAAGGCACATGGCACCACCACTGAGCTAAATCCCTGGCCCAAACTCCTGCCACTTTTGAAATGATGAGGCGGTGCCCGCACCAGTGTAAAACGCACTAATCAACAGGTGAAGCGGCTCTGGCCACAAGATGTGGGACATACCTTCTGGTGAAGAGAGAGGACCATGTGTGGAAAGCTGGCAAACTGGAAAAGCACAAAGAAAATGAGCTGGCTGGAGAGATGCTGCCACAGGAGTTGGCTGGTGCCCCCATCGTCAAACTTCTCTTCGGTCTCGGACCGCTCCATGGCATACACCACCAGGTCCACCAGCTGGTCCTCCAGCACAGGGCAACGCTGCTTGTGCTGTGGGGCAGAGATTGGACACAGTATTCCACAAGCCTCCCGGCGGGCCTGAGCAACACCAGTAATGGCATTAAAGTACTAACAGGCTGAGAAGCATGGAATGAGGTTGAGCTCAGGAAGTTAAGGTTAGCTTCAGTCTATTAAAGCTGCATCGTGTCACCTTAGCACAGAGGAGGAGTTTCGTGAAAAAAATCATTTTTAGGTCTCCCACAAAACAGATTTCCCAGTAAGTTTTGACTTCTACAACAGACATCACTCTTCCAATTTGACAAAGGGCACAACACAGTGGAAAATTTTATTTATTCTTTGGAAAAAAATAACTTTATAAGTCACAAAAATGGGAAAAACAGTATTAATTTTGTAACTGAGCTCAAAAGATGAAAACCTTAAGTTTCCAGGTTTCAACTAAGAGAGAACAAATAACACAGTATGTCAATCTATTTATTGGAAAGTAACAACCTACAAATTTACAGAGATAAACCTAAGTAGCTGTTTTTCAATGTGTGGTTACAATCCTATTAAAATTAAAATTTCCTCCCCAATTAACAAAAAAATTCATCTCCCAAGTTAATCTCAGCTCTTTCCCCTCGGAAGGCAGACATAATGCAGCTTTAATTTTAAATTAGATCATTTTAAAATCTAAAACAAGAAAAAGAATTGAGTTTAAACACTAACAATGAAAATGCAACTTCCCTTTCTAGAGGCAAAAAGGTTTGTGATTTTAAAAAGTGTTTTAAAAATATATATACTTTTTTAACCAAAAGAAATATGTTAAGCCACTTTTTAAAGGCCATTTATTTTTCCTTTAAAAATGTATGACTTAGTAGCAGGCAGGTGGAAGCCTTTCAGTGAATACAATTACTAATATAGATGCTTTCCCCTGGACTTTAGATGTAATTACCATTCTTTTGCCATGAAAAAGGGATATGATTTCTTTAAATTTAGAGAAAAAAGTGCAAAATGGGGACAAATTTGGAAATCAACAAAACATAATGGATCGCATCCCCTTTTGCATGCTCTTTGCCAGCTCCAAATCGTAAAGCTCCGATATAGCTGCACTTTCTTCAAACATGCAGATACAACAAACATCTAACCAAACAGGAAGCATCAATGGTTGCTTCGTATTCTTCCCCAAACACAATGCCATGATCACAGTCCAACCACACTGCAGGTTTACAAAGAGCAATATTAACACCACCAGGGACTACAGGACTGTTCCTCCGGGTGTAACTGTCGTTACGCAGCAGAGCAGAGTGCAACAGACAACACTACAGACTACTTCTGAAGTCAGCATGCAAAACTACTGTGTACAGGGCTTGAAATTCACTAGTTCTGCCAACCACCAACAACCTAAGAGATGTGTCAGACAACACAAATTTAGAGTGAGATCATTCAAAGTATACAAGAGTCAGAAAAATTTGTGAAAAGAAATAAAGCCAGGATTTCCAGTAGGAATTTTTTATGAGAATTTGCTTCTAGTTTGGCAACTAACTGATCTGTAATCTAGTTCTCCATCCTAGGCGGTCACCTATCGATTTACTTGAAGAAAAAAAAGAGCACACTAAATAAAACCAGTATTCTGCACCTGAATCACTCTGAAGTTTCCCTTTTTAGTTTTAGCCACATTTTTTTTTTTAAAAAAGAACTAGGTTTTCGCCTGTTTTTCAAGTATATCATGATGGTCAAATGGTTAATGATTTAAAGAGGAAAGCAAAAATACTAAACTCTTGACAAGGTAAGAACAACTGGGAAGCTTACAGTTAAAGCTGATGATTTTTCAGGGTATGCCAGCCACGACTCAAGATTCTCCCCGACTTTTCTGGTAAAGCCCTGGTAGGTCACGGTAGCTGGAGAGCTATCAGGATTAACTATAAACTTCCCAGGGAGTTTTTGGATAAAACCAAGGATATTTCTCAAGCCAAATTTAAAGACTGCATTAAACATGTTGCTTTGTTTTGATAATATCAAAAAAGTCTACAATATAAAGCAATCTGAGCTGCTACTTTGGAAAAATACCTTTTGCTTTAATTTGCAATTATTAAAACTAGATACCTAAAATTAAGGCTCTTTACCACATAGATTGTTTTACAAAGTGGAACAAATGAATATTTGTAAAGCAGTTTAAAATCTATGAATAAAATTATCAGTCACTAGGCTAAGCTATTCTGCAGGTCAGCAATGCCAGACCTCTGGCTATTTACCTCCTGTTTTCTGAAGGCATCGGTCAATTTAAGGCTGCAAAATACTGACATGTAGTGAAATTTTCTTGTTTATATCATATCTATATGTATATTTAGTTAATGCCTGTTTTAACAAGAATATCTAAACTCAGTATTTTAACAATTTTATTTCTGTATCATACCCCAAATTGTACTGAACACAGTTTTGAATTTTCAGCTTTGGTAAAAGCTAAACATCAGGCACAAGTCACTAAGGGAAACATTAACATCAACCTTTACTTGTTCTCCCAACTCCTTCCTACTACTACTTCAACTGGCAAAGGACAGTGGTTTTCGTTCTTAGTATCCGATATCCTATACTGAGTGGCACTGGACATTTTGCATGTAAGCAGTCCTGGTACCACTTTGGCAGTGAAAACTTAACATACTGCACTAAGAGGGCTGGACATTAATTCAAATCACTGTGTCAGTGCTCTACATCAGTTTTAAAGCAATACCTATTTGGGTTAAGTTTGGGATGGAAAGATTTCTTTTAATGGCATTTATGAATTCTCTGCTTTACCAATGGGAGCTTCCAATAAGAACCAGAGCCTGATGTCAGTTAAGAACTTTCGAAGTTATTTTCAAGAGAAACTGAGTGATTAGTTTGGAGTAAACTGTCTCATGGTAGCCAGAGTTCATGCACACCGCCTAAGAGCCAGGGGAGTGTATCTGATTTGTATTAAACAGCATTTTTTATTCAGCAGAAAGCAATACAAACTCTCATATATAAACACATAAAAGATTTTTCCACTGTGAGTTGAAGTTCAACACTCCACCTTGTTGGTCACAGACCTGGGCTATTCATGGCCTGAATGTCACCAATTTAGAATTTTAAAATACAGCCCAATTCCTACTGGAAAATGCAATATGACAGAGCTTAAAAAGTTTCAAGCTTCAAGTAAATTATTGCATTGCTAGAGAAAAGACAAGAAAGTATAGTACAAAGTACAGTTCTGTAATGATAAAAGTTGTGGTAAGATGATTTGGTTATTTTTAATCATATGCTTCATATATTATATGTTCTCATCTTTTAAATCTACTTTCCAGTAGGTGAAAATAACATATCATCAGTTTAGCATATTATCTTCCATCTATGAGTTCCCCTGCTCAGTTTCCTATGAAAACAATTACTGATGAACTGTGAATTTTTGACAATGTTACACTACAGTGGAACCACTATTAATGTTCTGTCAGCATTTCCATTATAAACTTTATTTTTTATGGATTTATGTCTTAGTCATAAACTTTTTTTAGGTTGAAACTTGTTATTGAAATGATCAAATCAGAAATATTCTTTTTGGAATTATTTTTGTTAATTTCCTTTTTGAGAAGATCTGCCACCCAGAAGAAAAGCAAAGCTGTGGACAGCTAAAGATATCTGGGGGAAGATACTCGCAGCTCAAATGACCACGAGCACATTTCTCCACCAAACTGTAAAAAAAGTTGAGTCAAGTATGACTTAAGGTTCCTAAGAAAAATTGCTGTTGAGACATCGCATGAAGCATTCTTCCAAAGGCAGCTGAATACTTACCTCTAACCCAAGAGAAAGCTGGTCAGAGTTAATGACTTGGTAGGTATTTAAGACGTTAAAGTGGTAGACTACAGGGGTAACTGTCAGGTACTCTAGTGGCGAAGCAGTTTCAGTGTCACAAGTACAGAGGCTTGTCCAAACAAGGAGACTTGGTCAATTTTTCAGAAGATACTTAAAATAACAAAAGAGATATTGCTACTGGGGTGAAGTCTGGCATGCAAAGTTTCAACACTGAGCAAGTTTTATGGCCAAGCTATATGTCCTTAAAAATAGGGCTTTATAAATGGAAGCACTGGCACAACCTTCACTATAGTATTGCAAACAGGAACGCTATTTTATATAACCTAGAAAAGAACGTCTTTTTAAAAACAAAAAGCTGGTCTGTTTTAATATGTTGGGCTCAAAAATTTTTTACCAAAAAGAACTGGAACCACTATTTTGCTTAAAATCTCAAAGGTGAAAAGTCCTGGAACCAACTTGGGAGTGCACAAGAGTTTGGCTGACGAGGTGTGGCCGTGGTGTCGCCCCTCCGCAGGGGGCCGCAGCTGACGAGGACACATCCGGCAAGACTGACAGAGACCGGCGTGCGTCCAGAGGTGTGGGGTCACCTACAGATGAGACGCTCCTCAGTCAATCCCGGGTCCAAAAAAGCCTTCCCTGTATAAAGTTTACCACTCCGATTTTTACAAGCGGCATATCTATTCAAGTGCTTTCCTTTTCTTTTTTTGTTTTAATTTGTTTTTGTTTTCAGGCAAAGCAACATAAGCATTTTTGTTGTGGTTTTGTTTTAGGAGTCTGGAAAGACAGAGGCTACCCTGAATCTTTCCATCTTGCAAATTCCATCAGGCTAACATTAGCCCTAAAGCAGGAAAACAGTAAAATGGAGTGGGAAGGAAAAAGAACCCATCAAAAAGTGACAGGCATAACTGAGTGCCAGGTGTTGTCTCTTTCTTAAAAAAAAAAAAAGAAAAAGAAAAAGAAAAAGAAAAAGGAAAAAGGAAAAAAAAAGAATATAAAAAAACAAACACCAAAAAAAAAAAAAAAAACCACAAAAAACAAAAAACAAAAACCATCCACCAAAAATAACTCTCATATCCCAAGAAGAAATGTTTTTTAGTGGCCTTGGTCTCAGCATGGTCCTGCCAATTTCAAGCCCCGACCATACACGTATTCTCTAAATGGAATCAGTGGCTACAAAGCGGCCAGCGTATCGTTAGTCACAATACAACAGTAAGGTTGTGAACGTACCTGAGCAATGTTCAAGGTCTAGAGCATTGGAGGGTGGGCAGGACAAGACAGGACAGAACAAAAATAAAGGAAGAAAAAAGAAAAGACAAAACAGTGACTATGAGGCCAGCCTCAAGGAACCCAGAGTCAGCACAAACCCTCCCACATGTTAAACCACCAAAAGCAAACAAACACACCAAAAAAAGAAAAAAAAAAAATCAGCAAGGCGGCCACGCTGAAGGTACCAGGGTTATAAAAATAGACACCCCAAACAGCAAAAAAGGGCAAAAATTATGGTTCAGTCATGTGTAGGTTTCTCTGGCAAAAGGTATACTTGACACTGGCCTTATAGAAAAAAAAGCAATGCAAAATAAACCAACTTTAAAAATATCACCTTTTTAAACACTCTTAAAACAAGATATAAATGATAGAAATAATACATTGTTCGATACACTACATACTTCAAAAAAAGTCACCAAAGAGTTCATAACTGTTTTGCTCAGTCAGCTACAGCAAAGAAAAGAGAAAAGAATAGGCAGATTCTATGCAGATTACACTAGGTTTCCAGCATACAGTACCTGCTTATTTAAACCTAGCATATTGCAGACCATATCCCTGGAATAAGGCTGCTCCAATACATATCTCAACAAAGCAGTCTGGGGTTCAAACAGATCCTTTAAAGAAAATGAAAAAAATTATTGCTTCAAGAGAAACACATATGCTCATTCAGATTATTTTCAATTGGACTTAAAAATCTTCTAAAGGTATTTGTTACCTTCCCACAGTAGGCAGAATCTAGTGGGAAAAAATTACAGGATTTTGGTGCTTACAGTTCATCTGTTGATGACAACTTGACAACTGAGGAAGTTACTCAAGGACACACAGAAGGGAAAATAAAGATTCTAGCGCCATGTCCTTCAACCCTTTCCCTAGCGTACTGCCTACTCTACCTCCCTGAAAACATAAAAGGCACACATTTCTCAAGCTGAGAATCTCATGATGTCCATTTATATAAGTTTTGGTGATAATGGCTCTGATAAAGAAGCAGCCTCATTGAGATTTCTGCTTTCTTTCTGTGAAAACCGAAGTCAATTTTCCACAAGAGTCTAGGTTTCCAAGCTTGCAAATTCTGATAACCAAATGCAGTTTATAAAAAATACCAGAGAAAGGGAGGGAGAGGCGCTTCATGGACTGAGTTTTAAGACCATCTTTGAAAACTGTCCCGTTGTAATGGTGAGGTAAAACCTTGGAATAGTTACTCCCTAATTTCTTCAGTTTCTTTTTTCTTTAAAATGGATTCTTATCTGGCTGTAGTCGCTCCATTCAGCCCAGTTTCCAGAATGTCTCAGGATTCTGCATCTTTCTTAACTTAAAAAGTGAAGTATCTGTGAAGGAGGACAGGCACATAGCATTCACTTCAAGGACTGGTTTAAAAGGTTCCTTGGGTCATTTTAAAGCAGAATTACCAAGGTTCTGTTTGACCTAGTCTTTACAGCAAGAGTTGATTTAATGTGGATACATTTGTAAGAAAAGGATCAAGTTGCAATACGTATGACTATATTATGTACTGCAAACATATACTCATTAAAAATAAAAATTAAAAAAAACCCAAAAACACAAGAATAAAGGTTCTATAGACGATCCAAAGTCACAATTAGCCGGGCTTGGTGACCCACACCTATGATCCCAGCACTCGGGAGGCTGAGGCAGGAGGATCCTCGCAAGCTCAAGGCCAGCCTGGAATACATAGAGAGATCCTGTCTCAAAAAATAAAAACCAAAAGCAAAGTCCCAATTAAAAATGGAAAAAAAAAAAGCAACTATACCCCGAGAAGTAGTAGTTCAGTCAGCAACACTGCTGATTAATGCAAGAGTCTAGGAGCGCTGCTCCTCAAAGGGAACGTCCAAATTTCTGTGGTCCCAATAGCACTTCCCCTTCCCTTGAAAATTAAATGTCAAAACGTGACTCCCAATACAATACCATTAGTTTTAAGCATCACTGAAAGGAATTATATGTTCAGAAATCTAAAGAGGGAGGGAGTTTTCCAACTCTCTCCTATAAGAGAAAAATATAAATATTACTTCTAAATTAGGAGAGGACAAATGACTCGACAGCACAGGGATTACGAGTGTGGATTCGGAATCAGACTAGTTCCAGTTCTGCTCTACCCCTTTTTGAATGTGGGGCCTTGGTCTGAGTCGATTGAAAATCTGAATTCTCTATCTCCAAGTACTTGGCCAGAGGCGAGCCGCTAAGAACGGACACTCATGACAGCACCGAGCAAGGAGCAAGGTGCATCTGGACTTCGGAGCAAGGCGACACACGATCGACCGCCTTTTTTACACCTTCACTTCAGCAGACCACGAAGGCACAGTGTGTCACACTTCCCACACTCTAGTTCCACATGAACCAGAAGTTCCACTCCCCCTGGTAACATACCTTGTCGTACGGCAAAAGGCCTTTCAAAGGAAAACGAAGAGTTGCAGGATCTAATTTCCAAGAATTACAAATGGCACCCGAGTTATTTACAACTGGCAGCAGACTGCAGCGACCTGTGCATATTGCAAAAATGTGTCTAAGTAAAAGTGAACACAGCAATGGCAACCCCTCCATTCACTCCACAAATACTTAACAACTATATGCTGAACTAGGCACTGGTTTAAAAGTGCTTTCAAAGTGTTCTAACGAGACTGAAGCATGGGAATTTTCTTTGATTTTATTTCATCCTGATGGCTGAAGATCAATTTGTTCAGGGCTTCCACACTCAAAAAGGTTGCATTCTGTCTGCAGGTCCATGGCCGAGACCTGCAAACTATAATGCACTGGCCAGTCTAGCTGCATCTGCCTCTGTGAAGTTTCACTGGGGCCCAGTTGCTCTTGCAGTATAATAAAATGGCAGAGCTGAGTAGGTGCAGCAGACTGCGAGGGCCACAGAGCTTAGCGTTCTGACAAGGTGGCCACGTGTAGACATTGGAACTCTAGGCCGGGGCCGCTGTGACCAGCTCTGTGCAGGATGTCCTGGCGGCCTTGGCTGTAGCACAAGACCATCAGCTCGCACAGCTGACCACCTCGTGAATACCACACTCAGCCGTCCACAGGCACTGCAAGCTCTAGGGTCCTACGCTGAGTCAACATCAGCCTTCGCAAAGCCTGCTTCACCCCCACAGCCCCAGCGATGGCACCAGTACCCATCCTCTTGGTTTCCAAAGCTGGAGGCCGCACGGACACCTGTCCAGGGCCTGCTCCGTTTTACAGCTCCAGGGTCTGGAATCGCGCAGCTTCCTAGGAAGTGCTCGATACTTGGTTTGAGGGTAAGTAACGGGTTTTATTCCCAGACACTTCTGAGGCCACCAAGATTTCTAGAAATATTTCAACAGTATACTTGGACATTGCAAAGAGTGCCAAATCACATGGCTATTTTTATAAGATCAGAGAATCAAATGAAATACAAGAAAATGGAAAACTAAGCACAATGCAAAGCAAAGATGTGAATCAGAATGAGCTGAAGGGACGGGATATTCTCACATCCTTGGCCAGGTCTGCTGAGGTTTCCAGTTGCCCAGAGACTTTAAATGTCTTCCTAGTCATCAGGTAACGCATGTCCTAGCGTCCTAGAAAGGTTCTGTCTAAAACCTAGACGTGTTCCACAGTTCCACACAGATGTTTCCACCTCCCTACACTCAGCTCACAAAGCTCCTAAAAACAAGCCTCAGAATAAACTCCTGCAGCGTTACCTAATGACAAGCCACCAAGACATGCATAAAAGATCATCCTTTCGCTCTGTTCAACAGTCAGAGCTGGGTGAGGTGGCACACGCCTGTTATCTCAGTACCCTGGGAGGCTGAGGCAGGAAGATCACAAACTCAGCTCTAGCTGGGCAACTTAGCCAGATGCTGTCTCAAAATAAAAAATAAGGAAAGGGCTAGGGATGTGGCTTAGCGCAAAGGTGCTGTGTTCAAAGATCAACCAAAGAAAAAGATCACCAAAACCCAAGCACTATTTATTATAGTTATAACCCTACCACAAATGGAGTTTATCCTTGCTGTGGGTCTGAAGGTATCCACAAAGTCCGACACTAGGTTTCCAAGTAACTAAAAATACGAAAGAAAAAAGAAAAGAGGTAAGTATAAAAATACCCTGAATTGAGGGATCGTCTACGTGCACAGATAATACATGAAAAGATTTAGTATAACGCCTAGCAGACAGTAATTCAGTAACCACAAAGAGATTAGTTCCCTTTTTCTTTCTTCCAGAAAACTCCCTTTCAACTCATCTATCCCTGAATAAAGCCCAGTTACACCACTGAGTCCTCGGCCATCTGAGGAGGCTGTGCAGTAACAGATGGCAGAAACATGTCTCGACTGGCAGGGAGAGAAATGAAACGTATCATGACCAAAAAGTGTATGTTATCTAAAGACAAAAGTAAACATTTTAATATAAGCACAGAAAGCCTTAGAATCAATCAATCCCTAGTCCATAAAAAATAAAATAAAATGAAATAAAATGAGTATCTAAGCAAGATTAATATAAATATTTTTTAAGTTTCTATTAAATTTTTTGAAATATAAAATTTACCCAGTGTGGGAGTTTTCCCTCAGGATACAGTTTCCGGATCTCTGTAACTGCAAAATAGGCTGGCAGTAAGCAGGCGTTTCTTTCTAGGATATACGCAATAACCTAGGAAAAAGCAAAGGACAACACTCGCCCCAGGCCACCTACATCCCCTGAAATGCAAGGGGAAACAACACCGGAATCAATGCTCAAAACTGAAGGGCTGCTTTTCTGGGAAGATGTTGATCAAAGGGCACAACTTCAGCTAATTAGTCAGAAGGGATAAATTCAGAAACCTACTATGTACAGTGGACCCTCAAGTTACGACTGGCCGGACATACAAACAACTTGGTTAATTAGGTTAGTGGGAGACTCATCTGCCGCTTGTTATCTATAGCCTGTACCCAGGCAAACATCCAGATCTCAGCTGTACTGACTTACAACCAATCTGAGTTACAACCAGCCCTCAGAAACTAATCGAGTTCGTAAGTCAAGGGTCCACTGTATTACAATGACTACAGTTAATAATTCCATATTGTATCCCTGAAAATTGCTAAGGGAACAGATTTGAAGGGTTTTCACCACAAAAAAAGTGAGTATGTAAACATATATACACACATATGTTACATAATTTTTCTTGCCAATTAAACAAAAGGAGATTAGCGTACAGGAATTTCTTTAAAGAATGTTAAGCATGTCTAAAAATGAAGGATAATAAATAGAATTGACTGTAGATAGTTAATGTCTTTAAAATGCTTTAAATATTCATTCATTTAAGAGAGCAATAGACCAAAATAATAATTATTGCAACATTAATTATAAAACAGAAATATTTTAAAGTGGTTCATAGGCTGTCTTACAATGTTTCAAAATACTTTAATATTTACATTGTTGTTTACATTATTAAGAACCAGAAATTGAAAATTAAAATTTCATTTTAAAATACAATAAAATTGAGGGCCAGGGATTTAGCTCAGTGGTGCCCCACCTGCCTTGCAAGCGCAAGGTCCTGAGTTTGATCCCCAGCACAAACAAAACAATAAAATTGAAAGATCATCGTTAAGAATATAAATGACTTTTTTGGTAGAAAAAATAAAACACTCCACAAAATATTATATATTTAAGAGCAGAGACCTAAGCAAAACTAGATCTTTGTTTTGTTTTGTTTTTTTCTTTGTTTTGTTTTTTGAGACAGGGTCTCACTATGTAGCCCAGGCTGGCCTCCAACTCATGGCGCCACCATGCCCTGGCTAAACCTACAGACCTTTTGAGGCTGTGGGAATGGATCTGAATGAAGCACATCTAGATACCTCTCTTGCTGCTAGAAGCTGCTGTACGACAGCAGAGCTCACTGTATTAGGAATCGTCAAGATTTTCTCCAGAATCGCTTTCAAGAGGTCTCGAACACCCTGGTCCAAGAAAAAAAGACACGGGTTGAAACAGAGCGATGCCCCAAGCTCGCCGAAACAGTCGAAGCTTTCAGTATGCACACTCCTTTGAGGCCACACTTTGGAGTTTTCAAGTCAGCTAGCGTTTCAATCCCAACACTCACCCAAGAGAAGAGTCCTGCTCCCGGATGGAACCCTAAATTCACTTCAGGCAATACGAGTAAAGAAAGCCACTTAGAATGAAATTAAACTTTCTACACTCCACCAAACTCTTTTGGCTCTCAAAACATTAGAAGAGTTTCTACTGCTCCGAGGGTCAAAAATCCTACCTTGTGCTATGTGCAGAAACTTATTTGAACGGGACAAGGAAACATGAGAATGTGGGCAGCTACACTAAGCTCTCCGCAGAGGCAGAGGAGGACTGTTCCCACGCAGCCCTCAGTGGGTTCCAACTCCCTTCCTCTTCCATCCAGCACACGCTGTACTCCTTCAAGCAGGTCCCCAGCTTAGCCTGCTCATCATCTCCACCCGTTTATTTCCTGACACACTCAAGAAATTGTATTCAACATGCATTTACTGAGTCTAAACTATGTGATCAAGCTTGTAAAAACAGGGCAGGTACATGGAATACCACTCATTCAGCACCACACAAATAAGTAGAAGGCACAAACTGTGTAGGAGTGAAGAAAAAATAATCAGAAAAAGCTCCTCAGAAGGCTGAGCATGTAGCTCAGCAGCATTGCACCTGCCTGGCAAGCGCAAGGTCTTGAGTTCAATTCCCAATACCAGGGAAAAAAAAGAAAAAAGAAAAAACTCCTCAGAATGAATACGAGTATGAGTTAAATCACGGTTTAAATAAGTATCTGCTAAGTCATTAAGTCACTTCAGACTGGAGAAAATGCAGACATAAGGCATAAGGTCAGGTACTGGCAACTCTGACCAGGGGCCCAACTCGCAGGTGCAGGTTGTTTGGGTCAAGAGCAGAGTGCTGCTGGCAGGGTGGTGCATGCCTGGAATCCCAGCACTCGGGAGGCTGAGGCAGGAGGATCGCTGGGAGGGTCAAGCCAGCCTGGGCCACACTGGATTCAAAGCCAGCCTAGACTACAGGCAAGACCCTGTCTCAAAAAGCAAAATAAAACAAAAAATAAGAGTGGAATGTTAAAGATACAAGTTAAGGACATGAGCCTGCAGGAAAGCAAGGCCTTGGTGAGGCAGGTCTGCACCCCCCGTCAGACACCCCACCTCTCGAGCCTTCACTGAGGGGCCCCTGCCACATGGGGCGTGGGGTGTGCGAGACAAGGAGCGTGCTTTGTGCCTTCCCTCCTTTATTGACCACCTGTACTTTAAGAATATTGGGAGGATGGGCCGGGGATTTAGCTCAGTGGTTATGGCGCCTGCCTTGCAAGTGCAAGTTCCCTAGTTCGATCCCCGATACAAAAAAAAAAAAAAAAAGAATATTGGGAGGACAGCAGAGGTTTGGGGACAGTTGAGAAATCTTAACCTCCCTTAGGAAATACACATCAAAAATTAGGGCTGGGGATTTAGCTCAGTGGTGCCGCCACCTGCCTCGAAAGTGCAAGGTCCTGAGTTCAATCCCCTGTACAACAAAAACATAAATTAGACAAATTACACAAATGCTTTCACTCAGTTTCTGTCACCTGAAAATAAGATATTCGCTCTGAAAAGTCAGTCACGTCTGCAAGCAACTACTTTTTGCAAATAGAAAAAAATACCTTGTAATCCACTCCCCCAATTATTTTCCGAACCAGTTTAAATGTTAAGGCCCACAGCTGTGTTCGCTCCCATTCGAGAGTGTCGGAGTTTATCAGGGTCTCACAGACCATCCTGGAAGAGAGGGACACCCATGTCAGTGAGCAGAGAGACTGGCGCATCCTCCGCAGCTGCGCTCATCAGAGCAAGTCCATCTCACAGTTAGCACGCCCGACCACACTTTTAGGGACGTGTTACAGTCTACACTTTTTACCTGCACAAAAGTCAGACATTAAGTAGAACTAAATGATCTTCACTATGTGTTTTGTTTTGTTTTTCTGGTTTTCGGGTTTTTGAGACAGGGTCTTGCTATGTAGTTCAGGCTGGTCTTGAACTCACTAGGCCAGGGTGGCCTCGAGCTAACAGTGATCCTCCTGTCTCAGCCTCCTGAGTGGTGGGATTACAGTTTATTACATATTTTTACTAGAAACTTTTTACTGGGAAGAAAACTACTGAAAAGCTTTCTGGTTAAACATCTATCTGCTGGAGGCAGAGTGTACTCTTCCAACGTGGCTGCACCAAGCTTTTCAATGCCACATGCTCTTCTGAAATGTGACGCTGACTCTTGAAAAGGTAGAAAGAGGGTCCATGTTCCCTCCTCCTGAGATCCAGGCAGCCCTCAGCCTACGGCAAAGGATGCAGGATGACTTCCTGCCGAGGCCCTTCTGCAGGCTGAGAAAGCACAGGCCAAGGGGAGGACACGTGTAGGGACGGCTGACAACCGTGCACAGGTCCCGGATGAAGCAACCGAGGGGGAGCGCGGAAGCCTTGGTCACACTCCAGTCCTCACCTCAGCCGGCTGTAATCACTGGAGTCTGAAAACAGCTGCCTCTTAGGCCCAGTCACTCAGCGAGCCTCACTTTCATCTTCATTCTTCTATCCTTCCACAACAACCAGCTCAGCAGAGTCCCAAAAATGTATTTAAAAAATTGTTTTGGCTTGCTCATCCCATGGGTAAACGTGCCTGGGTGGCAACAGTGTGGGATGCTCCCGAGTGTACTATTTATGCAACTTACAGTCTCTTTGCCATTGTGGCAGTATGTAAACCGCTAATAAACAGAGCTTTTACCCCATTAGAAATGATGCAAAACAGTATAAAGGTTTGTTAATACAGTCACCTATAGGGCCGGGGATTTAGCTCAGTGGTTTCGCCGCCTGCTGCACAAGCAAAAGGACCCGAATTCAATCCCCGGTACCGAAAAAAAAAAAAAAAATACAGTCACGTATAGAAGTATCTGAGTTTAAATTGTTTCCCAATCTGTTTCTTAAGAAATATTTTCATGAACCAGGGATTTAGCTCAGTGGTTCCACCGCCTGCCTGGCAAGCACAAGGTCTCAAATTCGATCCCCGTTACCAGGAAAAAAAAAAGAAAAAGAAAAAGAAACATTTTCAGCCTGCTGCAGTTAAGTTCAGTAAGGAAAGTTTTCCTGTCTCTGAGGAATAAAGACTGAAGTGATAAAAACAGCCAAAGGTCCCGGAGGTCTGAATTTGGGTGACAACAATGTTCAAAAGCTGGTCAGCAGTGGACACTTGCTTAAGATTCTGCTGGACTGTCTCCCATTAGAAGATTTTACTTTTATTTAATTATATGAATTTTCCCAGGCTCCATTAAAAAAGCACACAAACACATACCTAGGTGGCAGGAGACCAGTCTCAACAGCCATTGCCAAGCAGTCATAAAGAAAAGAAATTCTTTTCGGACTGTGCTGGCCATGGATGAATTTAACAATCCACTGGATGCACTGTTCATGAGACTCCTGGAAAGTTAGAGAACGATTTTATGTTAGGTCTAAAGTTACCTTTCTGTAACTAACACCCAGCAATATAGTTAAGACTACACAACACTTCACTGACAACGGGCGTGGTGGTGCATGTCTACAATCTCGGTACTCGGGAGGCTGAGGCAGGAGGATCACCATGAATTTGAGGCCAGCCTGGACTATATAGTGACTTCAAGGCCAGCCTGAATTACATGGTGAGACTTTGTCTCAAAAAAACAATAAACAGGGCCAGGGATTTAGCTCAGTAGGTGTTGAGCTTGCCTTGCAAGCATAAGGTCCTGAGTTCAATCCCTGGTACTGCAAAATAAATAAATAAGTAAATAATACTTTACTATTAACATAAATGGATGGAAATAATTTCTAAGAAAGCAACATGAAAACAGTTCAGATTCAGTATTTGTTATATTATGCTTAAAACCCTGCAACTGATTTTTTTTCCAGACAGGGTCTCACTGTACTTCAGGTTGCCCTCAAACTTGTGACAATCCTGCTGCCTCAGCCTCCCAAGCGCTGCGATTACAGCCATGTGCCCCCACAGCCGCCTCTAAACAAAGATTTAAGAAATGAATGTACTGCCTCTAGGATCCATGTCAGAGTGAAAATCTTACCACCAGCAGCTCACAGACAAGTCATTCCCCTACATACAGGACAATGTATACAGCAGACTCTCAGAAAGGACAAGCGTCTGACCCAAAACCCTCCCCAGCCAGGGCCGGGTGACTCCTCCTGACGCCCCCTCCTAGGAACGCACCCCCTCGTCCTCCCGCGCAATGAGAGAGTCGGCCGAGCAGTCCATCTCCGACAGCTCCTCCCGAGGAGGCAGCGCCTGTCCTGTGACTGATAAATGCACAGCTAAAGGCTGCGAACTAGTTTTGTAACATCCTGACATCCTGGGAACACAGCCTGTTTCTCTTCAAGGCTGAGATAAGGGGGTGACACGGAAACGCCTGACTTCGCTTCTCATTTCTGTAACTTGCTTCCTTCGCACCAAAGATTACATAAGGGAGCCCTTTTCCTTTGTGCGCTCACTTGGTCTCCTGGACAAGAGTCCAACTGAGTCATGGTGCAACGAATAAAATCCTCCTGTCTCACTCCGGTTCGGTCTCCCCAGTCTCTTAGTTTTCCTGCAGTAGTACGAACGGAAAAGCAAGCGCTTGAAAGACAGCGTAGTCTTTTCCACGGACATTCTTTCTGGTCTCTTTGTTGCTAAGGTTACTGTTTCTTCTCCCGTTTTTACTACGGTGTCTGTGTATCCTCTTTTCTTTTTTTTTATTAATGTTATTGGTACATTTTAGGTATGCAGTATAATGACAATCATCTTTGGAAATTTGTACCTTTATGTAATCTGTCTTGGGTGTGTATCCTCTTTATAGAATGTTCAATCCTTATGGTGGTGTCTTCACTACAGTACTATTGTCATTTTTCATTCAATGATGTGCTTTTATTGAGTAAAAAATGAAATTACTTTTATGAGAAAATTTAACAGTTGTTTGGAAGTGTTTCAAGTAAATCAAAAGGGATGAAATGATTTTTTATTAACTAACATGAGTCAGATTTTTAGTTTAGTTTTTTGTTTGTTTTTTGAGACAGGGTCCTGTTATGTAGTTCAGTTCTTGAATTCACTATGTAGCCCAGGGAGGGCTCTAAGTCATGGTGATCTTACTGCCTCAGCCTGCTGAGTGCTCAGGTTGCAAGCCTGTACTGCCATGCCCAGCACTATGGGAGATTTTTAAAAACATCTCCCACTTTCTGATAAAAACAGCACAGTAGTGGCAAAATACCCAGTCATGTGGTCAGTGGAACAGAAGAGAGGATGCAGCAGCAACTCCGGCCACACTCAGCCACCTGATCTCTGACAAAGCAGCCAGAACTGCGCCCTGGAGGAAAGACAGACTCTCTAGCAAACGGTCCCGAGAAAACTGGCTTTCCACGCACAGAAGACTGAATCTACAACCTTATCTCTATGCACTAAACTAAAATCAAAGTGGATCAAAGATCTAAATATTAAATCAGGAACACTTAGGGCCAGGGAATTTAGATTAATGGTTCCGTCACCTGCCTCACAAGCGCAAGGTCCCGAGTTCAATCCCTGGTACCAAAATAAATAAATAAATAAGAAACTTAATCTGCTGAAAGATGAAACAGGTAAAACTCTTGAAGACATAGGCGTGGGCAAGGACTTTTGGAACAGAACCCCAACGGCACAAGAAATAATACTGAGAATCAACAAATGCGATCATATCAAATTAAAAAGCTTCAACATACCAACATAGCAAAAGAAACAACCAACAGAATGAAGACACAGCCTACAGAATGGGAAAAAATTGTGGTCAGCTATTCCACAAGCAGATGACTAATATCTAGAATATATAAAGAACTCAAAAAAATCAGAGCCCTCCCAAATAAAAGACCAAATGTTAAAACAGACAACTGAAATGAACAGACGTTTCTCAGAAGAAGAAATACAAAGGGCCAATAAGTACGAAATGTTCAACATCTCTGGCTATCAGAGAAATGCAAATTAAAACAACACTGAGATTTCATCTGACTCCAGAAAGAATGGCTACCATCAAGAAAACAAACAATAACAAACACTGGCGAGGATGTGGGGAAAAAAGGAATCCTTCTACTTTGTCGGTGGAAATGTAAACTAGGACAAACATCATAGAAATCAGTACAGGTTTCTCAAAAAAAAAAAAAAGCTAAACTAAAACTAGAGACTCCATTTGACCCAGCTATTACAGGCATGTAAGTGCTCACCTGAGAAAGCCCACTCCAAAACTGTCTGAAGGCGCCCAAACAGCTAATTAGTTTTGTTTTTTCATCTTCAGGTGTATCCATAAACATTCTATCAAAACACAAACCACATTATTTGTTATTTTTAAAAAGCAAGTAATCCAAGTCCCGAGAGTGGATCTCAACCGTCCCTGACAGACCTAATTCACATCGGCTCTCGTAATACACACCAGTGGGCCACGCATGTACTCACCCAGGGAACGCTTCTTCTATAATTTCTGTTTTCTGCAAAAACAAAAACACAAACATGTGAAGGATCCGAGCGAGAACAGCGGGGTGAGAACAGTGAGTCGCCGTGCTCGGCCGCGCAGACACCGACGACCCCGCTGGGCCCGGCACAGGTGCTGCGGGTCTGCAGGCAGCAGGACGAGGATCACCGGGCCGCACACACCTCGCTCGGCGTCCAAACAGAAGCCGGAGCCTGAGCCGGGGTCGTCACCCGCTGTCCCCGCGCCTCCCGCGCCCGACCGTCGGCAGCTGCACTCACCACCACCTCCTCGAAAATGCTCTGGAGCTGCGTCTCCATCTGCACCATCGCCCCACGTCTCCGCGGTGCTGGGACAGGGGCAAGTCGGGCCCAGCCGCGGGAAGAAACCGGCAGAAAGGCGGAGATGCCGCCTTCCCCACACAGCCCGGAAAACAAACACGAGAGCCCGACGGAAGCCGGGAAGGGCTCGTGCGCGCACTTTACGAACCCCCCGGAAACTGGTGTCTCTGCCTGATGGTTCCAGGTGGGGAAGGACTGTCCGCAAACGACCGAAGCGCCCCAAGCAGACCCGCGACGCCAAGACACTCGCGGTCCCAGCGACTGCCGGGCGCCACCTCCCGGCTGGAGCGGGAATTGCTTCCTATTTGGGGTTCACTTGTAACCCAGTGCCCCTCCTGGGGACGCACATTCAGCAGGCTTTCCATGAATTAAATAGGAAAACAATAAGTAAAATGGAACGCATGCATCGTTACCGATTTTTAATTAGAATCATTGACTGGGCATGGTGGCACACGCCTGTAATCTTAGCACTCAGGAGCCTGAGGCAGGAAGATCGCTGCGAGTTCGAGGCCAGCCTGGGCTACATAGAAAGTCCAAGAGCAGCCTGAACTACACAGTGAGACCCTGTCTCAAAAAAAAAAAAAAAAAAAAAACTCTGATCACCCTGGAAAGTTACTGATGCCCCACTTTGTAGCCCACAAGCCAACAGCCTCTCTATGAGACACATGCTACTCTTATAAGCATTAATTAGTTGTTCTTGATGTTTATATGATGGAACTGTTTAAGGTTTTGCACATTATTAACCCTGCAGTTTCTCATAAGGTTTTTCATTTGCGGAAGCTCTAACACATTCTGTACTGAAGTTTTTCATGATGGTAATGGTTTTTCTCCAGGCCTCCTTTCTCATTTTTTAGATGCTATCCTTGATCAGTAGAAAATGTTAATCCTTTTGTGTCCAGTTAATTATTTTTAAAATGTCATGGCTATTGTTTTACTAGCCTAAGAAATCTTGCACTACCCTAAGGTTATGATGCTATCCTTCAGTGTTTTCTTCTAGAAATTTGAGAGTTTTGGCTTTGAGGTTTATTTAGGTCTACAATCCATTTGGATTAATTTTTTTTGAGACAGGGTCTCGTAATGTAGTTCATCTGGCCTTGAACTCACTATGTAGGCTGGCCTCGAACTTGCAGTGATCCTCCTGCCTCAGCCTCCTGAGTGCTGGGATTACAGGCATGTGTCACCACACCTGGCTTTCATATATATTTTTTCAAGCCAGCCAAAATTGGCTATCCTAAGTCTTTTACATTTCCATATAAATTTTAGAATCAATACTGGGTTTTTTTGGAATTGAGTTTTTCAAATGAATTTTCATTGAATTTCATTGAATTTTCAGTTTATTAACCTGGTAGGTCACTCCACTTATTTAGGTCTTTTTTCAACAACATTTTGTTTTCTGAATACAGGTCTTGCAAGCATGAATAGGTTTGTTAGATTTATTTACATGTATTTTATCCTTTTTCCATGCCATTTCAAATAGTATTTTTAAATTCTATTTTGCAATGTTTTTTGCTGGCATCTAGAAATAGAATTGACTTTTGTATAACCCTAACTGACACCTTGATAAATTCACCTTTCAATGCCCCGTACTTTGTTGTAGATCCCTTAGAATCCCTGTACACGGTCATGATCATCTGCAAAGGAAACAGTTACTTCTTCCTACGTCCACCTGTTTTGTGTTTTGTTTTGTTTTGTTTGTTATTTGAGACAGGGTCCCACTGTGTAGTCCATTCTGGCCTTGAATGCACTCTGTAGCCCCAGGCTGGCCTCAGACTTGCAGAGATTCTCCTGCCTCAGCCTCCTGAGTTCTAGGATTACAGGTGTACACCACCTCATCTGGCCTGAATTTTGTTTCTATCTCATGCTCTCTTATACCACCTTGGACCTTCAGCAGTACAGTGTTGAAGCTGAACAGGACTCACTCGTGCCTTGTGTTTGATCTAAGAGGAAACGGCTTTTCCCATGAAATGCAATGCTTGCTGCAGGCTTTTCATTATGACCGCTCTATCTTCGTGGATGCTGCCACCAGACTGAAAGAGCTGCATCACCAAGAATTTTACTCATAAACACACGTGGGAATGTGCGGAATGCTTTCTCTGCCTCTCTTAAGAGATATAAATGAGTCTGTCCTTCATTCGTGGGGTGAGTTTAATTGCTGGACATTGGCATGCTGAACCACGTTTGCGTTGGTTGGTGTTGGGCTTTTTATTATGCATTGCGTTGTGTTCTTCTTCACACATCATGGTCACTGCCAGCCTCCAACACCTACACGTACCTCTTGGGGAGTGAGCTGTCTTGAGCTCACAGAGAGACTGCCTAGGAGTCCTGGGCTCCTAAGCCTGTACCATGCCAGGGATTTCGACACCGCAGACTCCTGAGCATGCACCGAGCCCCAGAGCTGCTAGGTGCAAGGGTGATGAACTCAGTCCTCTCTGGCCAGAAACTGAGTCTCCTAAGGACTGCAGTGCACACACGACCACCACACAAGAGCTACTGAAACTGAGACGGACTATTCCAATTCGTGCTGGAGCATAGCTTCAAGATTTAGGTATTCTGCCAGGTATGGGGCACACACCTGTGAGCCCAGCACTCGGGAAGCTGAGGCAGGAGGATCACTGGGAGTTTAAGGACTGCCTGGGCTACATAGTGAGACCGTGTCCCAAAAAAGAAGAAAACAAAGATTTAGGTATCCCTACAATGAATGTGATCTTTATGTATATCAAAAGTGTACCAATAAAATTAACTTTAAAAAAAAGATTTAGGTTTAGCCCAGGCGTGGTGGCACACACCTATGATCCCAGCACTCAGGAGGCTGAGACAGGAGGATCGCCAGAGTTGGAGGCCACTGTGAACTACATAGTGAGACCCTGTCTTAAAAAAAAAAAATCCAAACATTTAAAAAGTTTGAATTTCTTTTCTGAAGGCGTTACAAACAAAATAAAGATTTTCTCTCTCCATTTGATCTCTATGATAGTCTTCCTATACAACTGAATCTCTGGTGAGAGGTCCAGTCATTTTAGAGAGTGAGCAAATCATAAAAGTAAAGTCTGGCATGAAGCCACACACCTGTAATCTCAGCTACTTGGGAGGCTGAGGCAGGAGGATGGCAGATTCAAAGAAGCCTGGGCCACCTAGCCAAATCTTGTCTTAAATTTTTGAAAGGGGGCTGGGGTGCAGTGCGGTGATGGGGCGCTGGTCTAGCATGTTCGAGGCTCTGGGTTTGAAGCCAGAACAGCCCTCCAAAAAATGCCCCTCCTCAGCTTCTCTTCCACTCCCTACCATGTGAGCCGCCTCCCCCAGCCCCAAAAGTAATGGTGCCAAGTACAAAGGGCCAAACCCTCTGAAACCAGAAGCTGAAATAAACTTTTCCTCACCTAGGCGTGGTGGTGCACGCCTGTAATCCCAGCACTCAGGAGGCTGAGGCAGGAGGATCACTGTGAGTTTGAGGCCAGCCTGGGCTACACAGGGAGACCCTGTCTTTAAAAAAAAAAAACGCAAACATGGAAACCAGGCAAAGCCACTTGCTCTGTTCATTCCCCTGAGGAGTCAGGAGGCTGTGAGCCAGGAGAAAACCAGAGGAAGGGGAGGTTTCCATACCAGAAGTGAGGACCCCAGGGGCTTCCAGAGTAGGAATAGGCTGGGGGTTTTTCCAGGACTTTCCAGGCCTGCGACATGCTGGATTTAGCAACGAGATCTTATAGTCAGCACACAGTAAAGTAAGAAATCTGGGTTGCTTTAAGCCACTAAATATGTGGTAACTTGGGACAATAATCACAGAAAATTGATATTAAGGCCTAAAATTAATAATGCCTTAGTACCAAGTACCTTGGTTGCCTGGGGGAATAGATTATTGGACTTGTCTGACCATTTATTTTAAGGTAACACTTTTTTGAGTAGAGGCCGTTTCTTGGGACAGGGTCTCACTGTGTAGCCCAGGCTGGCCTCGAACTCAGAATGACCCTCCTGCCTCAGCCTCCAGAGTGCTGGGATCACAGGTGTGTGCCACCACGCTGGCTGGCACTGCTCCTCGGGTTCCCGGCTGGACCTGCAGGTCCTTCCCCTGGGCCAGGTCTGAGTCACAGCTCAGACATCACTAAGCTCTTCCTCCTGGCTGGCGTTGACTGGTGCCAACCTGTCCTGGCCCGAGGAGCCGGAAGTCCGCTTCCGGCTCAGAGCTCGGGCAGCCGCCTCGGTGACCTCCGGAATCCCTTTCCTTGGAGGAAATCGTGTCCTCTTGTCTCTTCGGGTCGCGGCAGTACCTCGTACCGTGCAGTACCTCGCACACTACATTGTAGTCGGTTGAAAAGAGTCTGTTTCTCGGGCTGGGCGTGGTGGTCCCACCACCAGGGAGGCTGAAGCAGGAGGATCACCTTGACACAGAAGACCGTCTCACTCCCCTCATTAGAACACCCAAAGCACGAGCCTTCCCCCTGGGGAGGCGCTGTGGCGAGGCGCTGCCCGGCCTGGGGACTGAGGTGCTCTGAGTGAAACTCCACGCGGGCCCCACCTCGAACCAGGAGGGACCCCTGTCCCTGTCGGGGACAGCGGCAGCGAGGGCGTCGCTGACTGCGCTGGTGATATCGCCATCGGAGCCACCGCCCCCCAGGTGGATCCCCCGCAGCTGAAGCTGCCTGAGCAGAGCGGCCGGGGACAGACCCGCCTCAGTGCTCAGGACGGCCGCCGAACTGGTCAGACGGGAGGTTGCCCCCCGTTCCGGTTATTAGTGGAACCAACTCTCGGGGCAGGGAAAACCCGTCATCCACGCAGGCGGGCTGGGAAGAGTTGGGGTCACTGCGGGCCGAGCTAGAGTCAGGTCTCACCCGGCAGAGGACCCGGAGACGTCCCAGCCCCTGGTGGAACTGTGTCCTGGGCCTGAGGCACCAGGGGGCGACACCGGGTCAGCTAGAAGAGCTCAGAACGGGACCTCAGCCGCAGGGCTCAGAGCGTTGGAGCAGCTGTTCTGCCAACCCTGCCAAACGGGAAGGTGCAGCGACTTTGAAGCTCGGTGTCGGGACCAGCAGGAGAGGGGCAGGGGTCTCAGCCGAACCCCAGCCCTCGGCATCTGGTGCGCTGTCTCTCAGGAGGCGGTCTCTTGTGTGGCAGGCCTTGCTCTGCACCGCGCCCTTTGCGGGGAAGTTTCCCACTCAGGACCCGGGGTCCCGGGCAAAATTCAGAGCTTTTCCTAATTGGGCTCGGGTGAACCCGGCACGTGGAAATCTAACACGGATCGTCTTGACCTGATCCCCGGTGACTCAGGAGGCCAGAGGCAGGCAGGGGTGTGGAAGCGCAGCCAACGAGCACGACATCCGCGACACAGGCTCCAATCACCATCTGCACTTCGGTGACCAGATTAAATGCGCCAGAGAGCAAAGACCATGGGGCGTGAAGAGGCTTTGCCAACTGATCTGGCTTCCCCCTTCCTGACAACTCCAGCTGTGAGGTCTTGAATCTCGAGCACTGCACGTTGAACCACAGCAAACTGTCAAGAAGAAAAGACAAGAAGAGACCATAAAAACCCGGAAAATGTTTAGGAATAAAATTATTTCAGAATTTTGAAATGCGCAGGAGAGGAGTTCTACAATTTTGTTTTATTTTACTTTTTTGAGACAGGATCTCACCACGTAGCCCAGGCTGGCCTGGAACCCACACGGCCCCCCTGCCTCAGTCCGGAGTCCTGGGCTCGAAGGCAGGCCTTCGCCACCGCCCCTGCCTGGCTACGGGAATTTTAACACCTGGGCACATTTCTGCTTTGAGGCGCAGTAGGAAAGTGGTCCGGGACCCACGAGAACCGCGGAGATGTTGATTGTGTAGTGGGAAACTGTCGCCCTACAGCAGCAGCCAGCAGACCAAGTTCCTGTCCTCAGCCTGATTGCGGATCCGCCTCGGTGCTCATCCACAGGGGATTTTCCACCTTTCACTTTAAAGGCGTTTTTCACGCACTCGGGCACCGCCCACTATCTCATGCATGCGCAGTCTCGGGCCCTGCCTTGTCTGGAAGTAACCCATCAGCTCTGTCTCGTGAGCTATCCACGTCCCTCCCAGTTCGCCTCCAGAACTTGGGTCCTGCATTCCGCACTAGGGCAGTGGCCGTGCCCCTGTGCGTGCCCAGCGTCCTGGGCCTGGCTTGTCTTGCTGACCAAGGCCCAGCAGCCAGTCCTCACCCAGCCCCATCCTGGATCCAATCACCGAGGAGCCACGTCCGTCCTGCCCATGCCAGAGCCCAGCGGCTTGGCCTGCTTTGTGCATGGTCCACTGCCTCTCCCAGACAGCACCCTGCCTTTTCTTCATCTCTGGGCTTCCTGATCACCCTATAGCCCAGGCTGGCCTCCAACTCACAGCTAAGCAATCCTCCTGCCTCAGCCTCCTGAGTGCTAAGATCACAGGCATGCACCACCGCTCCAGGCTAGGAACAAGTTTCTAAACCTTGAGAGACTCAAAAGCAGTTGGTGTCTAGGGCTGAGGGAAAATGCCAGAGCAGGAAAGCTGACGAGATGTTTGCTAGTGGTGACATGGCTACTCTGTCACCCTGGTCTTTCCCCAGGCCAACTCCTGAGGTTGCTCCCTCAGGACCTAGCAGATGGAGATGCATCTCCATGATAGGCTAGGATACAAGTTTAGTAACTTAGAAACCATCTGAGGTCGCTTTAAAAGTACAAATTTAGCTGGGCCTGCTGGTGTATACATGTAATCCCAGCACTCAGGAGGCTGAGGCAGGAGAATCACCATGAGGTCAAGACCATTTTGAACTACATAGTGAGAGTCTGTCTCAAAAACAACAAAAATTAACCATCACAGAGGGGATGATAAAAGTAAGTGCCCTAGGAACCAGAGTTAGGCAGAGTAGAAAGGGTGTCCTCAGTACAAATAGGAGATCAGAACCCAAAAATCCACAAAAATTGAAGGCATAGAACAGGTGATTATACAAAAACCAAGTGTCTAGGGATACCAGAATTTTGAGGCCATTCTTCTTTTTCTCCTCCCCCAACCCCTGCCCCCAAGGGTCGAACTCAGGACTTTTGGCTTATGAGGCAGGCGTAGCGCAACTGAGCTAAATCCCCGGCCCTGAGGCCATTCTCGATATCAGCCTAACCTTTGTTTTATAAAATCCCTATGCTAGGACAGCAATAGGGCTATCTGACATGGTTTCTCACTTCTGAGCTGCACTGGCCAGGGGGACCTTATGGAGGTGACCAAGCTGCTCAGATGACTTCATCTGGAAAATGTTCGAGTCTGCTTGGCAGGGGCTGGGGCTTGCCTAAGGCACTGGGACCATATTCGGCCTTTAAAGCTCAGCAGTTAGACTCACAGGGACAACAAAGCTGCAGGAGGTGGTGCCCACCTGTGATGCCAGCACTGGGCTGAGGACATCCAGCCCAGCCTTAGAATTTAGTGGCCTGGCCAGACATGATCTCCAAATTAAAACAAACAAACAAACCTGGATGTAGAGCTCCATCTCAGTACTGAAAAAAATTTTAAAATCCTGGGCTGACAATCTCTATGGAGTTTTCTAATTCTAAAATAGTTTTCATGGTCAGAGTGGTGAACAGTAGAAAAAGAGCCTTTCCAAGATTTGGTGTCCAGATGCTGGAATATAGCAACGTGAGGAAGAGAAGAGGAAGGAAGTGGGTCCCTGGGAACCAGCAAGGATCTGAAGTGAGAACTGAAGTCCTTGGGGAGAACAAAGAGACTTTAACAAAGAAGGAGGTAGCAGGTAGCACTTTCTCCCTGAGCCCTGACTCACTGCATGGGATGGGTGGCTTGAACACGAAGACACATGGTGACTACTAGCGACTCCAGGGGCCTCCACAGAGAAATGCAACAGTGGAACAGAGCAGTGGGCAAAGTACACTGCAGTGGCTGGTGAGTTATTCGGGTTTAAACATCCCCCAGGAGAGGGTAACTGGCCATTAGCCATCTTGGAGAAGGGCCAACTGAGCTGAGAACTCAGAGCATCTGCAGGTTCTTAGTGTCAAAGAGAGGTGGAACTGAGTTCAAGTCATCAGGAGGTCAAGGGGCTGACTTAAAGCTGGCAGGAGGCACATGGAATGTTGTAGCTGAACAAATCAGATTCCAGCCTCACAGCCAGAAACCAGCCTGAACTTCAGTGGAACTAAAGATGCAGGCTTGCTTGGATTATCCACTACCCCACCATAAATCTACAACTGGCTTACTGGGATTAATCAACTCACATCTGGGCTCTCTCTGCCCACTCTGTCTACCAGTAAAAGCAGTGACACACCCTGAAGTGGACATTTTTTTCTTTTTTCTTTTTGTTTTCTCTTGATGTTTGTTCTTGTTTATATGAATGTGAACATTGTTGCTAATTTGGTGTTGTTCTGTTCTGTTCTTGCTTTTATTTGTTCATTTTCTCTTTCCCTCCTGTCTTCACCAGTTTCCCAAAGTTTTCATTATCTTCCTTTGTCCTCCAGCCTTACTTTGAATCTCTTCCTCTTCTTCCATATCACTCTTTCAAACCTCTTTTAAATTTTCTCCTCTGAGGGTAAAATCACCATACTGAGGACATATTTACTATACACAATTTTTTGGTTTGATTTAGATTTTGTTATATAACCAAAAAATCTAGTTCATATGGTTAAAGGTGGCAAATTGTCATTTTCTAGGCTATATTTGATAATATTGTTATTGCTGATTGTACTACTTTAGCCAAAGTGACATAATTGTTCTAATCAGTTTTTCTTGGTATGCCAAGAATGAGTTTGCCTAAGGGTTATAAAAAATACTATAATCCAGTGCCAAAGAAATAGGGGCTAGGCCAAATAGGCAGCAACTTCTCATCCCCAATAAATTGAAGAGATAGGATCTTGCAACAGACTCAAAACCCAAAAGCTAGCTACACCTGGAAGAAAAGTACTTATATCCTAAGGGTTCTAAAGACTAGGAATAAAGCCACTTGCCATAAATAATTTACAAGCATCAACCCAGAAACTTTGCCATAAACAATTTACAAGCATCAACCCAGAAACTTTAAAAAAAATAGAAAATTAGAAGACACTTAATCAAGATACACTTCCACCTCATCAAAGGCAAACCTTGGGGGCAATGAGGTGGAACAACTGGAAAGCCACCCACCTGGACTCTCTGAAGTGGTAACAGTGGAAGTAACAAAGAAGATGAAAGAGGTGCTAGAAAAAAATCAAATCAGAAATAACTCAGATAACTACAGAGATGGTGACCTTAATAAAAGACATGGTTAGTGACTCTAGAGTAGATACAGATAAAAAATAGAAGCAATGGTGGAAACTATGAACACTCAACATAGGAAAGAAATGGAATCCATGAAATAGATATCCAGGAGATTAAACATTCATTGAAAGTATATGCAGGAGAATGAAACTATATGAAGAGAGAATAGGAGATATAGAAGACAGAATTGCAGTTAGTGATCATGAAAAGAAACATTTCTTAAATAGCAGGGGACCATGAAAAATCAATCCAACAGCTGCTAGATGATGCAAAGATGAATAGCATAAGATTGATCAGAGTCAATGAAAAATCAAGAGATAGTGCAAATGACATAAAAAAACCTGTTCACAGAAGTAATGGCAGAAAACTTCCCAAGCAGGAAAAAAGAATTAGACATATAGATAAGTGAGGTACATAGAATTCCAATTTTAAAAAATCTACACCAAGACATATAATAGTCAAGATTCCGGAAATTCAACACAAGGACGAATATTAAAAGTTGTTAGAGAAAACAAACAAATCACCTATAAAGGAAAGCCCATCAGAATCACAGCAGACTTCTCAACACAAAACTTCAAGTTAAGGAGAGCATGGAGTGAAATATTTCCAGCACTAAAAGAAAACAACCTCCAACCCAGACTGATGTACCTCACAAAACTATGTTTCATAATTGATGGAGAAATAAGATATCTCCATGAAAAAGAACACCTGAACAAATTCATGACCACCAAACCAGCTCTACAAAATATTTGAAGAACATTCTGGAAAGAGATAACAAGAACTATAACTCCATGAACCACAACAGAATGAATCCACTAGGCAAAGTAAGCACTTAAGCAAAGGGGGGGGGGCAATAACAGGCAAATAATATGACAAGACTAAAGCAATACATATCAGTTATAATCATCAATGTTAATGGTCATAATTCACCAATCAAAAGAATCAGACTGAATCAAGAAGCAACATCCAACAATATGCTGCATACAAGAAACACATTTAATTAACAAAGAAATTCATACATTGAAAGTCAAAACATGGAACATGTGATAGGAAACTGGAAAAAAGCAGGGGTAGCTATTCTATTTGCAATTAAAGTGGCTTTCAAGCCAACACTGATTAAGAGACAAGGTCACTGCATCCTTGTATAGGGAACAATCCAAGAGGAAGAGATGACAGTCTTAAATATATATGCACCAAATACCAGCGCACCCAACTATACCAACAAATATTAATGGACATGAAAAATCAAGTAAGCATTAATACAATTCTATAGAGGACCTCAATACCCCACTTTCAGAAACAGACAGGTCAACTAGACAAAAATGTCAACAAAGAAATATTGGAACTGAACCAAACTTTTGAACAAATGGACTTAGTAGATGTCTATACAGTGTTCCAACCCAAAACATCAGCACACACATTCTTCTCAGCTGAACATGGGACATTCTCCAAAATAGACCACAAACATGCTCATAGAACATGCTTAAGTAAATGCAAAGGAATTGAAATTATCCCATACACATTATCAGACCATAGTGCAATGAAATTGGAAATCAATGGCAAAAGATATCACAAGAACTTCATAAACACATGGAAATTAAATAACATCCTCCTGAACAACCAATGGTTCACAGATGAAATTAAAGAAGAAATTAGAGGGCCGGGGATTTAGCTCAGTGGTTTCGCTGCCTGCTGCGCAAGCTCAAGGACCTGAGTTCGATCCCCGGTACCAAAAAAAAAAAAAAAAAGAAGAAGAAGAAATTAGACAGTTTCTGTAATTAAATGATAATGTCAATACAACATACCAGAACTTATGAGATGCAAAGAAAGCAGTCCTATGAGGGAAATTTATAGCAGTGAATTGCCATATCAGAAAAACAGTGAGCTCAAATAAACAACCTAATGTTAAACCTCAAGCTTCTAGAAAAAGAAGAGCAGGACAAACCCAAAGCTCATACAAGGGAGGAAATGATAACGATCAGAGCATAAATTAATGCAACAGAGACCAAAAAAAAATACAAAGAATTGATGAATCAAAGAGTTAGTTCTTTGAAAGATTAAATAAAATTGGCAAACCCTTAGCCAAACTTATCAAAAAAATAGAAAGACTCAAATCCATGGGGAACAACACCTTTCAAAATAGCATCCCCAAACATGAAATATCCCAGAATCAATGTAACGAAGGAAGTAAAGGACCCTTACATTGAAACTTACAGTACTCTGAAAAAGGAGATGAAAGAGGATTATCAGAAAATGGAAAAATACCCCTGTTCTTGGGTAGGAAGAACCTACATTGTGAAAATTTCAAAATTCCAAAATTGTTATACAGATATAATGCAATCCCAATCAAAATACCATTAGCATGCCTTGCAGGACTAAAGAAAACATTTCTAAAATTCATTTGCAACCAGAAGAGACCTAGAATAATAGCAAAAGCAATTCTGGGCAACAAAGGCAAGCAGGCTTTCTTTTGTTTGTTTTTGTTTTTTCAGGTACCAGGAATTGAACTCAGGACTTTGTACTTTCGAGGCACATACAGCACCACTGAGCTACATCCACGGCCCAAGAAGAGTTTGGATAGGACGCCCTAGATTTGAGGTTAGCCGGAGGCCATTCTTCCAGGAACCCTGGAGCTCTGTCCACCGCCTACTCTGTACTCAGTACCCTTTTAATAAATGCAAAACCTTGCTCCCCCTTTTCTCCTCTTCACCAATTCTTAGTTCAGGACAACAAGAACTCGGGAAGATTCTGTAAGATTCTCCAGCACTCAAGAGCCTCATAACAGTGGGGCTGAGGCAGGAGGATCGCCATGAGTTGAGGCCAGCCCAGGCTACATGGTGAGATCCTATCTCAAAAAACAAAAACAAAAAAGAAAAAAGAGAAATATAAGAAGAGTTTAGATGTGATTTTCAGAAATAGTCTTCTTTTAAATTTTTATTTTTATTAGTATTATAGACAGCTAAGTTCGGTAGAAATATTATAGGCTGTCAAACAATTTTAGGCCCTCAAAGAAGTGAGTGCAGAAGATGAGAACATGTCACAACTGTGAGTGGAGGCACATTCTGTGAAGGCCAGGCCTCAAAACAAAGATAAAATGCCTCCACCTACTTCCTCAGGGATAAGTCATAAGGACTGGTATTCCCCATAACCATCAGTCACCTGAGGAGGGACCAAGACCTTAACCTATGCCTTCCAGGAAAGATCTTTGCTCTTTCCGGTGCACACTTGCTACGTGACCTGCTTCCCCATTGGATCAAAATTACCTAGGTGACTATATTTATGATCTTATTGGTTGACCATAGTTTTGTCCCACTTTATGCCCACCTCCTGATTTTGTACACATCTTGCGATTTTGCTCTATAAACTTCTTTGAGAAGTGGGCTTTTGTGCAATCCACTTTCCAGGTCCCTTTCTGTCTCTCTTAGACAGAAGCTGTCTTTCCCTCAAAAAATATTTCTTACTCTGAACGTGTTGTTCCTAGAATTCATTCTTGGATTTTAGAGAACACAAACTCGGTATATCGGATATCTAACAGGTTGGGAGTTAAAATATTTCCCTGAATCATTTGGAGGTCCCCATATCATCTCTAGACCATTAGTACATGTTCCTATCAGAAATTCATTGCTGTTGTTGAAACAGGGTCTCTATGTAGTTCTGATACAGGGGGTATGATCTATGGACCTCCAAATAATGTAAGGGAAATAATACAACTCTCAACCTGCTAGATGTCAGACACACCGAGTCTGTGTTCTCTAAAATCAAAAAATGAATTCTAGAAGTGAAGCAGGAAACAGTGAGGACCCCACCACAAATAACTTTTTTTTTTTTTGGTACTGGGGATCCAACTCGGGTCCTTGCGCTTGCGCAGCAGGCAGCAAAACCACTGAGCTAAATCCCCGGCCCTACAAATAACTCTTTAACACAAAGATAGGAGCAAAAAGCAGCTTTAATGTTGCCGGCAGCTCAGCGAGTGACTCCTGTCAGTCTAGAGAGCCCCCAATCTAACTTTGCGCTTTCTTATATATCTTCTTACATCTACAAGTCTTAATTCCATTGGAGTTTTCTTCCCTGGGAATGTGGCAAGCAGGTTGTACACAAAGCAGAGCAGCAGCAGAGAGGGGGAGAGCAAAGAGTTCTGGCAGGACTTTCTGAGTCCTTTTCACTCCTTTGGTGACAGATTATAGAAGTTGTCATGGCTGCTCAGGTATATTCTGCAAAGAGTATAGTTACCTAGTTAACCCATAGCTGCCTAATAACACAGTTAACCCATAGTTGTGTAAGACCGAGGGCCTTACCAAATGCTCCAAGGAGCTGACTGCAGCAACGAACACCCGGGAAGGAACACACCGGACAAGTTGGAAAATAAAACAGACCTTTATTAGTCTGGCCAGACGGCACTCCCAAAGCAAAGTAGCTTAAAGAGGCATCTAGCTCAGAATCCGAGGCTGTTTTATAGGAGGTTGAGGGGGAGGTTAACATGTAGATTTACGAAAAAAGGAACAAAGCTTAGTGGTCAACTGTCTCGTACTGATGGTCAGCAGACACATTGATGGATTGTTCTACAGGTAGTGGGCCCGGGAACATTCGTTCTCCAGACAAACAAGGGGTTGAGTAATTTTACTTAGGAACTTTGTTTCGTTACAGATTTTATTATCCCAGAACTAACAAGCACATTTTAACCATTAATTTACAAGTACAATAGAGGCTAGGGGAATAACTGATTTTGGAATCATGCAGTCCCACAGTTGCCCAATTCCATATGGAGGGGTGGTCTCCTCTCTCAGGAACAATGGAGGTTAAATTAAGAGTAGAAACAAGAGGCTGGGGATGTGGCTCAACGGCACAGCGCCTGCCTGGCCAAGCACAAGGTCCTGAGTTTGATTCCTGGTACCAAAAAAAAAAAAAGAAAGAGAGGAAAGAATTTATTGAGAGAAAGACAGCTTCTGTCTAAGAGAGAAGAAGGTCTAGAAAGTGGGTTGCCTCAGGACCCCACTTTTCAAGGGTGTTTTATTGAGCAAAGCCAGGAGATGAGGTGGGTTCAAGGTGGGACAAAACTATAGTTGACTAATAAGATTAGAAGTACAAAAAAAAAAGATTAGTAGTGTTGCCGGGTGTGGTGGCGCATGCCTGTGATCCCAACACTACGAGGCTGAGGCAGGAGGATCGCTGTGAGTTTGGGCCTGGGCTCCATGGCAAGATTGTTTTAAAAAAACAAAACAAACAAACAAACAAAAAGTATCATCAATTAGGTAATATCGATCCAATGGGAAACCTCAAAGTAGGACAAAACTATGGTCAACTAATAAGATTAGGAGTATAGATAGGAGTATTGATTAAAAGGGGATCAAATGGGGAAGCAAATCACGTAGCAGGTGTGCATGGAATGAACAAGGATTTTCTGGGAAGGGAGGGGCTGGGGAGGTCTTGGTCCCTGGGAGATGCCTATTTAGAATATCAATCACTGCTGCTCATCCCTAGGGGAGGGGTGTGTGTGTGTGTGTGTGTGTGTGTGTGTGTGAAGTAGTTCCTCTTTTCCTGGAGACTTGGCCTTCAGTGAATGAGCCTCAGGCAGAAATTATCTTCAGTGCTGAGGGCCGGGCCTTGCCTAACTGCCTTCGAATATTTTCTAACTAGCTTACCTGCCTACCGTTGTTCAGCCTTGAACGCACTAAGTAGCCCAGGCTGACCTTGAACTTTCGATCCTCCTGCCTCAGCCTCCGGAATGCTGGGACCTGAGGCGTGGGCCACTGTAAAACCCAGGGTCTTACCAAATGTTCTGAGGAGCTGACTGCAGTGAAGAACACCCAGGAAGGAACACACCGGACAAGTTGGAAAGTAAAACGGACCTTTATTAGTCTGGCCAGACGGCACTCCCAAAGCAAAGTAGCTTAGAGAGGCGACTAGCCCAGAGTCCGAGGCTCTTTTTATAGGGGGTTGCAGGGGAAGTTAACAGGTGAAATTTACAGAAGAGGAACAAAGGTTAGTGGTCAGCTGACACATACTGATGGTCAGCAGATGTTTGTAGATTGTTCTATAGATAGCGGTGTCTGGAACATCAGTTTCGGAACAAAGAGTTGAGTAATTTACTTTGGGACCTTATGGCTGATACAGATCTTATCTAGTGTCCAGGAACTAGCAAGCATCTTTATCTATTTACTCACATTCAATCACAGTTGGGGCTAGGGGAGTTTTATGATTACAGAGTTATGCAGTCCCACAGCCACCATGCCTGTCTCCTCCGGTCATCTTTTGGCAGCAAACAGCTGTGGCCGGGGACACAAGGAAATAGCAGATATGTTTGTCCTCCTCCTGTACCTGGACCTCTCCCTCCTTTGCCTTTGGGATAAATCTGGACCTTGGCCTCTGGCCCCTTATCTCTGTCTCGCCCCTTATCTCTGTCTCATCTTCTGGGCGGAACCCAGGAGAGGTGGGGTTCGAGCTCTAGGCTCAAGCAAGTTTGGAGCAGCTTCTCGTGTGCAAAGGAAACAAATGCATGGAACTTCTACAGTCCATTCCTCGGTGCGGCCCAGCATGCTGGCTACACAGAGATACACGGTTTCTTGATCCTTTTACCCCCCTCCCTTCCTTCTGGCCCACTCATCCCCAGAAGACTACACAATTTTTAAAGGAAGGTGTATGGGTGCCAGGGCCATGGGTGGCTCGGCTGTGTGCGTTTTAGAAAGCCGCCTCATTGGCAGCCTGTGGGCCATGGCGTCTTTTCTGTTCACTGGGCCTGGTGAGAGCTCGGTGCAGTCTCAGTAAAGAGGACAGAAGTGGCGGCTCTTTCTGTGTGCTCTTGGTCTTGGTTGAGACAGGGTCTCACTATGGAGCCCAGGCTGGCCTCGAACTCCCAGTGATCCTCCAGCCTCAGCCTCCTAAGTGCTGGGATCATAGGCGTGTGCCACTGTTACAGGAAATAATACCGGAGATGAAACATGAAACAGTCTATCTCTCAACCCATTAACTCTACGATACGCCGAGTTCTTCTCTAGAAATCGAAGAATGGGTCCTAGGAACAAGGGAGGTTAAGAGTAGGAAGGTATTGATAGGACAGCTCCTGAGGGGCAGGAGGGGGACCCAAGTGGGTAGCTAAAGACCCCACTTCACAGAGGAGCTTTATAGGGTGAAACCCGAACCCACATGGGTACAATGTGGGCGGCAGCCCTGAGCATCCAACAAGGTTACAAGGACAGTCCCTCAGGGAATGGCAGGCCAACTGGGAAGCGAGTCACTCACGTAGCAAGCGTGGATGGAAAGAACAAGGATTCTCCCAGAAAGTGGTGGGTCCAGAGCTCTCTGGTCACCCAGCAGGATGGCCGATGTCTGTCTACACCTCATTAGGCCCAGTGTTTGTTCTGAGCAAGCATGCAGGTCTGGTCATCGTGTGTTTATCATGGTTTTCAGCCGATGTGTCTCTGGACTGCTGTGGTGGGTTTCACCTTTGTCCTGACCCTCTCGAGGACCTGGCCCTATCTGACTGCCTGTAATATTTCTACCTGGCTCATCTATCTATAATACCACCATGCCCTGCCCGATGCACACTGGCATTAAGTCATCTCTTACCATCATAAACATGTTACCCTCTTGTCAGCACTGAGTATTGGAACCCCGGGGCTATGTACATCAGAAATTAGGGAATTTTATGGGTGAGTGAAAACTGCCTTGAATTGCCAGTTACAAGGTTTGCGCTTTAGCTCTGGTTCTGGCACCTCATAAATATGTGATTTCCGGGGACTAAGTCCCTCAATTTACACCAGAGCTGTAACTCAGACTAAAACGGTTAGCAGGGATACTGTTAGTTTTGAAGTGCGCTATCAAAACATGGCTTAAATTGTGAACACTGTAAAATGAAAGACATGACTGTCTCAGAATTCGACACTTTACAGTGGTTCAGGACAGTTTAAGAATTTTTAAAATATGGGAGGCTGAGGCAGGAGGACTGTCATGAGTTCAAGGCCAGCCCGGGCTGCGTAGTGAGCTCAAGGTCAGCTGAACTACATAGAAGACCCTGTCTCAAAAAAAAAAAAATAAAAAGAATAAAAGAATCCTTAAAATAGTAAAGCAAGGCTCTTTTTTTTTTTTTTTTTTGAGACATCATCTCATTATGTAGTCCAGGCTGGTCTCAAACTTGATCTTTCTGCCTCAGCCTCCTGAGTGCTGGCTCATGCATTACAGGCATGCAGCACCACGCTCAGAGAAAACACATTTTTAAATATGTTAACTTTCAACTGTGACGTGAAGTCTATGCCAGTGTAGAAACACCTTGTAGCAAGACTTTTTGTTTTGGGGTTTTTGTTGTTGTTGTTCATTAATTTTATTGGTACATTTTAGGTGTACAATATGATGACATTCATCATTGGGAATTTGTACCTTTACATGATATATCTTGGTTGGGGTTATTTTTAAAGAAGATAGATATAAATGATCAGGTTACATCAAAATTAGATGATTATATTATTCTTGATCAGCATTCACTATAAAGTATAAGGAGAGCCAGATCTGCCATCTCAGCACTCAGGAGGCTGAGGCAGGAGGATTGCCAGGAGTTGGAGACTAACCTGGGCTACACAGTGAGTTTGAGGCCAGCCTGGGCTACAGAGGGAGGCCCTGTCTCAAAACCAAACCAAAAAGTATACGGGGACAAAGAATTGAGTCGTGCGCTTGTACCAGGACCGGACCTTGACCCTTTGGTGAGACACTGCTGAGCACATTTCTGTGCCTCCGGGCCGGCCCAATCACAGAGGCGCTGCTCCGGGCAGTATTTAAGCCCTGCACAGCTGTGCGGCTGGGGCAGTTCCTCTGCAGAGAGGAGGAAAGCCAGACCCGCTGGCTTCCTATCAAACTGGTTTGTGGAGGGCCAGGCAATGGATTCTCGGCTGACTCTATCAGCGGAGGAGGAGCCTGTTGGCAAGGACAGCGGGAAGAAGTACCGGCAGATCTCCGCGGTGAGTACAGCTGTGGGTCTCCGGGAGGCTCCCCCTGTGCAGCCCGGTCCCTGGGACAGCGCTGCTGTTGTCACCGGACTCCCGGGAGGAAAAGGGAGCGGCCACAGGTCACTGCCGGTCCCCACCGGGCTCTGCAGCGCACTCCGCCGGGCCACGACCACCTCCCGAGTCTGTACCGTTGCATGAGTCTTTTAAGGCCAGAGGGTGAGAAATTCAAATCACCCTAGTTCATATTCTTTGAACTCTTTTTTTTTTTTTTTTTTGGTACCGGGGATCGAACTCGGGTCCTTGAGCTTGCGCAGCCGGCGGCGAAACCACTGAGCCAAATCCCCGGCCCTTGAACTCTTCCTATTTTTCTTAAATTCCAAAGGTAGTCTCTTCTGCCTATTCCCTCATTCTTGTCTTTTTTTTTTTTTTTTTTTTTATTGTTACCGGGGATCGAACTCGGGACCTTGAGCTTGCCAGGCGGGCGGCGGAACCACTGAGCTAAATCCCCGGCCCTCATTCTTGTCCTTTTATGGGGTGTGAGCTCCCTGTCCTAAAGAATAGAATCAAGAGCTGTCTTTGATTTTATTGCTCTTTCCCCTCCCCATCAAACTTCTGGGGCAATGGGGAGGCTCTGTGCACAGCCTCAGTTTCCTCAGCAGCCAACCATCCCTCAGGCTCTGGCTTTGCTTTCATTTTCCTGAAGCCAAACCTCCTACTCCACCCCCAACAGTCAGCCCCTCTTCCTCCTCCCACTGAGTCGCATACCAATGCTTGTAAGTTGTTGAACTCCCCCTCCTCTCCTTTCTTCCTTTCTTTAAACTTTGTAGGGTCTCACTATGTAGTTCAGACTGCCTCGAACTCCTCCTGCCTCAGCCTCCAGAATACTGAGATCACAGGCGTGCACCACCCTCCCGGCCAATTTATCTTTCTTCTCATTGTACCTTAGCCATAAACATTCCCAAAGGCTGGCTAGGGATTGAAAAGGTGTAGCTGCTCGGTATCCTGGAGCTATGAAGTCCTAGCTCCCCAGAGGCGTCTCCAAGTCCTTTCGGAGTCGCTGTCACTGGATCTCCAACGCCTCCTGCCTGGTTCCTCCCCGTCTCCATGCAAAACCGGCTGTATTCTGGGCTGCATCTCCCCCGCGTGCCCTGTGTGGCCTCATCAGAGTCCGCCTCCCCCTCTCTCAGCACTTCTCATTTTAAGTATTGGGGGTTTAACCCTGGCCTTCTCACTGAACTACATTCCCAGCCCTTGCCATTTTGAGACAGGGTCTCACTAAATGGCTAAGTGGCAGAGCCTGGACTTGAACTTCTGCTCCCCCTGCCTCAGCGGGATCGCAGACATTGCTATCCAGGCTCTCCTGCATCGCTCAGACGAGTCGGTGAAGCGCTGAGTGAAGCGCTGTGCCTCCTGACAAGCAAAATAAACCCTCAAGGGCGGGGTGGATTTAGCTCAGCGGTTCCGCCGCTTACCTCGCAAGCGCAAGGTCCCGAGTTCGATCCCTGGTACCAAAATAAATAAATAAAACACTTAAGATTTTAAAAAATAGAATAAACCCTCAAGATCTTTTGTTTATTCCTTATCCTTTGGGGAATTTTAAAATTGGTTTTTGGGAGACAGGGTCTCACTGTAAACCAAGCTGGCCTCAAACCCATGGCTAACCCTCTTGCCTCAGCCTCCTGATGCTGGGATTACAAACTCGTGCCACCGCGCCGCGCTATGGCAACGGTGTTAATGGTTTTATAAACCCTTGCCTAAGTCCTCTGTGCGTCTGTCTTCTGTCGCTGCTCTTTATGGCACTAGCCGCCTCCCAGCCCTGCCACCTGGAAGTTATCAAAGGATATCGTTGGGGGGGGGATCGGAGAAGGACCTGGTGGCGCAGGGGCTTAATCAAGTTGTAGTCCAAAGTCCAAGACAAGGACCTTGGTCCGCAGAGAAAGCGTTCGCAGCGCACTGGCACCAGAGCGACACAGCTCAGTGCTGCCCCCTGACGGACGGAGGACAAGGAAACAACTGCGCCCTAGGTAGCTAAGGATTTCACAGCTCTGCTGAATGCCGGATGCCTACACGAAAACGATCTCCAAAGAAATGCCCAGTTAAAAAAAAGAAAAACAGCCGCGCGTGGTGGCGCACGCCTGTGATCCCAGCACAGAGGAGGCTGAGGCAGGAGGGTCACCCCTGAGTTGGAGGCCCACCCGAGTTGGAGGCCAGCCTGGGCTACATAGCAAGATTCTGTCTCCAAAAACCAATAAATAAATCAATCTAAAAATAAAATGAAAAAAACAAAATCAATGGGCAAAGGTAAATGGCTCCCCTGGGTACTGGGGATTGAACCTTGGGGCCCTTTACTCCTGACCTATATCCTCAGCCCTTTTAAAGTTGAATTTTGAGGCAGAGTCTTGGTAGGTTACCCGAAAAGTTGTGATCCTCCTGCTTCAGCCTCCTGAGTATCGGGGACTGCAGGCATGCACCATCATACCTGGCACTCCTATGGTTTTCATTCCTACTTTCTTTATTTTATTTTATTTTATTTTATTTTTGGCTACTGGGGATCGAATTCAGGACCTTGCGCTTGTGAACCAGGTGGTGCCACTGAGCTAAATCCCCTGCCCAATTCCTATTTTAATTCCACCTAGGTTAAGCTAGCTGTAGTTGAAGGACAGTGTCTGAATTTGGAGATCTCTAATAAACATTTCCCAGCCTTCTCTCTGATCTTTCAGGCGTTAAATGAGTCATGCACCTCCGTCTGGCCTCCTGCACGGCTGGCTAGACGTAGGTTATTTTCACTCTGCTTTTGAAAAAGTTATAAAGCGTCTTTCCTCCCTTCTCGAAGGTTCTTCTGGCTTTGCTGGTGATTGTGACGCTTGGATTAGGCTTGGGGCTTGGCCTGAGAAAACCAGAAGACCAAGGTACACGCAGTCCGCCTCTTCCACGCCCCGCTCTTCCTCCTCCCCCTTGAGCCCCCGGAACTCCCACTCCACGCCTCGCGCGCCTGCCAGCTCCCCCGGCCCTGCAGCTCAGCTGTGAAGAGGTCCCGGTGCCGGCTCCGTTTTCACGCTCATTTCTGCGCTTTGCTCTTCGCCCGCCCGAGAGGTCCCGGTCACCCGTCCGAGCGCTGATAACGGATCACCGGCGTTCTGCTGCCCCAGCTGGGCTGCGACTGTAACCCCTGCTGACAGGGTGTCCGGCCACTTGGCATCGAAAGTATCCACACTCTCCGAGCCCTGGCCCTCCCTCTTTACCTTAATTCCCCGTCAGAACTGTTCGGTCTCACCCCGGTGTGTGACACAAGCTCATCATTCCAGCACTGGGAAGGCTGAGGCAGGAGATTCCCTGCAAGTTTGAGGCCACCCTGGGCTACACAGTGAGAGTTTGTCTCCAAAAAAAAAAATAAATAAATAAATAAAATAAAATAAAATCCGATTGGCACAGCCTGGTTGCCACAAAAGACCAGAACATCATGACCTCGGGGATGAGGGTGTGGAATGCCCTCGGGGACCTTAATTCTGCCCGACTCAACGCTCGACTGAAGTTTTCATTACTGCTGTCTCAGCTGCTTTCCAAGAGCATCTTTCGTGCTACTTCTTTCTTTCTTTTTCTTTCTCTCTCTCTCTTCTCTCTGAGACAGGGTTTCACTAGGTAGCCCAGGCTGGCCTCGAACTCCCAGTGATCCTCCTGCCTCAGCTGCATGCCGGCTTCCTTCTGCTTATCCTTTAACGCTTCCGGTCCCCCCCCCCGTCCCGACCTTTGACCCCAGCCCCTCGGCCACTGCGCCCCACCTACTGCCCCCCAAGCTTGGCCTTTCCTGGCAGCACTAATTTAAAACCCCTGCTACCATCGAGTCCCTCGGTCGCGGGTCACCCAGGCGGCTCTGCACTGCGCAGGCGCCTCCGAACACCCGGCGACTGCGACTGCTGCCCGCAGCCCGCCCGCCCTTGTTTTGCAGGCAGCTGCAGGCAGAGATGCTTCGACGCCGCCGTCCGGGGCCAGGAGGGCTGCCGCTGCGACGCGGGCTGTGAAGGCCGCCGCGACTGCTGCTGGGACTTCGAGAAAAGCTGTGTGGAGCCAAGTAGGCCTTAGCGGCTGTGCCATCCCGCGTGCGTGTGCGCTTTTAACTGCACACACGCTGCTTTCCTGGGGCCACCGTAACAGACCTGTGAGCTCACAACGCGGAAGTCCAGTCAGGCGTGGGGCACGTCCTTGTGTGGTTCCAGGAACCAGGTTGCTGGCAATAATCTAGTGCTCTTCAGTTAGGAAGCAGCTGGACTGTTTTCCCCGATATCCAGGCCCCTCGGGTCCTGTGCAGTGGACTGAGTCTGTAGGAGGAGGAACCGAATAAGAAAGGCAGGATTTATGAGGTGGGAAGTGCACTCCACCGGGCCGCAGCTCCCAGGAGAGCTCTCCAGGGGAGCCCGGCTCCCAGCAGCCCCTCTGCTTCAGCTTTGAGGTTAAGAACACTCGGGAGTGAAGTGGGCCAGTACTGGGTAGGGACGTACACCTTCGAGAACAGGGCGGGCAGGGCCCGGGGATGGCAAGGACAGCGAGTTCCAGCCTAGACTTTGGGGAGTGGCCGGGGTGGTAACCGGCTGGGCTTTTCCCCAGTCAGCTGAGGAGGGGAGCTGGAGAACTCACGGGCGCCCAGATGTAGACAACCCGGCCGGGCTACCAGAGGGGCTTAAATCTGCAGTGCCAGGCTTAGTGGTGCACGCCTGTGATACCACCATGAGGGAGGCTGAGTCTGGAGGATCTCCAGGAGTTCAAGGCCAGCCTGAGCTACAAAAGAGAGCAACATTCTGCAATGCTGATGATAAGACCATTGTTGGTGGGAGGGTAAACTTGTCCAATCACTATGGAGATTGTTAGGAAGAAGAAACAGGTACGAGCTCTACAGGACAGGTTTACTGCAGAACAAACCCGAGAGGGACCGCTCTGGCTTTAGAGGCCAGACCAGGTGCTCTGATGGGCCGTGGCGTCGTCTGTAGGGTCACCGGCAGGGGGCGCTCAGGGAGAGGGGCTGTGGCTCCCTGCCAGGAGCAAGGCTCCAGAGGAGAGGGCACAAGTGGTGATGGCTGCCCAAGGAGGCTCGGGAAGCACAGGGTGTGGCGGCTGCTCTCAGTAGCGGGCTGACCCTGTGGAGTCCCCAGGCGGGGCTGTGCTGAGAGGGCCATTAGAGGGCTCTCTGATCAGGATGGCGCCAGTCGGAGTCCTTCAGAGACCAGTGGAGATTTTTCAAGAAAACTTGGAATACAAATTCCACTGGACCCAGAGCTTATTTTTAGGCTGTCAGGATGTTAAGGAAATAGGTAAGGGTGGGATCCCACTTCGAGGAGGAAGCAGGCAGAGCAGGATGTTCTGTCTCCAGGGCCAGGAGGGCAGCTGCCTGCTGCGCGCCCAGGCCAGGAGCGCTCCCTGCTGTCTGCCCCCTGCCTCAGTAACACAGCTCCAAACTCCCCTCGCCCAGGTCCTGGTCTCTGCACAGCCCTCCCTCTGCGCATCCCTGCCCGCGGTGCACAGCACCTGGCCCACTGACCTCTGGGCAAACCCGGCCGTTTCCAGTATTTAATACCGAAGTGTCCGGGGCAGGGGCGGGGAGTGGTCAGGCTCATGGAGATGGAACAGCGGAGTCGTTGAGGTTTCCTGAAAAGGCCGTTAGAGACGACCCGCTAGAGCCAGCAAACTGTATTCGCTCTATTTTGTCTCCCCAAATCTTGGGGGCAAGGCAGAACTCTGCACAAGGAAAACAACACTCGCCAGTCCAATGAGTTTGGCTGCTGAGGTGGACTTTAATCAATCACGGTCTCCTACATAGCAGGTGGCAGGAGGAAGCAAATTTACTCCAGCCTCTTGCCACGACCTGAAATTTAATTTTTGAGACAGGGTCTCACTGTAGTCCAGGCTGGCCTGGAACTTGTGGCAACCCTCCTGCCTCAGCCTCCCCAGTGTTGGGATCACAGGTGTGTACCACGGCATCCCACTTTTATTGCCACTTTTAGCAGTGGCATTTAAGCGCTGTCATGCTGACTCCAAGGCCTGAGCGGAGCCCAGAGGCAGGTTTGAGGCTCTGGTTGCAGGAGACTGGGCAAAGCTGCTGCTGGGTGAGAACGAGGACTGAGAGCCAGGGACAACGAGGTGGAGCCCTGGAGCGAGAAAAGGACCCTGATCGGGGCCTCTCTGAACTCAGAGCGGCCCGAGGGCTGGGCCGGTTGTGCAGCTTTGAACAGCGTTTCTCTGCCACCCATGCTCAGGAGACCAATCACAGATTGCTTGCTTCGTATATGCCTTCATTTCTCAATGCAGAGAATGTCACTGTCTTATAATAATACAGGAGACATGCATGACATTTGTGTTTTGTTTACTGCACACTGAAAATGCATCAAATGTTCAGAACTGACGGAGCACTTTTGCAGCTCGGCTATGGACCTGCAGCCTGTTTCGCTGCGGCGAGAGGCGCGTGGAGCGCAGCCTGTGCTCATGCGCGGACGACTGCGTGCAGCGCGGGGACTGCTGCACCGACTACCGGAGCACATGCCAAGGTGAGAGGTGTGCATGTGCCAGGGCCGGAGCTTCCTAGGGTCCTCCGGGCTGCTCCTGAGCCAGGGAGAGGGGTGATGAGGGCGCGGCTGGGCGAGGAGGCCGTGGTGGGTGTGCATATGTAGGAGCGAACCGTGCAGACAGACAGGAGGGCAGCCAGGCCCACGTCTGACCTTCGAGTCCGGTGACCGCGCCAGATGGACCTGTGGTCTGAGACCCGGACCGAGCACACCGAGGGCTAGCTCACGACCAGCGCATGCGCAAATCAACTGCCCTGCCTGGATCCAGGGCTGAGGAGCCTCCGAGAACTGCACAGGCTCAGGAAGAGTTCAAGTTCTCCAGCCCCTGGTTGCATACGCTCTTCAAATTCATTCATTTATTTTGTTGTTTTGAGACGGGGTCTCACTTGTTGTTCAAGCAGGCCTCAAACTGTTGGCAATCCTCTTGCCTCAGCCTCCTGAAAGCTGGGTGAAATTCTTTTTTTATTCTTGTCAATTTTTTTTTTTTTTTTTTTTTGGTACCAGGGATCGAACTCTGG
>NW_004624753.1:5825265-5891855 GCF_000247695.1 Heterocephalus glaber
GAGAGAGAGAGAGAGAGAGAGAGAGAGAGAGAGAGAGAGCGAGCGCGCGCTTGAATCTAACAGAAAAGAGTAATTTTTTTTGTTTTTTGTTTTTCTGGTTCCGGGGATCGAACTTGGGTCCTTGTACTTGCGCAGCAGGCGATGAAACCAATGAGCTAAATCCCCGGCCCTAAGAGTAATTTTTATAAGTAGGGTTGAAGTTGAGCATTAGCACTCAGTACAATGCAGTTACTTTAATCATTTCAGTTTATTTTAAACATAAAGGAAAATGTTCTCTCTAAAAAAATTCAATTCTTTAAATTTAAAAATGTTAAATGACTTTTGTTACTTGAATCTTCAGAGAGTAGTTTCAAGGGAATTTGAATCATATTTTTGTAAGAAACTAGCCAGTCACTTTTATATTTTGTTAAATTCAAAACTTTTAAAACTTTTTGATAAATTTTTACTACATGCAGACATAGAATAGTATGGTTTTTTTCCCCACATATCTGTTCATCACTTATTCAGCACTTAGCAATTCATGGCCAGCCCTGTCATGCTGACAGTAGAACTTCCCACCCAGGCATGGTGTGCACACCTGTAAGCCCAGCACTTGGGAGGCTGAGGCAGGAGGATCTTGAGTTCAGGCCCAGCCTGGGCAACTTAAAGTACTTGCTAAATCCCTGGCCCCATACAATATTATTTAAAAGACTGGCCCGGGGTTTAGCTCAGTGGTTCCACTGCCTGCCTCACAAGCACAAGGTCCAGAGTTCGATCCTCAGTACCAAAACAAAAAAAGTGCCATGCACAATGGCACATAACTATAATCCCACCACTTGGGAAGCAGAGGCAGGAGCATTGCCAGGAGTTCAAGGCCACCCTGGACTACATAGTGAGGCCCTGTTTCAAGAAAAGAAAAAAAGCTGGGAAAGATAGCACATACCTGTAATCCTAGCACTTGGGAGGCTGAGGCAGGAGGATCATTTTGAGTTCAAGCCCACCCTAGGCTACACAGCAAGACCCTGCAACAATCAAACAAAAATTGAAATAGGATCCAAATAGATGTGACTTATTGCAAGTGGCTAAAATAGTTTAAATCTTCTAAATATGTATGTTCCCTTCCTCTTTTTCGCTCTTTGTAATTTATCATTGGAGAAAGGAGGTCATCTGTCCTATAGAGTTTTCCAGCTAGGTTTTGCTAATTGCATCCTTTATGATTTAGCAATGTATCATCCCATATATTTCCTGGAAATTAGTAATTAGATCCCGAAGACTGTTGAGATTCTGATGTTATTTATTCATTTTTGTTTTGCAAGTATCCTTCGTAGCAGGATGTAACTCTGTCCCATCCTTTTGGCTTGCGGCTTTGGGGGTGTTAGTCACTGGTAATCACTCCTAGATCCATGAAGGCTGTACTGTAAATGATGACAGACATCTTGTCATTTCTCCTTCATTATTTAGCTAGAATATTCTAGAAAGAGAAACACCTATGAAGCAAGAATGTTTTGTTAAGATTTTAACCATTTGCTGAAGTTTCCCCGTTTGATATCACTATTTCTACTTTCCATGGTTTCCTTTCTTATTCAGATTGTATATCTATCTTTGTTTGTATATTTGTTTTGCAGTACTGGGGATGAAACCCGGGGCTCCCCAACCCTGTTTTAAATTTTTTTTTTGAGGCAGGGTCCTGCTACATAGCCCAGGCTGGGCATGATCTCACAGCAATCCTCCTGCCTCAGTCTCTTGATTTCTGGGACTACAGGCCTGTGCCACCACGCTTGGCTTGAATTTTTTATTTGGAGACAGGATCTTGCTAAGTGGTTAAATTGCCCAGGCTGAGCTGGAATTTTTGATCCTCCTACATCAGCCTTCCAGGCCCCGGGATTACAGGCTAAATATCTATATTTATTAGACCCATGTATTTTAGCACTTGGGAAAACACTGTCCTTAAGGGCGGAGAGGGAACAATGCTATTGACCAGAAGTTTTCCTTGGCTCCTGGTACTCTGGTGTCTGCAAGTCATTAGCGGCCCTGCCCTTCTATCATGTGACTCAGCACTGTACCGTGTCGTGGAAGAATCAGTCAGCTGCTCAGGAAGAGCATGTGCCCTGAACTCTGCTCTCTTGTGGGACTCCAGGCTAAAGGCTGTGATCCTCTGCTTGCAGGAGAGACCCCCTGGGTGAAAGAAGCCTGCACGATGGCCCAGCAGCCGCAGTGTCCCGAAGGGTGAGCCCGGGGTTTCGGGGGACTGAGTGCCATTTCCACAGCTGCACATGGGGCTGCGGTGTAGGGGGGAGGGTGGGATTCCCACCACTCTCTGACACTTTGACACAAGTAGTTAGCACAGGATTAGAATCCTTGTGGATTCAAAGAGAACACGCTTTTGTTTGCTTTATTGTTTTGGTTTCGGTTTTTGTGAGACAGGGTTTCACTATGTAGTCCAGGCTGGCCTCGAACTCATGGCCATCCTCCTGCCTCTGCCTCATGAGTGCTGGGATTACTGGTGCATGCCCAGCAGTATTTTGTTTTGTACAGTGCTGTTTGGTTTTCCCCAATACACAGATCCAGCTGCCCACTCCAGATTTAGAGTGAAAGATGTGTGACCTCGAGTCCTGGCTTCACACTGGTCATTTCTCTAAGTTTCATTTGGAGCACTGGCTAATTTGAGTCCTTGTGCATAATACAGAGCAGGAGCTGACAAAATTGTTCATGTTTTTCCTAGTGGGATTTTTCTTCAGGTGCTTGTTTTGTTAGATGGAACCTGACATTTAGACCTCGTAAGATGTGCCCAGAACCAAACACCACAGGGTCAGGCGGCCTTTTCTCCGGGTCATACACAAGTTGCCCTCAATTCATCTTTGACAGTGGCACAGTTACAGTTCCAGGTGGACTGGGATGCAGCTCAATGGCAGGATGTAGATGTAGCATGGGCAAGGCCCTGGGTTCAATTCCCAGCCCCCAAATAAGAATAGCTGACGCCTGTGTGGTTCTTGTCATGAACCAATATGATCTTTACACAACAGCCAGCTAGCATGTTACGCGATTAAGCGCTCTGAAGCAGCCCCGTGGCTGGACTGCCACTGTCCCCTGGTAATGAAAGCCATCTAAGGAAAGCCAAGCACAAACCCTCGCCCCAGGTCACAGTCTGACAGCTGAGGCAGCCCGTCTGAGCGTCTCTGGTCTGGCACCCCCTCGAGTGACAGTCGGAGCCTGTGACCCTGTACTGGAGGGGTCCCCAAGACTTCCCTCCTGTGGGGAGCGGGAGGAGACAGCGGGGAGCAGAAAGGTTTTCACTGAGGTTCGTGTTAAGAGCTCGGCAAATCCAGATGGCTGAGAGCAAGACTGCAGGATGGCTCTGGGACAAAATATCCAATAGCTGTACCTTAGGGAAGGAGAGCTTTATTGTAGCTCACCTTTCAGTCCATAGTCAGGTGGCTCCCAGCGGGGACAGCAGAGCTCCGGAGCCCGGCGGAGAAAAGCTGCTCAGGGCGTGGCGAACCGGAAGCAGACTGTCCGGGAGACATGTTCTTCCGGGTCAGCTCCCAGTGCCCCTCCTCTTCCGGCTAGGCCCCCACTCCCGAGCAAGTCACCTCCCGGAGGTCCTGCCCATCCTGGCTGGCGGCTGTAGGGGGCATCTAGATCTAAATGTGATAGCACCCTTGAAGTAAGCCAAGACCAGACAGGGCGCTGGTGAGGAATGGGGCGTGGCACACCAGGCATCTCCCTCAGTCCCTGTGACCCCTGGCGACAGGCCTCACGCATACCCTCAAGCCCTGTGTGCCACTTGTACCATGATTCTGCCCAGTGTTGGCCGTGTTCACTGGGAACAATTTCTGGAGATGTTATATTACATGCAGCTCTCTTGCTGGGCAGCTTTTGCTTGCTTGTAGTTTTTAGACAGGTTCTCCCTCTGTAATCTTGGCTGGCCTTGAACTTGCTAGGTAGGTAGGTCGGACTGGCCTCGAAATTCAGATCCTTTGCCTCTGGTGGGTGCTGTCACCCCGGCTGCTTTGCTATTTCGCTCAACATCACAGTGTAGAAAGGAGCCTGGGGCCTTACGGCAGCCAGATGTGCACCAGTAGCCCAGCCCTGCCCTTCCTGCCAGGGGACAATAAAGAGTTACTTGGTCCATTCGGGGGATTTTTATTCTTGAAAGACAAAGCAGACGGCAAACCATAAAAATAAGTTATATAGCTTTGTCAAGTGTGGCAGCTGCTATGAAAACCAGAACATGTACAGGGGCTTGGGCATGCCGCAGGAGACGTGATGGCCAAGGTTGCAGATGAGGAAATTGAAGCAGAGAACTTGACTGTGCTGTCCAGTGGTCCAGTGAAACACAGTACAGCTCTTGAAGACATAGGCCTAGGCAAGGACTTTCTGGAGAAAACCTCTTGTGGCACAAGGCATAACACCAAGAATCAACAAATGGGATCACATCAAATGAAAAAAGCTTCTGCACAGTAAAAGAAACAACCAACAGAGTGAAGAAACAACCTACAAAATGGGAAAAGTTTTTTGCCAGCTATTTCTTGCACAGAGGACTAATATCTAGAATATATAAAGAACTCAAAAACACAAGACCCCCCCAAAATAAAAGATCCAGTCTAAAAAATGGGCAACTGAAATGAACAGACACTTCTCAGAAGTACAGATGGTCAATAAATACATGAAAAAGTGTTCAACATCTCTGGCCATTAGAGAAACACAAATAAAAACAACACTGAGATTCCATCCTACTGCAGAAAGACTGGCCGTCAAGAAATCAGCAACAAATGCTGGCAAGGCTGTGGGAGAAAAAGTAACCCTTCTTCTTTGACGCTGGGAATATAAACTAGTACAAACCTAACTTACTTTATCTTCCAGCAGATTAAAATTTAATATTTAGGTTTTTTTTTTAAAAAAAGTTACTTGGTCCCCTCTCCTATTTCATCGGTTACCTGAAGGTGTTATCAGTATCTGGCTTCCATGCGGTTGTTACTTTACTTTTTTGTTTGTTTGTTACTTTACTTTTTGCCAATGATAACACAGAATATGAGGTGTGAGATGACAGTTTTTGGCACCTTGAGTGCTTTTATTCAACTTTCATCACAGGCAATAAAAATATCGTGATCCGGTGTCCAACCGTACCAGCAATCAGAGAAAAAAACAAGATAGCATTTTAACTCCAGAAATAAGCACTGCATGATGATTTGTATAAAGTACCAGCCACCCATCTCAATCACAAGATTAAATTGATAGGGACCGTCAGCAGGGAACTGTGACTCCTGTGACAACTTATTCTCAGAGCAGGAGATTTAATCTTTAGGAATGTGGACAAAGGACATAACTAAGGATGTTTTAACTACAAGGATCTCCATGGTAGCAGAGTACAAAATGTGCTCTGAAGGGCCAGGCAGAGCACTTGGAGAGGCAGGGGGTCTTTAAGAAAGAGATGTAAGGTGTGCCGGCACACACTTGTAATCTAGCACACCGGAGGCTGAGGCAAGAGGATAGCTGGGAGTTTGAGGCCAGCCTGAACTACACAGTGAGACACTGCCTTAAAAAAAATGTGTAGTTGGCCGAGGATTTAGCTCAGTGCTCGGCTTAGACCTCGAAAGCGCAAGGTCCCAAGTTCGATCCCCGGTACCAAAACACAAAAACAAAACAAAACAAAAAGTATAGTATTGGATCCATAGATAGGTGATCTTGTCTTTAAGCTGCAAGGATATTATGATGGCATATCTATAAATATTAAATATAAATTTTAAAATAAGAATTATGCTAATGACTATGAAAAAATAAGTAATTGCTCCAGGCCTCTTTAATTTTGTCATGAATTTCCTACATACTGCATTTCATGCCACCTTGATTTTTCATTTTTTGACTGAGATATAGTCCATACTGTAATGCTTGAATCTCAAATATATAGCATAACGAGAAGTGGAAACTCATAGACCTGCAGCCTATGGACAGACTATTTCCAGGATACAGAATATTTATACCACCCCAAAAGGGGCCCCCATTCTCTTTCTACTTTCTACTCTCCAAAGCAACCACTGTTCAGATTCTGACCACTGTTGGTTTCTGTTTCAGAATTTCTATGTGTTCTCCTGAGTCTGGCTTTTTCGACCTGACCCAATGGTTTTGAGACTCATAAATGTTATTGGAGGTATCACATAGGGGCTTTGGCACAATGTCTTTCCCTGATTAAAACATGAGTCCCAATTTCTTTCCACCTTATTTCCATTGCTCTGTTTTGGCTTCTTGAGACAGTGTCTTAGTTACCGTTCTTGTTGCTGAGACAGAATACTCAACACCCATAAGTCAAAGGAGGAAAGGTTTATGGCTCACAGTTGTAGAGGTGTCAGTCCATAGTTGGCTGGCTCCACGGCAGGGCATCGTGGCAGAGGGGCACCGCAGAGCAGAAGATAAGCAGCAGCAGCAATAAGCAACAAGCGAGTGACAAACATCTCCTGACAAGCCTCTTTCTGTCTAATATCTTATCCAGGCTACCCAACTGTAGGGCGGGTAGCACTCACACTCAATCCCAGCATCACACACCCTAGACTCAGCTACCTCCGAAAAGTCTCATCTATGACCCCATGAGGCTTTGTTGGGACATCTAGACACAAGCCATAACAGACAAGAGTCTCACTGTGTAGCCCAGGCTGGCCTTAAACTCAGAGATCCTCTTGCCACAGCCTCCCAAGTGCTGGGTACATTGCTCTGTAGAATTTAGTCACACCTCCAGCTGAGCCTGCTGTCACCTACAAAGACTGTCTGATGTCCTTCTCCTTCTGTACATTTGAATAGAACTCTACACTCAAAGATAGCCCTTAACTATGCCTGTTTACTTTTCACTTTCCATTCCTAGATTCCACTGTGACTCCTTTGTTTTCTCGTTCTCAGCATCCAGCACAATGTCTGACTCATATGTTTGTGAAATGAATGGCTCTACAATAAATGTGCTCTGGGAAGCTGGGTGGGCCCCTCCTTCACAGTTCCTTTTGCAGTGTGCCATTAGACAGGAACACCCGTGTTTTTTCTAGCTTTACTCGAGCACCCTGGAAAACACACACCATTTTCGTATTATAAGCTGGCATCAGCATTCAGAATTTTTTTTAATCACTTTTGGGTAGTTTTCCAGAATTTTAACAGCTCCACTCTAATCAAATTTCTTAGAAAAATCTGTTTTTGTTCAAAAGTTTAGGTAATACAACTGCTTGGGCACAGAGTCAAAAATAACTTCTTTGGCATACTCATTTGCATATGCTGTATTTGGAATTTAAAATAAAGCAACTGTGTACATAGCTGTTATTCATAATAGCCTCAAGTTGAAAAAAAAACCCCAAACATCTGTCAAGAATGGAAAGAGCAAGCTGTGGCTTATCATTACTAGTGTTTCTAGGATGCCCGAAGATGTGATGTATGTGCATCAATGAGAGGGACTCACCTCCCACCCAGTGCAAGTCCAGGGAGCCAGGCTCAAGACACTGCCCTGCTGTGGTTCAATTTGCATGTTTGATTTGCATATAATTTACATATTTACATCAGCACAAAGGCAGGCAAAACTAATCAAAGCTGTTAGAAGTCCAGACACTGCTCGTTCTGGTTGAGGTTAGACAGGGTTGAGTGACCGTAGGGGACCCCAGGGGGCTCCTAAGGGGTGGTGAGGTCTGTTGTGCTTGGTGATGGAAACAAGGCAGGGTTCAGTTGGTAAAAACGCATCAGGTATGCATTGTGTGAGCACACACATGTATGCAGACTACAGGTAAAACCCCCAAAGTGCAAAAAGACAGTCTGACTACAATGCAAAAGTTACCTTTAAAGAACCAATGTAAAAAGAAAGTAAAATGCTTTTGAGGTATATATCCATATCCTTAGATGCTGGCATACTATTAGAATAATATAACATCCATAACTGATTTCTAAATTCCATCTCATGTATGGTTCAGGCTGGCCTTGAACTTGGGGCAATCCTCCTGCCTCAGCCTCCTGAGTGCTAGGATTACAAGTGTGTGTGCCACCACATTCAGCTAATACTAAATTTAAAAAAGACAATCTCGGGCTACAACACAAAATTTACCTTTTATCATTTTACCTTAAATATTAATTTAAAAAGCAGTTGAGGTGCTTTTGAGATATATATTCATATCCTCATGTGTTGGGATACTAAGTTGAAACACATAGGACTTTAGAATCATAAGACATCACATAAAAGAGTTTCTAGATTCCATTCCATAATTCCATTCAAAAGGTGGTAGAATTCAACAGGTGTTCCTTGATCCAGGCATTTTCTGATTAGAAAATTGTAAGCAGTGCAGCGAAGTGTATCTTCGGAAAATCCAAATCATGACTGCATTTTGGTTGCTTCTTCCAGGTTTGACCTGCCCCCGGTGATCTTATTCTCCATGGACGGCTTCCGAGCTGAGTACCTGGACACGTGGAGCCTTTTGCTGCCGAACATCAACAAGCTGAGTAAGTGCTGCCTCCAGCGTGCGCAGCCCCAGTGCTCGGGGAGCCGAGCCGAGCCAATGTTCCTTCTCACCTCCAGCATTAGTGCTTTTTGTAGCCCCGGCTCTTTCAAGTTCATGATGATTTTACCATGTGATGCCTGTGGATTTTCAGTAGGGATAGGATTTTCATAACTGTTGACTCCTCCTTTTTTTGGCAGCTGGTTTATCTTTTTGTTTATGTATTTTGATTTGTTTCATATTTGGTTATAATACCTGTCCTATGGGAATCTCTTTATGCCAATGATCCTTTTTTTGTTTTGAGACAGGGTCTTGCTATGTAGCCCAGGCTGGCCTCGAACTCATGGCAATCCTCCTACCTCAGCCTCTAGAGTTCTGGGATCACAGGCATGTGCCACCATGCCCAGCTCTATGATAATTTTACTGATATTCTTTTAAATTTTTTTCCAAATTACTGAAAAACAGCTGAAAAAACCCCCCAGCTGTTTAACTCTAAGTTGACTGACTTTTTTGGGCCTGAGTTTTCTCATGAAACAAAAAGAGTAGAAGCCAGGGGTGGTAGCTCACACCTGTGATCCCAGCACTCAGGAGGCTGAAGCAGGAGAATCAATGTGAGTTCAAGCCCACCCCGAACTACATGGTGAGACCTTATCTCAAAAAACTCCCACAAAAACAACAAAGAATAAGATTAGCTCTAATGTTTCCTTCTGTTAATTCCAGCTCTAAAATTGCCACGACTGTAAAAGATAATTACTGTACTTTCCCTGCAATACAAGGTGCACTGTCCTCAGCCTCTCCTTTCCCCTTAAGGCTGGTCTTCAGCAAAGAGATTGAGAATTTTCCAAACCCAGGACGTGCCTCTTTCTGCTGCGTGATGCTGGGCAGGAAAAGTAACCAATACCTCTCTGTTTCTATTTAGTTACCTCAATATCTTGGATATCTTGGCTGTCAAGTCCCAAGTCCATAGGGAATTGAACCAGCCAGGCTGAGCTGAATCCTTTCTCAGGTGGAATTATTTGGTTTTCTCATCCAGTTGAGAATTGGAAATGACATGAATGAAAACAGATTGTACCATCAACAGCTGTCTGGTTCTGATGTTTAAAATAGTTCTATTAGTCAGACGAGCATCACCTCTATGCTCAAGTGCGTAAATGCACAACTAACTACCCGCGCCTACTGGGTCCACTAACTTCCTTGTTATGCCTGGGTCCCAGTGAGAGCAGGTGTGAGCGGGTGTCAGGGCTCTGGTGGCCGGGGTGGCGGCCCCTTCCTGCCCGGCTGAGCCACAGTGCTCTCAGGAGTGCTGGGCCTGGACACGTCGGTGAGGCCTCTGAAAGGTGTAGGAGACGTGGAAGGGCCCAGGCTAGGACCAGGGCTCTGTCCAGGCAGACAGAGGGAGGTGGCCTGGGTGAGAAGCCAGGCTTGGGGAAAGCAAAGTGAAACACTGTTTGGTGGATAAAACAAGATGGGCAGCAGCCGACGGACAGCATGTGCGCGACGAGGATGAGACAGCAGGCCTGGCATTTCCACGCCCGGGGCCGTCTGCTTTGCCTTCTGTTCTGTCTTCATAACGACACTTGACATGAGATAGACCTTCTTGGGAACCTAAGTGTACAACACAGTATCGTTGTCTGGCATGGTGTCGCACACCTGTGGTGCTAGGAAGCTGAGGCAGGAGGGTCACTGCGAGTCCAAGGCTAGCCTGGGCAACGTGGTGAGACCTTGTCTCCAAACAAAAACAAAAGCAAAAGTGTAGTACAGAATTGTTATCTGTACCTGCAGGCTCGCACAGCGGTTCTCTAGGACTTACTCAGTTTATGAAACCAAATTTTTCTGCCCACTAGTTAATGATTTTCCACGTCACCCAGTCCCTGGCTACCACCATCCTGTATTCTGCTTTGACAGATCTGACTTTTAGACACCGTATATGGCTGGAATCCTGCAATATTTGTGTGTCTCTTTCTGGCTCCTTTCACTTAGTGTAATGTCTTAGCTAAGTGTTATCCACATTGTTACATATTACAAGATTTCCTCCTTTTTAGAGGCCAAATGATAAATGTGTGTCCCACGTTATCACCGCTGTTATAGTGTCAGCTCATCTGTCAGCAGGTATTTGGAGCTGGGCCTGGTGGTGTACACCTGTCATCCCAGTCCTCTGAGAGGCTGAGGCAGGAGGATCACTGCAAGTTGGAGGCCAGCCTGGGCTACAGAGTGAGACCCTGTCTCAAAAAACCAAGCAACAGAACAATTTGGGTAGGTTGAAGGTAGCTGGGGATTGAACCCAGGGCCTTCACACTGAGCTGCTCACCAGCCACTTTCTTTCTTTCTTTTTTTTTTTTTTTAACTAAGGCACATTACTGTATATTTCCTTAAGCCTCTGCATATTCATTAAGGCCTTGAAAACAATTTTGGAGGTGGAAAAGAAAGTGTATAAGGCTCCATCTAGAGTGAGCACTTCCTTTAGATGCCAGAACTAGACAACCCTAAAACTAATTCCAAATTTGCTGCTGAATCACTTTCAGCAACCAGATCCACAGTGCTTCACAAATAATACACTTCACCCCAGCGTGTCTCCAGATTATCCTCTGGCTGGCAGAATACCAACTACAAAGACTTGATGATTTGCCAGTGTGACAGCATCTTCACAGGAGCCTGCTAAGACAGCATCTAGCCCAGCTGTTCTGGCTCTGGTTGCCATTTGGGACTGAAAGGGGCTAAATATATTTGGTGCAATAACAAACACCTTCTTGTGTTAAGCGTATAGCCTAGCAGCAACAAGGGTCACATGGGAGAAAAATACTGAGAAAATTCTGTTAATTAAAACATTTTCACAAACTAGGTAAGGACTTAAAATCTATTTAGAGGAGACAGGAATCATGGGAGTACATTTTGAGGCTAATAAAATTCGGACCCCTTATACTGAGCCAAGAATCAAGAGACTCGGAGAAACGATTTACTCAAGATCATTCAGCAAATTTCTAGAGGTTGTGATGCACCCCGCATCTCTTCCACTACCTCCACGTCTCCACTAACTGAAAAATCCTTTAATGGAGACATTATGCCATCTCCAGGGTGCTCCTAAAGTACCTGTGGAGGAAGACACACCCTGGGGAGTGGGTCGAAGCTTTCCCAGCTGTCTTAGGAATCAGCTGTCCTGAACAGGCACGGCCTCGCCGGGGCGCAGCAGCCCGATTCCCCGCTCCTGGACTCCTGGGCAGAGGCACGGTGCGGCTAGGGCCGCTCTGTAGCCAAGTCCACATATTCGGGAGCCTGGCCTGGGCCTGTCCAGGCCCGCCGCTGTGGCCCACTTCCCAGCTTCGAGCTGCACCGAGCGGTCAGCCTCAAGTGGAAGCCACACCCACGAGGACGGCTAGCAGAACTGTTACCAACCCCGGGGAGCGCTGCGTCTGGAAGGCGCAAGGGCGAAAGGTTAGTACTCAGGGTGGGGAGACGACCCCCACGGTCCGACTGGGGTAGGCTTCCGGGAAAGGAATGATCGGCCAGTCCCAGCCGCGTCCCAATGCCTGGCACCCGCCCTGCCTGCGCGGGCCGGAATGGGCCGCCCTCGGCGGATCCTGGGGTCCGGCCGGAATGGGCGCTGCAGGCCTCCGAGACATCTGGAGCTTGCTGGGACCTCCCTGAAGGAGAGGACTTAGAGCGCAATGGCGATTCCTCCAGACCCCACTGCTTCTGCGCCCGGAGAAGGTACCCGAGCGCCCCAAAGCCTTGGCGGGCTCAGGCCGTCAACCCAGAGCGGTCCCTTCGGGTCCCGGGGCCGAGTGAAGGCCGAGGGGCGCCGGGACCGCGCAGTCTCCGGCCCCTTCATGTCCCGTTTTCTTATTTTTATTTTGAGACAGGGTCTTGTTGCATTGCTAAATTACCTGCAGTCCTCCTTCCTCAGCCTCCCAGAGTGCTGAGATTACAAGCATGCTCCGCCACGCCTGGCTTGCCCCTTTTAAAATATGACTGTTAGTTTTTGGTATTGTATTGCAAGCGTTCCTCATCTGTATTAGCTGTTAACCTTTACCGGATGTGAATTGCAGATATTTCTCCCGCCCGTAGTCGTCTTTCCACTCTGCTGATCTTTGCTCTGCTGTGCTGTGTAGAGCACAGGTCAAGATCAACGTCGTGAGCTTCCCCTAAGTTTCCTTGTAGGGGTCTCACAGTTTTACATCTCAACACTTAAATCTGCGACTCTGACTTGAGTTGTGTTCACACAGTATGAGATAAGGGTTTCCGTTTAATTCTCCTGCGTGGGAACATCTGCAGTTTTCTTACGGCTTATTGCGGACACCGTGCGTCCTGTGTGTGTTTCTGCCCTTGCTGGGGGCCACGTGCACCTGGGTTCACATCTAGGCGCTCTGCAGCTTCATTGGTCTGTGTGTCTGTCTATGCGTCTGTCTATGCTGACACTGTACCCCACTGTTTCAACTATTGTAGCTTTGAAATGCATTTTGAAGTCCAGAAGTGTGAAGCTTCCAGCTTTGGTCTTTTTCTAGATTGCTTTGGCTATTTGAGGCCTCTAGTGGTTCCCTATGAATTTTTGAATTTTTCCTATTTCTGTAAAAAATACCCTTATAATTTTGATACGGATTGTATTGAATCTTATAGATAGCTTTGGGTAGGATGAGCATTTTAACATTATATGTCTTCCAGCCCATGAGCACCAAATGTCTTTCCATTTGTTTCTTTCTCCCCAATATTTTACAGTTTTCAGTGGACAAGTCTTTCACTTCCTTAATAAAATTTATTCCCAAGCATTTTATTCTTTTTGATAGTAGTATAAATGGGATAATTCTCCTGAACTCCCTTTGGGATAGTTCTTTTTTTTTTTTTTTTGGTACCAGAGATCAAACTTGGGACCTTGCGCTTTCAAGGCAGGCAGTGGCACCACTGAGCTAAATCCCCGGCCCCTGGATAGTTCATTATTAGTGCATAGAAACTTCTGGTTTTCATGTTAATTTTGTATCCTGCAACTTTGAGGAATTTTTTTTCTTTTTCAAGACAGGGTCTTGGTGTGGTACAGGCTGGCCCAACTGTGCATTTTAGATGTAGAGAGGCTGGATGTCCTTGCCTCATTTCTGATCTTAGTGGGAAGCTTGCTCTTTGTGACCACTGAGCAGGATGCTGGCCGAGGGGTTGCACATATAGACTAACATGTTGAGGTAATTTCCCTCTATTCCTAGATTGCTGAGAGCTTTTACATGAAAATGTTGAATTTTATCAAAGGCTTTTTCTGCATGCAGTGAGATTACTGTGATTTTTACTCTCCATTCCATTCATGTGGTGTGTTACATGAATTGGTTTTCATATGTCGAGCCATGTTTGCATCCCAGGGACAAATCCCACTCAATTTCATGTACAGTATTTCTGATATTCTGTGGAATTCCGTTTGCCAGTCTTTTACTGAGGAGTCTGACATCTGTTTTCATGAGGGGTATTGGCCTAAAGTGCTCTCTTTTTGTGGTGTCCATATGGCTTTCATATCAGGGTAATGCTCTTCGTGAGATGGGCTTGGAAGTGCTCTCATGTTCCATGCTCTGGAAGAGTTTACAAGAGTTGACAATAGTTCTTTAAGTGTTTGTTAACTTTGCCAGTGAAGCCATCTGGTCCTGGGCTTTTCTTTAAAAGTTTCTTTCTCTTCCTCCCCCACCCTTCCTTCCTTCCTTCCTTCCTTCCTTCCTTCCTTCCTTCCTTCTCTCTCTCTCTCTTTCTTTGCACAGAGCTATATCCTCATATCCTCAGCCCTTTATTATTTTTTATTTGGAAGCTTGCTGAGTTGCTCAGGATGGACTCAAATTTGCAATCTCCCTGCCTCAGCCTCCCATAGAGCTGGGGTTAGAGGCATGTGCCAGCATGCCTGGTTGTTGGGAGGTTTTAGATTATTGATTCAGTCCACTCATTTGTTATAAATCTGTTTAGACTTTCTATTTCTTCATGACTCAGTCTTATAGATTGTATCTTTCCATGAATTGCAGTCATGGATTTTCCATTTGTTGGTGTGTAATTATTCATTTTAGTTTCAGATCCATTTTATTTTCTGCAGTATCAGCTGTCATATTTCTTTTTCTGATTTTATTAATTTGAGTCTTTTAGTTTTTATCTTGATATAATTAAAGCCTTTGATTGCCTTTTAGAAAAACCAACTCCCAATTTTGTAGACTTGTTTTCTACTTTCTAATTTTGATCTTCAATCTTTATTGTTTCCTTCCTTTTAGAATTTTGGGTTTGGCTTGTTGTTCTCATTGTAGTTACTTTTTTGTGGGAGCAGGGTGTTTTTTTGAGACTGGGTTTCACTATGTAGTTTAGGGTAGCCTCAAACTCACGGTGATTCTCCTGCCTCAGCCTTCATAGTGCTAGGACTACAGGTGTGTGCCATTACATCCAGCCCTTCTTTTTAGGTACTTGAGCTAGAAACTTAGGTTGTTTATTTGAAATCTTTCTTCTTAGGAAGTTTAAGCACTTAACTCTTCTCAACTTCCTTCTTAGTACAACTTTTGTTGCATCTTGTAAGTTTTGGCATCCTGTGTTCTCATTTTCATTTGTCTGGTCTCAAGATGTTTTTACATTTCCCTTTAATTTCTTCTTTGCCCCGCTGGTTGTTCAAAAATGTGTTATTTTCCATGTATTTGTAAATTTCCCAGTTGTCCTTCTAATACACAGATTTCCAGTTTCACTCGCTTGTAGTTAGAGAAGATACCTCGTATGATTCCAGTTTTCTTAAATTCCTTTTTGAAGGATATATTTTTTCTTTTCTTTTCTTTTTTGTTGGTACCAGGGATCGAACTTAGGACCTTGTGCTGGCCAGGCAGGCGTGGCACCACTGAGCTAAATCCCCAGCCCTGTCTAGCTTGTCTTCTCTGGGCCCGTGTTTGCAGCACACAGTGATTGCATTCATCGTGGGAGCTGGAGCATGGATGTAGCTCGTCTTCATTCTTTTTCAGACCTTTCTTTCTCCTTCCTCTCGCCTCCTCCCTCCACCTCTTGGTCCCCTTCCCTTTTGCAGAGGAGCCATCTTCCTTACATTTTCGAGGACTTGTTTAATATGTGATCTATCCTGAAGCACGTTCTGTGTGCATGTGAGAAAAACGTGTGTATAGGGGTGGCCGAATGCTCTGATATGTCTCTTTGTTCTATAGTGTTGTTCATGTCTACTGTTTGCTGTTGTTTTGGGTTTTTGTTCCTGTTGAGCTACATCCCCAGGCTCCTTTTATATTTTTTATTTTGAGACTAAGTTGCCAAGTTGCCTGGGTTGGCTCGAATTTGCAGTCCTCCTGCTCCAGCCTCTGGTGTGCTGGGACCACCACACCTGCCAGTCCACTGTTGCTTCATTGATTTCCTGTCTGGCTCTTCTCCCCATTATGGGAAGCAGGACACTGAAGTCTCCTGCTAGTCCTGCATTGCTGTCTATTTTTCCTTTCCATCTGTAGTGGTTTTATGTATTCAGGGCTCTGATTCGAGACGCCTCTATGATGTATATTTATCATTGTTTTATCTTCCTGGTGGATTGACACTTCTGTCGTCATACAGTGTCCTTCGTGATCTGCTTTGAGAGTTGTTGGCTTAAAGTTTGTTTTTTCTCACATAAGCTTAGCCACCCCTGCTCTCTTTTGGATACCGTTTGACGGAAACTCTCCTTTTTCATTCCTGTGCTCTCAGCCTATCCAAGTCCTCAGATCTCAACTGCATCCCTGCTGTTGGCGAGTACTTGGATGTTGTTCTGTTTTGTTTTTTTGTTTGTTTTTTGAGACAGGGTCTCACTATGTAGTTCAGACTGGCCTTGAACTCACTTTGTAGCCCAGGCTGGTCTTGAATTCATGGTGATTCTCCTGCCTCAGCCTCCTGAGTGCTGGGATTACAGGTGTGTGCCACCATACTCAACAGTGAGTATTCTTAGTTGGCAGTTAAAAAATTTTGTCTTTCAGGCTTGAGGGGGGAATGGGCTAAAATAAAATTTATTTATTTATTTATTTATTTTGGAATAAAATTTTTTTTAAAGAAATTTGTCTTTCAGCACTTTGAACATATTATCCCATTTCTTTCTGGCTGGCAAAGTTTCTGTTAAGAAAATCTGCTTGCTGGGTGTGGTAGCATAGGCCTGTAATCCCGAGACTTGGGAAGCTGAGGCAGGAAGATTGCTGTGAGTTCAGGGTGAGCCTGCACTACATGGGGAGACCCTGTCTCAAAAACAACAGCAACGACAGAAACTAAAATGATGGCTCTCTGGAAGTAAATTGTGCCCATGGTAAACATCTCAGAACCACACATTACCAGGTAGATAGTAAAGACAAACAAGCATAATCTCTTCCCTGTCTCCTTGCTTTTCCTGTGAGAAGCGGCCTTCTTGATTTGCTTGATTTTCTCCAGAGAGTTCTGTGCCATTGTAGCTCAGCCCTCTAAGCGCTGGAGAAGGGCTGGCTCCAGCCTGGTTCAGGTGCAGACGACCGGAAGTGGGGTTTGGGGAGTCGCAGGTGTGTCCTGCCTGGCTTCTGAGGGCGGTGTCTTTTGCACAATGCCGGCAACACAGCTGCATTTTATTCTCTGGCCTGTGGCTTTGGACATTTAATGAGTTTCCCACGTATCTTTCAGGGAAATAAAAACAGAAACTGACATTATATTTCTGTTCCTTGTCTGACTTTTTTGCCCACTTAAATTCTTTTAATTCTATAGTGGATTAGATCACATTAAAAAAAAAATCAGGCATGCAGGGATTTAGGAGGCAGAATTTTAAAAGTACCCACTCAAAGTGCAGGCCCTAGAGAAAGGGGCGCGTGGTAGTCCGGAGCTGGGAGTCGTTCTGTGGCTTTGGTGGTAGAAATCTGTGCATTTGCGAATCTGTAGCAAGTGTGGCCTTGGTTACAGGAGGCAAGTGAGGGCCCCACCATGGGTAGAAAGAGAATGGCTCATCTCCGGGGTGAAGGAGGGCCCATTTCATAGGACAAAGGCCCAGCCCAGGTTTTTTGTCTTGTTTGTTTTTACGTGGGTGATCTGAGATGTTTTACCAAAAAACACTCTTGGAAACCTTTGAATCAGTTTCTCCTGGGGCCAGGGTTCTGGGCTTTGCCTTCTCTCCTAAATTGTGACTCACCCCAGCGGCAGGGTACTGTCAGAGGGTGCCTGTGTGCCGGGGTCCCAACTGTCCTTGGAGGCCCGGGGCTGGAACACTGGGCATTTGTAGCCCTTTTACCTTTTTAGCTTTGCTCTCCAAGCCTCAGTTGTTGAACACTGGGGAGGTCAGTTGTGTCAGCTTTGACCTTGAGCAGTAAGTAGGTCTTAATCCTAACTCTTACAACCCTTTCTGGGTATCAGGCACTCTGAAATGCGAAATGTGACCAGAGGGCAGCTGCCACTTCCCTCAGTGGCGGTCAGCGTAACACGGGGAGTCGGCGGCCCCTTCTCTCTGTGCTGGAGGTGGTGGTCGCCATCTCAGCACACTGCTCGTTCCTCTGTCAGAGGTCTCATTTGCAGGGCTGCCAAAGCCATGGCACGCGTGCTGCAACGGGGTGTTTGTTATCATCCGACGCGCTAAAAGGTTCGCCATCGTTGCTGTAATGTGTTCACACACCGCGGTTACGAAGTTTTGCAAGAGGCAGGCGAAACAAAGACAAAAAGACCAGACACAGCATTTGAAGATAATAATTATGATGACATTATTATACCAAGACCATCAAGTTATATTATCTCTCTAAAAATATATTCAATTTTTCATTTTAGTGTAAAATAACTTAATAGGTTACCTCTAATTATAAAAAAATTTTTTTTGAGTTGGGGTCTCACTATGTAGCCCAGGTTGGCCTTAAATTCGAGATGATTCTGCTGCCTCAGCCTCCTGAGTGCTGGAATTATAGGAGTGTGCCACCACATCTGGCTAAAATGTTAAATTATGTAAATAAATTTTCATCTAAATTTGAATGTGCATGGCTTGGGACATATCCCAGCCACCCAAAAAGGGGAGCTGTGGCATTAGATGGACTGAGCTTATGCCCTTTAGTTTGAGAGTGAGAGAGGTGAAGGAGGGAGAGAGAAAGATAATTTAAAGAGCAGTGTGGAGCTCGGTGTGGTGGTGCACACCTGTAATCCCAGCACTGGGGAGGCTGAGGCAGGAGGATCGCTGCAACTTCAAGAACAGCTTGGGCTTCATAGTGAGTTCAAGGCCAGCCTGGAATACATAGTGAGACCCTGTCTCAAAAAACAAAACAGAAAAAGAGCAGTGTGGAGGGTCACCTTTCATCTAAAATGTGAAAGACCTACTGATTTGTGTGTGTGATTGCAGAGGTCGCTTCCTCAGGGTGGTCCAGAGGCCGGTTCCCCCACTGTGGCTTAGGACCAGTCTGTCCAGCAGTGTGTGAGAAAGCCTGATACACCAGGTGATCTGTTCTCTGTCTCTCTGTGAACAAGTTTTACTTCCAAGGGGACACCTAGTGAGGCCAGAACTTGTCCCAGGGTGCTTCTCCCCCCAGTTCTGATGAGAAGGAACCAGGCCTTCGTACCTGGGTGCTTGTTTGTGTAAGCACTCATTTTCTGGAGACTGAGGAGTCTGTAGCTGCTGAAAAGGAAAAAACCCAAGCTCTGCAGAGCTGGAGAGACAGCAAGAGAGGGAGCGAGAGACAGAGTGAGAGAGAGAGCAAGAGAGAGAGGAATAAGAGCGCACAGGGTTGGGGAAGTGGTGAGAAACAAACTGAAAAACCTTGGGCTGGGCTGACGAGGTCACAGTCCTGATGCATCTGTGATCCTGGCTGGCTCGCCAAAGGACAGGTCTGCCCAGCGTCCAGGGAGCCCCCAGCAGAGATGGGGAGCCTTTCCTCACCCCACTCATGGGACAGGTTGCAGATAATTTTCGCACATGTCAGTAAGATGCATAAAGAGATTTACTAAGCAGAATTTCAAAAGTAGATACTCAAAGATACAGAATGTGAGCCCTCAAGACAGGGCTGCCTCTTTTTCTATAAATGACTTCTTAGCAGACTTAAGCATTTTTTTCCTGATTGAGGACATGAATTATTTATAGATGTTATTGACTCAAAAAGAAAAATAAAGGTTATTTTAATTTAAATTATCCTTTGTGAATCAAGTCTGAGAGTAGTTTTTAAACTTAATTGTATTTGAATCATCTGGGGTGCTCATTCAAAATGTAGATTGCTTTGTTGGGTGTGGCGGTGCACACCTAAGCACTTGGGAAGCGGAGGCAGGAGGATCACCTCAAGTTTGAGTCCAGCCTGGGCTGCATAGTGAGTTCAAGGCCAGCCTGAACTATATATATATAGCGAGACCCTGTCTCAAAAAACAAAACAGGCCAGGGATTTAGCTCAGTGGTACCACTGCCTGCCTCAAAAGTGCAAGGTCCCGGGTTTGATTCCCTGGTACAAAAACAAAAAAACAAAACTAAACTAAACAAATAAATGTAGATTGTGTGGATCTCCCTTCCCTCCACCTCCCACCAAAGGGTCCCATGTCCTGTGCTTGCTATGGCCTAGAAGGTCGCAGAGGAAGAAGTTACTGGAACATACTGGAAACTGAATAGAGGCTGGGAAAGAGACCAACCCTGTCTCTATTTGGGAAAAACATTCCTTGTTTCCAACAATTAATTGTACTTTTTGTTTTACGCTAAATAGAATTTATCACGGGGAAGCTTTCTTTCCAAGGTAGAGGCAGTGAGATTTGGGTATGGGAAATTTCTTTCTAAAGTACTTTACTGTGAAGAGGAAATAGGAATGTGCTCTGGAAGCTCTGCCCTGTGGCGCAGGTGGAAAACAGCAGAACAATGAGAGCAAGATGAATGCCAAATCCACAACAAGTTACAGGGAATTCAGAGATCAAATGGGAACTGAACTGAACACAATAAGCATTTTGTAAGTGTGACTGTGTGACTCAGCTCATGTAGTTGAAGAAGTCAAATAAGTTTCAGTTACCTGGCCAGTTCTGTTGATTTTTGTGGTATTGGATGATTTACATACAGGATCCAACAGCTGAGAAACAAATACTGTAGCCACAGGCCAAACCCTGCCCATTCTCCTTGATTGTTTTTGTTTTTGGTTTTGAGACAGGATCTCACTATGTAGTTTAGCCTGGCCTTGAACTCACTATGTAGCCCAGGCTGGCCTCGAACTCACAGCGACCCTTCTGCCTTGGCGTCCTAAGCACTGGGATTACAGGTGCGTGCCACCACACCCGATTCTGCTTGATTTTGTATGGCTGGCCGTGTAGTACCAATTGTCCTATGTTTTAAATGGTTTTAAAAAGAATGTCTTTTAAGGAGTGAAAATTATATGACTTCAAGTTTCATGTCTATCAATAAAGTTTTATTAGAACACAGCCATGCTCATTTGTTTGCATCTAAAGGTACTAAAATATAACATATATCATCTGGCTCTACAGAAAATGTTTATAGGCTTTGATTTAGCATACTCCTCTCCCAAAAACTGACCTTCCTTGCAGTAGAAGAAGTTGAGGGGTTAAAATTTCACCTTCCTTCTATCTGTAATCCACTCTTGTTAGTTTTCCGTTTTTCTGGAAGATTTTCATGTTCAGAGTTTTAGTTATCCAAAATGCTCCTGACTTAGAAATAACTTTCTAATTACTCATCCTGTTTTGTTGCAGAAACATGTGGAATTCATTCAAAATACATGAGAGCTATGTATCCCACCAAGACATTCCCAAATCATTATACTATCGTCACGGTGAGTTGTTGGTCCAGTGGGGAGACAGTCAGGCCCCAGACAGGAAGTGGCCGGGAAAAACAGATGGGTCACAGACAGGAAGTGGCTGCGTCACATAGACAGGCTTGGGTCAGAAGCACACACCGCATTGGTTCATGGCTCGATTCAGGCCAGGAAGGCCAGGGTACCAGAGGCCAATAAAGGGCCATGAGGCCTTAACATGAATGAGGGTCCTAACATTAGGTCATTCACATTTGTGAGCGGCCAAGACAAACTCTTCCATGCAAAATGCCTTTGACTTAACCGAGGCCTGCTGGGAATAGTAGACTATTCAAGAGAACAACTTTGGGGTGGAAATTTTGTTCCTTCCCTGGTATTTTTAGGATTATTTGAGTTGATAAAGACTTCCATTTCATAAATGAACTCATTAATGAAATAATTTACATCTCAGCTGGATGTGGTGCCGCACACCTGTGATCCCAGCACTTGGGAGGCAGAGGCAGGGGATCACCATGAGTTTGAGGCCAGCCTGGCTGGAATACATTGTGAGACTCTGTCTCAAAAGCTAAAAAGAAAGTAAATAAATTAATGAATAAATGCTTCTATCTAATAAATTTTTGTAATATGGCTAATTTAATAATGGTTAATCACCACTGCAATGTGGAAACTTCAGTGACAATCGCTAAGCATCCACCTTATTCTCTAAGAAGAGCAGTACAGACCGCCCGAGTCTCTCCCTACCTCCCGGCCTTTGGGCCCAGAGCCAGCATTTTATACAGACGGACACCCATCCCCATCTGCTTCCTTCCTAGGTGTGGCATCCTTCCAAGCCCGCCTTCACTTCAGTACGTGTTTTCCCAGAGTTACTTTATCTTAATCTGTTTTGAAACCAACACTTAGGGGCTGTACCCAGAATCCCACGGCATCATTGACAACAACATGTATGACGTGATTCTCAACAAGAATTTCTCGCTGTCTTCGAAGGAGAAGTTCAACCCCGCCTGGTGGAGTGGGCAGCCGGTGAGTGGCCCCCCCACCTTGAGTTTGACTTCACTCTGCTGGTTGCCATGGGTTGGGGTGTGAAGCTGTATCTCCGTGATTTGGCAGTAAACTTTGAATTTTTTTAGATGATTGTTCATCCAAATGGTCTCCTGTGAAACTTGGGTGATGCATTAGAAACAGATCAGTCTGAGCCGGGCGTGGTGGCACACTTCTGTGATCCCAGCACTTGGGAGCCTGAGGCAGGAGGATCATTGTGAGTTCAAGGCCAGCCTGGGTTATATAGCAAGACTGTGTCTCAAAAGAAACTACCAACCAACAAACAGCAAAGCACATAGAAAGATTATCTGTTCGTTTCCCTTCAATTTATTTTAATTACTTATGTATGTATGTATGTATTTTTATTTTGAGACAGGGTCTCACTAAGTTGCTAAACTGCCCAGGCCGGCCTGCGATTTGTACTCCTCCTCCCTCAGCCTCCCACTATGCCATGATTATAGACATCTTCCACCATCCCCGGTTGCAGTTCTTTTAAAGGGAAAGGAGAACTGCATAATTTTACCAGTTTGGAAAAAAATGAACTTGCTTCTTATTACCTTACTACGCTTCTTTATTTTGGAGGCAGGTATTTGGGTAATTATACATGTTAACTGCCACAAAGACAAATCATAATAATTGCAACAAATTTTGCAGCGAAAATTGTTCCCAGAAGGTTGCACTATGACCCCGCACACCTGTTACCCTGCTCCTTCTGCTTAACCTCAGCTCTCCCTTCTTCCAGATCTGGCTGACAGCGATGTACCAAGGGTTAAAAGCTGCCTCCTACTACTGGCCTGGATCAGATGTGGCCATCAATAGTTCCTTTCCTACCCTGTACCGGGATTACAACGGGTAGGCAACTTTCAGATCTGGCTCCATGTAGGCGGGAATGAGTAGGACTTGGTGTTTTGATTTTGTGAGACAGCATCTCGAGGTGTAGCCCGGGCTGGCCTTGAACTCACGGCAATCCTCCTGCCTCGGCCTCCTGAGTGCTGGGATCATAGGCATGCGCCACCACGGCCTATGGAACTCGCTAGAATCTATGTGTTAGTCCATTGTTTGCTGCTTGTCTTCCTCCACTGAGCTGTAATCTTTTGTTTGCTCCCTGGGAATTCAGTTTCAAACAAATGGGGTGTAGAGCAGTAGATGCGGAAGGCGTGTAAATCCCACTGGAGTAAACAGTGCAGAGCGAGGGTGACGTCCCCGGCCCGGCCTGTCCCTGTGCCTGGAGAGGGTGGAGGACACGCTGGGGTGGACTGTGGGACCCCACGAGGATCAGGAGCCCCCGAGGCTGCCTGGGGCTGGGACAGAATGGAATCGCTCCTCATTTCATCGGCTCGCAAACAGCATTTGACTCTTCTCCTTAGCTCCGTCCCCTATGAGGAGAGGATCGCCACACTGCTGAGGTGGCTGGACCTGCCCAAGGCGGAGAGGTAACCCACGGCCCCCAGGGCAGAGAGGTCGGGCCTGGCGGGGACGGGGTAAGAAATGCAATTCCGATTGCCAGGGACAGTTTTTGAAAAAAACTCGGCAATGCCTTTTTGTTTTTTGAGATAGGATCTCACTATGCAGCTCAGGCCAGCCTTGAACTCACTGTGTAGCCCAGTGCGGCCTCAGACTCTCAGTGATCCTCCTGCCTCAGCCTCCCCTGATCTGGGATTTCAGGTGTGAGCCACTGCACCCGCTGGAACTGCCTTTTAAGGGGATCTTTTCAGGAGTTATTCCTGAGAGCTGTTGCTCGTGAGGAGCAGTAACACTGCTAACTGCGGAGACAGCCAGTGCTCAGGGGGAGGCTGTGGCAGGCAGAGTCATCACAGGGCACTGACGCGTGCTTCGGGGGCCAGGGTGCTCCAGGAGCCAGAGGTGCGGCCCTGGGCCAGGGTCAGGCTGGGGCCAGGGCCCCTGGAAGGATAGGGGGCCAGGTTGCGGGGATGCAGCGGACCCGGCACAGCAGCAGGGCAGACGGAGAGGCGTCGGGAAGCCTGGCCGGCTGCACAGGCGGCTGCAGAGCCTGCGGGGACGGGAGGCCCCTCGGCCTGCTGCAGGCCTCTCCCCCTCTGTCTCCGCCCCAGACCCAGCTTCTACACCATCTACGTGGAGGAGCCTGACTCCGCCGGCCACAACAGTGGACCCGTCAGTGCCCGGGTGAGTTTGGGATCACAGAAACGCATTTCGCCCTGACCCGCAGGCGGCCACGGTGCTCTTCCTACTGAGCACGAACGAGTTCGATGGATACGTGACCGGTCAGAATAACCAGGCTCAAGAAGTCCTTTTAAACCACGAACTGGTTAAAATTCTCGGAAGGACTCCCTAGGCACCGCTTGAGTCCTTTGATAAACATTTATTTGATGGGCACTTACTGAACCTTCCAAAGTGGTGCTCTTGGTTCATATATGCTGGAAACACCAACACTACATGCTTGGGAGGCTGAGGCAGGAGGATCTTTGAGAGTTCAAGGGCAGCCTCAATGACATAGCCAGGCTGTCTCAGTAGACACATACACATACATTCATTGTACATACGTACGTACGTATATATGCCATGTGCCGATCGCCATGCTCAGGCAAAGCTGCCTGTAGGTGCACTGGCTTCCTACTCACACAGGGTCCCGAATTCCTTATAACGTGATTTAATATGTTACTGCTTCACACAGAGTTATTCCCCTCCCAGGCCCATTTTTGTTGGAGTGAGTTTAAATACTGCTTTCTTCATTCATGACCTAGGCCACTCTGTTACAGTTTTACCTGTTATGAAGTGGGGAAGTGGGGGTGTTAGGGTCTGGATGATGGAAGCTGGAGGAGGCTTCTAGCTTGACAAGCGTTTTCCCATGGTGCTCTGGCACTCAGGATGGACAAGCCACAGGGCGTCCTCACTGGTCGAGAGTGACCCTAAATAATGGCGTCCACGAGTCGATCGCATTCAGCTGCTATTCACACCAGCAAGAGAGTCTTTGCATCTTAGAAGGAATGAAAGGGTGGGAGAAAAGAAAGCTGGGAACAGACTGAAATGTTGGCGATGCTCCTGCGGGCAGGGAAGAGTTCAGAGCACTGAAGAAATCCTGCGGCTATGGTGGTGCAGGCCTGTGATCCCAGCACACAGAAGGCTGAGGCAGGAGGGTTGCTCGGAGTTCGAGGCAAAGAGTTGTGTAGCCTGGGCTCCGTGAGTTTAAGGCCAGCCCAAACTACATAGCGAGACCCTGCCTCAAAAACAAAACAAAACAAATGCAAAAAAGGCAGTCATTACTAGAACGATATTAGGAGACATTAAACATTTTTCCTAATCTGCTATTAGACTTTTCTATTCATCAGTGAAATTGACCTAAACTTTGAGTCAGCGCAGGGGACTATTGGATAAAGTGTAGAAAACTTTATTTATTTATTTTTTAGAAAAATTTAAACACATAATGAACATAAGCCGCAGAGTAAACACGGGCTGTAATTCACTGTTGAGACATGGGCGCTGTTCCTGGTACCCTGGTGTGTTTTCTTCAGTTTCCTGTGTGCGCTTTGTGTTCTCGAAGAGCCCTCCGTATGCTGGAGCGCACTGCCAGCTGCCTCCGGGGTGGGCCGAGCGCCTGGCCTTTCTTTTGCTCAGGGTCGGCATTGAGCGGCGAGCATTTCCCGTACCTTTGCTCTTTTCCAGGTGTTCTGGAAGGGCAGTAGAGTCACAGTCAAGTCGTGCCTCATTTTTCCCGGGATGCAAACCGTGAATTAGCATGTGGTGCATGTCACGATGCCTTCATTCGCACCCCAAGCACTCCCTGAGGACAATTTGCGGAGCAGAATTTCCGGGCCACACAGAGTGCTCCTTTAACTCTGGGTCCCCATGGTCCCAGGAGCCCCGTTTGATGACGGGGCCGACTGAAACACTCTGCCCTTCCCCACCCCTGTGCAGGTGATCCAGGCCCTGCAGCTGGTGGACAGGGCCTTTGGGATGCTGATGGAAGGGCTGGCACAGCGGAACCTGCACAACTGCGTCAACCTGATCCTGTTGGCCGACCACGGTATGCTGCTTCTTAGGGCCATCATTTTGTTGGTTCTTGAGACAGGGCCTCACTGTGTACACCAGGCTGAGCTTGGACTTGAAGCAGTGCTCCTGCCTCAGCCTCCTGAGTGCTGGGATTACAGGCCAGCGCCACCACGACCGATGATTGTGATATTTTCCAAAGTATATTTCTAGACCCAGGAGCTCTTGAACTTGTAAAGTGAATTTGTTTTTTTTGGTACCAGGGATCGAACTTAGGTCCTTGCGCTTGCGTAGCAGGCAGCGAAATCACTGAGCTAAGTCCCCGGCCCTTGTAAAGTGAATTTTGTGGTGGATGATGAAAAAAGAGGACTGTTAGAATTTTTAGTTTCACTATTTAACATTTCTGACAGTCTACCCATTTATGCTTCATTTTCCATGCGAGTGGGGCTGATAGTAATGAACAGGGATGCTCCTGGGTTGCTCTTCAGTCTAAATGCTTTTCGGGCCTTCTTTTCAGCAGGTGGTTGGCTACCAATTATCATGTTGGCAAGCTTGGCCAGGCTCTGTGTGGCTTTTTTGAGACAGGGTCTTCCTGTGTAGCCCAGGCTGCCCTTGGACTTGCAGCAGTCCTACTGCCTCAGCCTCTGAGTGCTGGGATCATAGGCAAGTGCCACCACACTTGGCTGCATATTTTTTTAAGTTTTGTCAGTAAATGTGTCTTTAATTATTGTCTTTTGTCTGTAAAGTCCCTGTCTCCACGCATCTCCCTAAGATAGCTCTTGAGTTCAGTTAACCTGGACGTTAAAAGCGAGTCAAAGTGTTTTCCATGCAGGGTCAGCCTGGCCCTGTCCCGGCCCCGCTCGAGGGCGACACTCAGAGCCAGGCTGAGGCCGGACTGTGTCTCCTGTCCCCGTGCCCCAGACCCCAGAGCCAAGTGTGCATCCCATGGACCCTCAGACCGAGACGCAGAGAGGAGGCAGGCAGGAGCTCCACCTGCTGGGTGGAGGATAGGAGGAACCCGGAGTACGAACCAGAGGAAAAGCAAAGAGGGTGGACAGTGCTTTCTCACAGGGACGGGGACTGAGAGGAGAGTCGGAGGGCGGGGTGACAGCCAGGAGTGGAGGCGTGTTACGGCACGAGGGGTGGAGTCACTTTGTGCGCACACAGGAAGTCATAAAAATAAGTGGGAACGAACTCGTTAAGTGGCGCCCTGACACCGTGCCGCCACCATTTTTCCTGTCTGAGGTCCCGGGATTGAGCACCCAGCGCCTTCCCAACGTAGCACTGAGTGATATTCCCAGTCCTGGTGATACGGGGCGTCTGATCTGTGGACCTACAAAGAATGTAAGGCAAATGTTACAACTCCCAGCCTGCTGGGTGTCGTGTTCTCTCAAGTCGAAGAGTGAATTCTCGGAACAACGGAGGTTAAGAGTAGGAAGAATTTATTGAGAGAAGGACAGCTTCCACCTAAGGGAGACAGAAGGGGGTCTGGAAAGTGGGTTGCCCGGGGACCCCGCTTCTCAAGCGTGTTTTGTTGAGCAAAGCCACGAGGTGAGGCGGGTTCGAGGAGGTAGAAAACTACAGTCAACTAATAAGATTAGAAGCATCATGCCTAGGTAATACTGATCCACAAGGTGGGTATGAGGTGGGGCAAACTGGTCAACCAGTAAGATTAGGACTATTGGCGCTTCACTTCGGCCCCTCTTGAGTAAATGGGGATGGGACGGGGAAGCAAGTCACGGAGCAGGAGAGCACGGGATGAACAAGGGTTTCCTGGGAAGGAATGGGCCGGGGGACTTCTGTCCCCACCCAAGGTGATTGATGCCTGTTTAGAAATCACCCACTGCTGTTCATCCCCAGGGAAGTGTGTGGATGCAGTCAGTTTTTTGTCTCGAGGCCCAACTTTCCTGGGAAGACTGAGCCTCCAGCCACAGTTGTGATGTGTTCTTGTCTTCTGCATCAACTTCTTCGAGGGCCAGCCCTGTCTGGCTGCTGTAATATTTTTAACTACTTAGCTGTTTACAATACTTTTCCTGATCTTTTTATTTTTTTTGGTACTGGGGATCGAACTTGGGACCTTGCACTTGTGAGGCAGGCGCCAGAACCACTGAGCTAAATCCCGTTCTGTTCATTATTTTGAGACCGGGTCTTTGCAAGTTGCTAAGTTACCTATGCTGTGCTTGAACTTTCGATCCTGACCCAGCCTGCAAGTGCAGGGATGACAGGCGAGCGCCACCATGCCTGGCTTTTGGGTGGGGGCTTCTTCCTGTTCTTCTACCTGTGTCTCTTTCCATTCAGGAATGGACCAGACCTACTGTGACAAGGTGGAGTACATGTCGGATTATTTCTCCACAATCAACTTCTACATGTATCAGGGGCCCGCTCCCCGCATCCGGGCTCGGAATATACCACAGGACTTCCACAGCTGTGAGTACGGAACCCCGAGTGAAGGGGTCTGGGGATACTGAACATGTCGACCCTAACTCCCTGATTCTGAGGGCAGGCGAGCTCATCAGCCCTCTCTGACTTTTCTGTGAAGACTACAAAAGCCAATAATATTCCCAGTTTACACACAATCAGTCTATTACATCTATTTAATACTGTTTGGATAAAGTATATTCTCTTTTTTTCCTTTGTGGTACTGGGACTCAAACCCAGGGACTCGAGCATGCTAGGGGAGTGCTCTACCACCGACCTGCAACCCCAACCCTTTTAGTTTATGTATTTATTTTGAGATAAGGTCTTGTTAAATTGCCCAGGCTGCCTGGAACTTGCAGTCCTCCTGCCTCAGCCTCCTGAGTAGCTGGGATTAGAGGCATGTGGCACAACATGTAGTATCTGTTACTCTGTTCTGAAACACCACAGTAATTCTTTGTTTGCAGTCACTTTTGTTTAAGTCAACCAGTAAATTAAAGGATGTGTGACATTTGCCTGCATTGTTCCCAGTTTTCGCAGTTGTGATTGCTTTCTTTCTTTTTTCTTCTGAACAGTTAATTCTGAAGAAATTGTCAGAAACCTCAGTGTAAGTATTACAGTCTCCTCAATCTGCCCCAGTTAGTGTAGTGACCTTAACCTGGATTTGGGAAAGGTACATTGTGTGGCTCTGTGTCTGCCGTCCTTGTAAATCCTTTTGAGAATCTCCGGCAGCAAGCACAGGAGTTGGTTTCGTCTCAGTTTGATTTTGCATCCAGCCCATCCTGGGGAGCAGCTTGGGGTCACCAAGGCGCTGACTCCTCATTTCCATTGCTGGCCAGGTCCTTGCTACGTGACTGTGCTGGACGTGTCTCAGCACTCACAGCGAGTGCAGAGCTTAGATCTTTTTTAACAGGTCGGAAAGAGAATGTCTTTTCCCTCAGTATAATATAACTGCCTTTCTGAGGGGTGGTAGCTGGCTTTGAACACAAGGTCTTCATACTGAGCCACTTGCCCAGCCTTTTATTTATTTTTTATTTAAAACTTTTTTTTTTGATTTTTTGACACAGGGTCTCACCATGTAGATCAGGCTGGCCTTGAACATGTGATCCTCTTGCTTCAGCCTCCTGAGTGCGGGATCACAGGCATGCTTCACCATGCTGGCCCAGCCTTTTAAAATCATTTCATTCATCCATTCATTGTTGAGATAGGCTCTTGCAAAGTCACCCAGTTGTCCAGGCTGTGCTCAAACTTGAGATCTTCCTGCCTCAGCCTCCTGAGTGCTGGCATGACAGGGGAGCCATGCACCACCACACCCAATCCTACAATTGCTTTTGATTTGTTCCCACATCCTGGTTTGTAAGTACAGGTGCAGGGAAATTTCCAGGGAGCTCGAAGGGTCCTTTTCAGAGCGCGGGTCGCCACTCTGGGAGGGGCCCAGCCGGCTCCCGCACTGTGGGTGCTTCCGGTGGGCCGGGTTTCCGTGGTGCTGGGGCTCGAACTCCTCGGAGCGATGGCGGCGGGCGAGGCCTCAGCAGGGCCTGGGCGCCCAGCTCCCCTCCTTCCCTCCGCCCGGACCGCGCGGCTCCGTCGCCCCCTAGCGGTGAAGCGCGTGTGCAGCGCCCGGCTGCTGGAGCGGGGCCGGGCATCCCAGCCCCTTGGCCGCGCCGCGTTTCCCGCTGACCCCTCGCCGCCTGCCACCGGCCAGCTGGGCTTCTGGTGGTCAAGGAACAGATCTCCGATAATCTCAGGAGTACAGGGGACTGAACAGCACGGACTAGGGAAATTGTGTGACGTGGGACCTCAGACAAAAACTTCCACACCTGCGGGGACTCCGGAGCGCTCCGCGTCGCGAAGCGCCCATTGTCCACACGGGGGCGCTGTCTTGCGGGCCTGAGAGGAAGAAGGACGAACGGACTGGACACCAGCCGGGCCAAGCTGGCCGCTCTTTGAGTCCCACAGTATCCTGGCTGCATCAAAGGCGTCAGCACCGACTTTATTCTTTTGTTTTGTTTATTTGAGACAGGCTCTCACTATGTAGTGCAGGCTGGCCTCGAATTCATGGCGACCCCCCTGCCTCAGCCTCCTGAGATGTGACCAAAATTTCCTCTCAAGTCTGTTTTCCTCATCTCAGTTCTCAAATGCAAATAACAACCTCGTACTTCTTCAGCCTTTGACACTACACCCAGCTTCCTTTGGTCCTGCTTTACCTACACCTTCCGGGAGGAGAGCGCTGTTCCAGGTTCCTTGCGTCCCCTTCCACCTGGGGCGCTGCAGGCCCAGCCCCTGGAAGTCCGACGAATACAGGTTAAGAAGGGTGTAGGGTGAATGGAGGAGTAGGAAAATAAGAAGCTGAAAACATATCAAAATGGGCAAGGAGAAAAGTGGCAGGAGGCCAGTACAATGCTGACTGCTCTTTCCGAATCTCCCTCTCTCCTACCGGGGATCAAACTCAGGACCTTGCGCTGGCGAGGCTGGCGCAGTCTATACTGCTCTTAAATGTTGTTTTGTAAGTTGCGTTTTGCAGTTTCTCATTTTTCTTATATTAGGTGAGTTTGAGATAGTGTGACTTGGATTTCTAATCCAGATGAGATATTGTACTTTTCAGAAATATATGAGAAACTGAAAGAGCAGAAACCTCCCTTTGCCATGTTCCCTGGTGTTTATTTCTTCCCCTTGTTTCTCAGAGAGGTCACAAGAGAAAGCATCCTCCTGTTTCTCATATCCTCGTTTTTCTTTGCCATTAATAGATACCAATGTGATTTGCATTTGTACAATTTTAACATATGCCATATATTTAAAGTACTGAGTATTACAGAAATAAAATTTCATAAAACTGGTGTTGTGGTGTACGCCTGTAATTCCAGCATTTGAGAGGCTGAGGCAGGAGAACTCTTATGAATTTGGGGTCACCCTGAACACATAGTGAGACCTTGTCTCAGAAAACAAAAGAAAAAAATTTTTTCTGCTCCAATTTGTGAAACCTGTGAATTTTTCAAATAGGAAGGTTTCAAAAGCTATTGACTTGATTTAAAAACTAAACCAATAGTTATTTAAAAAGATAAATTGTCAGTTGGGGAGAGATTTTTGGTCAACTAAACTGATTTTTAATTTTTTACTATACCTGCTAATGTGTTTGCTTTCCATATAATTTAGGCTCAACAGTTGTGTTTGCAGTCTAACTGTAGACATCTATTTTCTACCAAGAAGAGAGGGCAGATTTACAGTGGCTTCAGATATATATTCAGGAATAAACCAGCAAACACCTAATCATGATTTAAATAAAATTTTATTTCCAACCTAATTATTGTTGCAACAATAAAATATAGAGAATCTGAGCGTGTTAATAATAGGGTGTTTGTTTTTTTGAGACAGTCTCACTATGTAGTCCAGGCTGGCCTCGAACTCGCAGCGATCCTCAGTAATAGGTTTAATATTCCCATTTTATTAGTTGAGCTGAAATCCCTTTATTTTTAAAAAGTGCTTTGTAAACTGTCTCAAGATGAAGAGTTTGAATTCACCGGAGAAATATTCACCCTTTCTTTCTCCAGTGCCGAAGACCCAACCAGCACTTCAAGCCCTACCTGAGCCCGGATCTGCCCAAGCGCCTGCACTTCGCCAGGAACGTGCGCATCGACCGGGCGCAGCTGCTGGTGCAGCGCCAGTGGCTGGCGGCCAGGTCGGTGTCCCGCCCCTGCTCCCCGCCCTGGGCCTGCAGGCGCCCTCAGCGCCCCCTGGCGCTCTCCCCGCTCCCCGCCTTCGGTGCCGTGGTGGGTGGCGCCGTGGCAGCCCCATCTTCCCGAGCTAGCGAGGAGGAGGCGACCACCACGCCCGTCTGGACGTTGGTGCGCCCTTTCCCAGCCCGGACGCGAGGTCGGGCCGAGTTATCTCCAGCTGGGAGACTGGCTCATCACGCAGCTCGTTAAGCACTTCGTCGTCTTCCTGGTTTTCGTGAAAGAGCCCTGGATCCTCTGTGGTGGTGGACTCTTGTCATCCCGGCCCTTCGGAGGCTGAGGCAGGAGGATCACTGCCAGTCTGAGGCCAGCCTGGGCTCCACTGTGAGACCCTGGCTCAAAAACAAAGAGCTGCTTTACGGTGGTTAAGACCAAGCCAGCCGATTAGTCATAACGTTGATCTCTATGACCATTTCCAATCGTAATTCATGCTGATCACTGAGCCCGTATGAAAACCATGTTCGCAGGGAAAGGAGCCCATCCTGCGTCCCCGCAGCCGGACGCAGGGCCGCCCGGAGCCCGCAGGGAGTCCCAGGGCCCGCGTGTGTCCTCGGGCCGGGGTCGCGGACGAGCGCACTTGGCCCACGCGAAGGCCCCGGGCCAGTTCATTGTCTGCGCGCGGCGTAGCGACAGGAGGTCAGATCTCGGGCCTTTTCCAGCCTGACCTCTCAAACTCGCAGCGATCCTCCTGCCTCAGCCTCCCGGGCGCGAGGATTACAGGTGTGGGCAGCGCGCCTGGCAGTCCCACTTTGCGGTTTTCATCTGTGTCAGTACTCGTGTGCGGTGCGTCGTGGTCACAGCCGGCGTGGGGAGTCGGTACATGCACACCGCGTGTCTGTGTCCGCTTTTACATTTCTCCCCTCCCTCTCGCGGTCCTCTTCCCATGCGCTGAAGGTCCACCTCCCTGTGTGCTGTTATCCGTCTTTTATTTTGCGCCTGATTTCTTCGTGGCTTGCGTGTACTTCACACGCGGCGTTTAACTGCGGTCCGCTCTGCCCCCTACGTGCAGGCCCGGTGGGCGCCCCGTTTCCCTGCAGTTCCGCCCGCCGTCACTAGGTGGCAGTGGCCCCCTCCTCGGGAGCCGCGCCGTGGTGGCGCACGCCTGTTATCCCAGCTGCGGGAGGCTGAGGCAGGAGGATCAGTGCAAGTTCGAGGCCAGCCTGGGCTACACAGGGAGACCTTGTCTGCAAAAACCAAAATTATAATAATTATCATAACAGACATAGGTGTGCTGGAACTTTAGGTGTATGATATGTAAACAGACGTCGGGAAGGGGGGCCCAACTGTGAGGTTTTCAGCTGCGGCTGCAGAAGGAAGGGTTGTGCCCCGCCCTTGTGCGCTGTCCTGTTCTTTGCTGCTGTTCTGAGACAGGGTCTGGCCGTGTCGTCCTTCCTGGCCTCGGACTCACAGCGACCCCCTGGCTCCGCTTGCAGAGCAGCCCTTCTGCAGGTGGTGGTTTCCGCTTTGCTTCTGCCTGAAAGTTTGCATTATTTACTACTTTTCTTTAATGGGTGGTTTAGGAGATGGAAATATGACAAATAATGAGTCTTTTCCCTCGAAATAGAATTTAAAATATAGGACCAAGTTTAGAAAATTTTGTCCAAAATACTTCCTTCCAATGAGCGAGCGCTCCAGCTTATGGTGCAGAATTTAAATCTTAGTTAACTTCAATCGGATAACTCCAGTAACCTTGCAAAACTGAGTGTGTGTGCAGTAGGAATTATATATATATAGTTCTGTTTTTTGAGACAGGATCTTGGCATATAGCTTAGGCTGGCCTCGAACTCTCAGCAATCCTCCTGCCTCGACCTCCCCGCTCAGCAGTGCTGGGATGACAGGCGTGTGCCACCACGCCCAGCCACCCTGTGTATTCTCTATTCCTGTTTTATATTGCATTTCTTTTATATTTACATTTCTGCTGTAAAATACGAATCCAGACTGTTTCCCAGTTTCAAATGTGTATTCCGAACGCGCGGAGACCCGTAAAGTCTCGGGTTACCCAAGCTCCTTAGTCCTGCGGGCATGGTGGAGGGAGGCGGGCTCGCTGGGAGCAAGCGCTCCTTCCTCAGCTTCAAGCTCCTGCTGTTTCTCCTCTGTGCAAGTCCGGGAGCCGAGGGAGGCTTGGGTCCTGTGGACAGAACCCGGAACCCCCACCCTCTCTTTCGGCCCTGCCAAGCGTGCAGCCCTTGCGGTGCTGAGCTGAGTCTGAGAACACATTCATGCTGCTGTTGGCGAAAGCAGCTCCCTGAGGACCCGCAGGAACTTGTGTGGGAGCAGGCTCCCCCGAGCCAGGTGCCCAGTGACGTCTTCTCTCCACAGGTCCCGAGGCAGCACGTCCTGCGGAGGCGGCACCCACGGCTATGACAACGACTTTAAAAGCATGGAGGCAAGGAACTGCTGGCTTGTAACATTTTTTGTTTTACTTTTTTTTTTTTTGGTACCGGGGATCGAACTTGGGTCCTTGTGCTTGCGCAGCAGGCAGCGAAACCACTGAGCTAAATCCTCGGCCCCTGTTTCACTTTTTTGAGACAAGGTCATACAGTGTAGCACAGGGCTGGCCTCGAACACACGGTGATCCTCCTGCCTCAGCCTTCCCAGAGGGGATTACACCTGCCCTATCAAACCACTGGTTTGAAAACAGATCCTTATTGAGCAGCAAGATAAACGATGTCAAAACTCTTGGATAATCTGTGCAGAAAACAAATACCTCTGCCCTCAGAGAACTGCAGTGTCAGAGGGGACCACAAAGAATGCGGGAGGTGGTATGTTAGACGAAGAGCTGAAGGAGATTAAGAGAAAAGTGGAGGGAGTGAGGGCAGTTGGTCATCTGTGTGTGGCCTGGGGGCAGCGTACAACTTTAAATAGGGCGGAAGGGCCTGGGGAGGGCGACAGATGTAGCCTTGCAAATATCCAGGGGCTCAGTGTCCCACAGCAGACTCAGTGACTGCAGGATGAGGGTGGGGTGCAGCTGCGTGTGGACAGGGAGTGTTTGTTACACAGCACATGCAGATGCTGCCTGGGCACTGCAGGGAGTCTGTCCCGAGAATAAAACCTGAATCTTGGAAACTATTTTTTTATTGGTACATTTTAGATACAGGTGAGGATCACATTCATCATAGGGAATTTGCACCTGTACATGATGTATCTTGCTTGTTTTTTTCCCATTCCTCCCTCCCTTAGACTCCTCTTCCCCTCCTTATTACAAAAAGCTTTGTTTCCATTTTTTCCTTCTATTTTTTTCTTATCCTTATTCTTCCTTCCTTTCCCCCTTCCCTCTACCTTGTTTCCCTTCTCATTTGAACATTTTCATCTTGGGCCAGGAGTTTAGCTCAGTGGTTCTGCTGCCTGCCTCACAAGCACAAGGTCCTGAGTTCGATCCTTGGTACAAAAAAAAAAATGAACATTTTCATCTCATTTCCCAATATCTATTATACATTTTGGTTCTTATTTACAGTTTTAGTTTCTCACACCAGAGAAACAATGTGGTATTTAAACATATGTATCCAATTTATTTCACTTAAGAGTATGGTCTCGAGGTACACCCATTTACCTAGAAATGTCTCAAGCTTATCCTTCTTTATGGCAGAGTAGTACTCCATTGTAGAAACAAATCATATCTTCTTTATCCATTCATTGGTTGATGGACATTAGGGCTGTTTCCAAGATTTAGCTATTACAAGCTGCACCTCTATAAGTATAGGTATGGATATATCACTATGATATAATAGTTTTTAATTCTTTGGGGAAGACACTACAAAGAGGAATATCTAAGTCAAATGGAACCTCTAGTTTTAATTTTTTGAGGAATCTCCACACTGATTTCCACAGTGGTTGCATCAGTCTGCACTCCCACCAACAGTGGAGAAGGGTTCCTTTTTCCCCAGAGCCCCACCGGCATTTGTTAGTGATTGATTTCTTGATAATAGCCATTCTTTCTGGACTGAGATGGAATCTCAGCATTTTAATTTCCATCTTTCATATATTTATTTGTCATTTCTATTTTATCTGAGAAGTGTCTATCATTTTAGATTTGGGGGGGTCTGATTTTTTTAGTTCTTTATATTTTCTAGATATTAGTTCTTTGTCTGAGGAACAGCTGGCAAAAATTTTTTCCCGCTCTGTGGGTTGTCTCTTCACTCTTTTGGTGGTTTCTTTTGCTGTACAAAAGCTTTCTAATAAGGTGAGATCCCAGTTGTTGATTCTTTGTGATAGTTCCTGTGTGATTGGGGTTTTGTTTTAAAGTCAGCCTACACCAGTGTCTTTAAGAATTCTACCTATTCTATCTTCCAGCAGATTTAGTGTTTCCGTTTTAATATTTAAATTTTTGTTCCATTTCAATTTTAGTTTAGTGCATGGTGAGACATAGGGTCCAATTTTAATCTCCAGCATGTGGAAACCCAATTTTACCAGTACTATTTATTAAAGAGGCTATCTTTCCTCCAGTGAACATGTTTGGCTCCTTTGTCAAAGAGGAGGTGGCTGAGTATATCTGGAGTTGTTTCTGCATCTTCTAATCTGTTTCATTGATCCTCAGGTCTGTTTCTTTGCCAGTATCATGCTGTTTTTATTATAGTAGCTTTGTAGTATAGTTTCAAGTCGGGTTGTGATGCCCCTTGCCTTGCCTTTGTTGCCCCGAATTGCCTTTGCTATTTAGGTCTCTTCTGGTTCCAAATGAATTTTAGGATTGTTTTTTCTAATTGTTTTTTCTAATTCTTTGAGATATGCTGTTGGAATTTTGATCGGGATTGAATTAAATTTGTAAAACAATTTTGGAAGTATGACCATTTCACTATGTCGGTTCTTCCTACCCCAGAACAAGGGTTATCTTTCCATTTTCTGATCTGCTGTTCAATCTTGTTTTTCAGAGTACTGAAATTTTCAATGTAAATGTCTTTTACTTCCTTCATTAGATTGATTCCTAGATATTCCAGTTTTTTGATGCTATCATGAAAGGTGGGGTTTCCCTAATTTCTCTCTCAGTGAGTGTGTTATTCATGTACAGGAATGCTCTTGATTTTTGAATGTTGACTTTGTATCCAGTTATGCTACTGAATTTGTTTACTAAACCTAGTAATCTTTTGGTGGAGTTTCTGTGGTCTTTTATGTGGAGTTTCATGTCATCCACAAATAATGATAATTTTACTTCTTCCTTTCCTATTTTTATTCCTTTTTTCTTTCTCTTGTCTAATTGCCCTGGCTAGTGTTTCCAGAACTATATCAAATAAAAGCTGTGATAGTGGACATCCTTGTCTTGTTCCTGATTTTAGTGTGAAAGATTTCAGTTTTTGACCATTTAGAATGATGTTGGCTGTTGGTTTTTCATAGATAGCCTTAATCAGGTTGAGATAAAAGACCATCTATTCCAATTTTCTGTAGGGTTTTTAGCATGAATGAGTGTTGGACCTTGTCAAATACTTTTTCTGCATCTATTGAAATGGTCATATGGTTTTTGTCCTTGGCTCTGTCATTATGGTGTATTACATTTGTTGATTTGTGTAAGTTGAACCATCCCTGCATCCTTGGGATGAATCCTACTTGGTCATGGTGTATAATCTTCTTGATGATTTGCCGCATTCTGTTTACCAATATCTTACTGAGAATTTTTGTGTCTGTGTTCATTAGGGAGATTGGCCTGTAGTGTTCTTTTTTGGTTGGATCCTTATTCTGGTTTTGGTATCAGGGTGATGCTTGCTTCCAGAAATGAATTTGGGAGTATTGCTTCCGTTTCACTTTCATTAAAGAGTTTGAGAAGTAGTGGCATGAGGTCTCCTCTAAATTTCTTGTGGAATTCAGCAGTGAATCCATCAGGACCTGGGCTTGTCCTTGTTGGTAGGTTTTTAATTACATATTCAATTTCATTGGCTGATACTGGTTTATTTAGAATTTTTCAATCTTGATTCAGCCTTAGCAATTATGCATCTAGGAACCTGTGCCATTTGTTGTGTATTTTCCATCTTATTAGAATACAAGTTCTCAAGGTAGGTATTGATTTTCTGGATTTCTGCAGGAACTATTGTGATTTCTCCCTTTTCATTCCTAATTGCATGGATTTGAGCCATTTCCTTTTTTGATAAGGTTTACTAAAGGTTTGTCAGTTGTATTTAATCTTTCAAAGAATCAACTCTTCAGTGATTCTTTGTATTGTTTTCCTAGTCTCCATTGCATTAATTTCTGCTATGATCTTTATCATTTCTTCCCTCGTACAAGCTTTGGGTTTGAGTTACTCTCCTTTTTCTAGAAGCTTGAGATTCAGTGTTATGTTGTTTATTTGAGCTCACTGTTTTTCTGATAAAAGAATTCACCACTATAAATTCCCCTTATAGGACTGCTTTCACTGCATCCTGTAAGTTCTGATATGTTGTATTGGCATCATCATTTAATTGTAGAAACTGTCTCTTTTCTTTTTTAATTTTATCTGTGACCCATTGGTTGTTCTGGAGGGTGTTATTTAATTTCCATGTGTTTATGAAGTTTTTTGGCTTCTTTTGCCATTGATTTCTAATTTCATTACACTATGGTCTGATAATATGCATGGCATAATTTCATTTCCTTTGCATTTAGTTAAGCATGTTCTATGAGTGAGTATGAGAACTGTTTTGGAGAATGTCCTGTTTTCAACTGAGAAGAATGCATGCTCTGATGTTCTGGGCTGGAACACTCTATAGACATCTACTAAGTCCAGTTGCCCAAAAGTTTGGTTCAGTTCTGATATTTGTTGATTTTTTTTGTCTAGTTGATCTGTCTATTTGTGACAGTGGGGTATTGAGGTCCCCCATCACAGTTGTATTAGTGTGTATTTGATTTTTCATGTTCATTAATACTTGTTTTGTATAGTTGGGTGTGCTGGTATTTGGTACATATATATTTATGATAGCTCTACCTCTTGGATTGTTCCCTTTACAAGGCTATAGTGACCTTCTTTGTCTCTCTTAATCAGTCTTGGCTTGAAATCCACTTTATTTGCAAATAGAATAACTATCCTTTCTTTTTTCCAGTTTGCTGTGGCATGTATTTTTTTCCATCCTTTGACTTTCAGTCTATGAATTTCTTTTTTAATTAAACATTTCTTGTATAGAGCATATTTTTGGATCTTGCTTCTTGATCTATTCTGCCAGTCTATTTCTGTTGATTGGTGAAGTGAGACCATTTGTGGTTATAACTGATATATGTACATGTATTGACTATTCTTGTCATGTTATTTTCCTGTTATTAGTTCCCTTTTCCCCCCTTTGTTTAATTGCTTGCCTTGTCTGGTAGATTCATTCTGTTGGGATTTATGGAGTTGTAGTTCTCATTATCTCTTTCCAGAATGTCCTTCGTAACATTTTGTAGAACTGGTTTGGTGGTCATGAATTTCTTCAGGTGTTCTTTCCCATGGAGATATCCTATTTCTCCATCAATCATAAAAGATAGTTCTGCAGGTACATCAATCTGAGATGAAGATTATTTTCTTTTAAGGCTTGAAATACTTCACTCCATGCTCTCCTTGACTTGAGGATTTATACTGAGAAGTCTGTTGTGATTCTCATTGGCTTTCCTTTATAGGTGATTTGTTTGTTTTAATATTCTGTTCCTTTGTTGAATATCTGGAATCTTGACTATTATACCTTGGTGTAGGTTTTTTTGTGTGTGTGGCTAATTAGTTGCATGCCTCACTTATCTGTATGTCAAATTCTTTTTCCCTGCTTGGGAAGTTTTCTGCCATTACTTCTGTGAACTGATTTTACTATGTCATTTGCGCTATTTCCTGCTTTTTCATTGACTTCAATTAATCTTATGTCATTCTTCTTTGCATTGTCTAGCAGCTATTGAATTGATTTCTCATGGTCCCTTGCTGTGTGTGTGTGTGTGTGTGTGTGTAGTCAGGGTCTTGCTCTGTAATTCAGGCTATCCCTGAGCTCACTATGTAGCCCAGGCTGGCCTTGAACTTGGGGCAATCTTCCTGCCTCAGCCTCCCGAGTGCTGGGATTACAGGCATGACCATCCCCAGCTTGGTCCCTTGCTATTTTTAAGAAATCTTTCTTTTCATGTTTGCTAACCACAATCCTGTCTTCTATATCTGATAATTCTGTGCTCACATTGGCTAATTCTACTGCATATACTTTTAATGGAATTTTTAATCTCCTGGATATCTGTTTGAATGTTACATGGATTCCATTTCTTTCCTATTTTGAGCATTCATGGTTTCCATCATTTTCCCAAGCTTCTCTCTTTTTTTTAAATCTATATCTGCTCTGGAGTCACTAACCATGTCTTTCATTATTGTCACTATCTCTGTAGTTATCTGAGAAATTATTTATTTGATTTTTTTCTGGAGTCTCATTCATCTGCTTTTTCACTTCTGCTGTTACCACTTCAGAGAGTCCAGGAGGGTGGCTTTCACCTTGTTCCACATTGCCCCCTGCATTTGCCTTTGGTGAGCTGGAACCCTGGGGTTTCATCTTGCTTCCGTGTCTTCTCATTTTCTGTTTTTAGTTTCATTCCTGGGTCGATGCTTATAAATTGCTCATGGCAAGTAACTTTATTGCTATCCTTTAGAGCCCGTAGGAATGACTACTTCTTCTCAAGGTGTAGTTGGCTTTTGGGTTTTGAGTTTGTTGCAAGATCCTACCTCTTCAACTTATTGGGGATGAGAAGCTGCTGCCTATTTCCCATAGCCCTTTGTTCTTTGGCACTGGGCTATAGTATTATTTATGATTTTTAGGCAGTCTCAGTTTTGGCGTACTAGGAAGAACAACTAACTGATTAGAACAATTATATCACCTTGGCTAAAGTAGTACAATCAGCAATAACTATAGTATCAAATACAGCCTCGAAAATGACAAACTGTGGTAACTATTAATTTGCCACCTTCAACTGTATGAACTAGATTTATGATTATATAACAAAATCTAAAAGCAGAAAATTGTCTACAGTAAATTGTATAAGATGTCCTCAACATGGTGATTATACCCTCAGGGGAGAAAATTTAAAAGAAGTTAGGGGAAAAAAAAGAGAAATAGAAAAAGAAGAAGAGATTAAAAGCAAGGTTGGAAGACTAAGGAAGATTACAAAAACTTGGGAAACTAGTGAAAAAGACAAGAGGGAAATAGAAGGAAGAAATAAAAACAAGAGCAGAACAACAACAAAAATCTAGAAACAATGTTCATATTCATATAAAAACAAGAAGAATCAAGAAAACAAGTAAAACAAAACAAAAAAAAGAAAATAAAAAAAAAGTCCAGCACTTCAGGGTGTGTCTGCTGTCACTGGTACACAGAGTGGGCCATCAGAGCCCAGATCCGTGTTGATTAATCATGCAAGCCAACCATACTCTTCTGGTGGGGTAGTGGATAATCGCAGCAAGCCTGCACCTTTAGTTCCTCTGAAGTTCATGTTGGTTTCTGGCTGTGAGGCTGGAACCTATTTTGTTCATCCTGCAACACTTTGTGTGCCTCCTGCTGGCTTGAACTTGGCTCCTTGATCTCTTGCTGACTTGAACTCGGTTCCACCTCACCCTTATGGAGCCAGCTTGCTCTGAGTTCTTAGCTCAGTGAGAAGGGTCCTTCTCCAAGATGGTGATCAGCCAATTGTCCTCTTCTGGGGGCTGTCTGAACCCAAATAACTCACTAGCTACTGCAGTGCACTGCATTTACTGCTCTGTAATATTCTTCCATGGAAGCCTCTAGGGTCACCAGTAGTCACTGTGGGTCTGCAGTTTCAAGCCTCCCCTGCAGTGAGTGAGGGCTCAGGGAAAGCACCGCTTGCCACCTCCCTCTTCTGAGCTGAGGACTCTTCACTCTCCCAATGGGCTTCATTCTCGCTTCACATTTTTTCTGGGTCCTGGGGACCCAACTTCCTTCCTTCTCTTCCTCACATTGCTATTTTCCAACATCTGGACTCAAAATCTTGAAGAGGGTGTTTCTCTGCTGTTCACCACTCTGCCATCTTCCAGGATCTCCTTAGAACCTATTTAAAATCCATGGAAATGGGTGAGGTCCTCAGGGATGGAGTGTAGGTTGAAGAAGACCAAGTACTGGATGTGGGGTGCTTCTATTTGGAGGTGTTGAGAAAAGGGTTACTGGCAAGGACAGCTGGACACAGAGGCTCAGGCAAGGAAGAGGGAAAGACCAGGAGTTTGAGAAGGAGGAAAATATACAGAAAAGCCCACGAGGGAGATGCACTGATGCTGCCTCAGGCAGAGCTTTCTGCTGTCTGCAGTCCATGGTCTTACCTAGTTCCGTTCATCACACGCACACAAATAGAAGAATGGATATTAGGCTCTTCCTGAACACACTGCCCCTTAGCATTGTCATGGTGAATTATATATTTTTGTAAAGATTTGAAAATTCTCTAGAAACAGATTTTTCCATTAGTGTGCTATGTGACAATTAAATTCATAACTGTAAGAAATAACCTATGCCTCCAGTTCATTACTTATTTTCTTGGAGAAAAAAATTTATATGAGCCTGTTAACAAAGAAGAATGCTTATCTATGTTTGATAGTTTTTTTCCAGTTGATTACAATCTCAAATAATTAGACTTATTATAAATAATATAAAGTGTGTGTTAATTAAGTAAATACAAATCTAAATACTCAGGTCTCAGCAGGCATGGTGACTCATGCATGCATTTGGGAGGCTGAGGCAGGAGGATTGCCACAAGTTTGATGCCAGCCTGGGCTAGATAGTGAGTTCAAGACTCTATATATACTGAGACCCTATCTCAAAAAAAACAGAACAGCAGCAACAACAACAAAAAAAAAACCCCAAACTTAGGTCTCTTTATACAAAATGAAAAGGAAGTTGTGCAAAACATGTTTGAGCAATGAAATGAAACGTTTGCAAGGGTATAGGTGGTATCGGAACCCTCACTGATGGTCCAGATGCGGTAGGATGATTGATAGTGGTGTGGACGGTCCGGTCCACTCTGTCCCCCTAGTCTGATGAAGCAGCTAGAGACAGAAATAAACACAGCATGTGGCGTACTGAGTGGAACTGGGACATCACAGGGAAATGATTTAAAAATCATTTTCAATCTGGAGAGAAATCTCTCCGAAGGCCTAAGATACTGGTAGCAGAGTCATCACGGGGAAACTGTCTGTTCTGCACTTACCTGTGAGTGTCGATGTCATTGAGTGACAACACGACCATTGTCTCCTAGGCTATCTTTTTGGCACATGGACCCAGCTTTAAAGAGAAAATGGAAGCTGAACCATTTGAAAATATTGAAGTCTATAATTTAATGTGTGGTAAGTATACATGAATACATTCACAAGCGAGGGTAGATAATTTTCAAAAGAATGAATTCCTTTTGTTTTACTAGGAATAATATACTAGATCTTCAGAAACCCAGGTTTTCTCTTCATTGCTATATGATAGTTAAATTTAAGAAAATTTAGAAAAACTTCCAACTTTTCAAAATAGGATAAACATGGGTAAAAACACAACATGTTTGTTTTTTTTTGAGACAGGGTCTCACTGTGTAGTTGAGGCTAGGCTTGAACTCACCATGTAGCCCAGGCTGACCTTGAACTGATGGCGGGCGATCCTCCTTTCTCAGCCTCCCAAGTACGGGAATTACAGGTGTGCACACGACACTGGCAGAACCATCCTATGCTTAAACAAAGTGATTAAGCAATGAAGCTTTTCTCTGGGGGGAACTGAGGAAGTTCATGGAGTGCCCGTGGCTCGTCTGTGCAGAATATCTCAAGTAGACAGACTAGATGCAGAGACTGAGCTGAAAGCCAGGGAGCTGAACAGCTTGTGCAGTGCTTGAGTGCATTACAGCAGAGTTTATTAAAGGAACAGCAGTAGCTGTTTGTTTTCCCCCATCTCCTGCCTAGGAGGTGTTGCCTTCTAATTTAAAGCTCCTTTGAACTTATTTTTCTAAATCAGATCTTCTGCGAATTCAGCCTGCACCGAACAATGGTACCCACGGCAGCCTGAACCATCTCCTGAAGGTGCCTTTCTACCACCCGTCCCATCCAGAGGAAGTGACCAGGTTGTCCATCTGTGGCTTTACTGCCTCGCTGCCCACGGACACCTTGAACTGTTCCTGTCCTCAGCTGCAAAATGTGAGTAGCAGCTCTGCACATCCACAAGGAGGTAAAGGTGCAAGCGAGTTTGTCTGCAGAGTGCCAGCAGTCAGGTTTGTGTCCTGGCCCAGATGTTTACTAAGTAAAGATGCATGGCCTCTGTGAACTTTATCTGGAAGTAGAGATTATAATGCCTACACTGTCAGGTATGTGTATGCATATGCTTTGTTCACTGGGAAGCATGGTTTGGGAAGGAATTTTCATTCCATTGTGAGGTGTCCTTAACAGTTCAAAATGTTAATGTTGGCACTCTTTTTGACTTCCTTCCTAAACTAGTCTTCTCACCCTTTAAAACCCTGATAGATGGTTGTGCTCAGCTATTTAGAGCCAGCATAACAGAGGGCAAAGAGATCGGAACCTGGTGTTAGGCAGGGGTAGATGCTCCGGTTATTCCTGGGTGGCAGTGGAGAATCACTGTCAGGTACGGCTGTTTGATGAACAGTGGATGCTGGGCAGGTCTTTCTAGTACATCAGGCCCTGTGCCGAGTTCAGAAGCAGGACTTCAGATCCCAGGAGACTGAACAAAGCCCAGTTTCAATGGGAGGATCTGCAGGGCGGGAAGAGGCAGCTGCACCATGAGATCAGAGGACCCGGGAGGTGTTAGGATTTCAGAATGAAACTGGAACCCAGTTATCAGAAGACCATGAAGCTAGCATGAATGTCAGGTACATCTGATGCCGAGTTGAACAGGTGGTTGTCGAGCCAAATAAACACGTGCTCCAGCATGCAAAAATGAGGTTTCTTATTGGGAAGAGTTGGTGGTGACTTTACACTCTTTAATCCTAAAAATAACATTACACCCAGGTGTTAATAGATATTCAACCAACAGAGGTTTTAAGGGACAAAAGTCTAGTGAAACTTGTCAAAAATGGTAAATCCATAGCAAAGATCAAAGTAGGGATGTGCAGTTCCTACCTGTGTTCCTCATGCTCCCATAGCTTCCTTCCTACTGCTCCATATCCTCAATGGAACTGCCATTAAATAATAAGTAAAATAAAGTGGGCCTTTATTTCACATTTAAGAAACAAAGGAAGACTTGGAAATTAGATAAGCTGCCCAAGGTCATAGAAGCTTGGTCCATCTTGACAGCAGACCCAGGTTTTTTCTCAGTAAAGAATGCCTCTGGCCGCTCAGAGTGAGGTCTTCATCTCTTGAAAGCTGGGTGGAGATGCAGAATCTCAGCTCCTGCCCTGGGTGTACTGAATTAGAATCTGCACTTTAACAAACCTTGGGCAATTTGTATGCATAGCAAAGCATTGGGAAGCCCTGGGATGTAGCCATCTGTATGTATCATTCTCCCACTACTGAAACAAAATACCTGATGCCCCCAACATAGAGGGGAGGTTTATTTGGCTCACAGTTTCAGTGGACTAAGTCCATGGTTGTGGCTCCAAGGTGGAAATAGCATGGTGGAAGATCATAGTTGAAGAAATCTGCTCATGCCATGGTGGCTAGGAAGCAGAGAGCAAGGGGAGGAACAAAGGACAAGAAGATAAAGCCGAGGATTTAGCTCAGTGGTTCTGCCAACTGCCTCACAAGCTCAAGGTCCTGAGTCCAATGCCTGGTACCAAAAAAAAAGGAAACAAAAGACAAGAATACAGCCTTCCAGGTCGCAACCCCATTGACCCGCCTTCTTCAAGGCCCTACCACCTAACAGCACATTTAGCTACTAAACTCATCAATGGATGAAACCACTGATGAATATAGTATATGTGCTGCGGAAGCGAGCACCCACTGATGAATATAGCACCCCCATGATCCAATCACCTTCCAAACACATATTTTGGGGGGGACATTTTAGATGCAAAAATCATAACATCCCCTCCCCCACCTGCATAGAGCCATCCCATCTCATTGTGCACAACGCAATTAGTCCATATCTAAGAGTCACCAAAATCTTAACAGTTCCAGCATTACTAAAAGTCCAGTCCAAAGTCATCCTCTCTGAGACTCAAGGCAAACTTTTAGATGTAAGCTCCTGTAAAAATCAAAAAGATAGTTAAATATTTCCGAGATATAATGGCATAGAATTACAAATTCCCATTCCAAAGGGAGAAATAGGATAGACAGGAATGGGACCTAAACCTTGGAGGGCAACTGTTAATCTTGTAGCTCTCATATCCAGCACCTGAACCAGGTTGTGGTGAGATTAAATTTCAAAGGGCTTTGGCAGCTTCACCCCATGACGTTGCTAGTTGCTACCCACGTAGCCTCTCCCTTGCACTGTCTCCTCTTCCTGCCTGAAACATTCCTTGGTAGATGTCCCACACTGCTAGCATCTCTAATTTTCTTGGGTCTCCACCACACTTTTAGCTTCACTCTCACAGCTTCATGCATTGCCCATTCAGGGACACACTGCCTGGCCTCCCAGGGCTTCTTCTGAAGTCTGAATGTAAAACTCCATAATCCCACAACTCTTATACTCTGCATGTCTGAAAAACCAGCACCAAGTAGATGACACCAAGGTCTGCTGTCAATAGTGGTAGTTGGGTCCTCTTAGACTATAGCTGTAATGGCCTCTGAGTGCCTGGATGGCAGAGCATGGTAATGGTGAAATGAATCCCATGAACCAATTACTTAGGCAGACTTTCTTCAGCAAGGCTGCCTTTCTTCATCAGCTCTCTTCTCAAATGAAAGGTTTACTCTTTTGCACCTTTAAACCTGTGATGCATGGGGTCTTGGTGATTTTTTTTTTTAAGTGGGAAGATATTTATTGATAGGAAAGCTCCTGATGGGCAGGAGGGGTCCCAAGTGGGTAGCCCAAGGAGGTCTTGCTGATTTTTGAGATACCTTCAAGCCATCTTTCTTATTATCTTGATGCAAAATACTTGGATTCTTTTTTATGCTATTTTTTTCAGCAACCATGCTCTCCTTTGCCCCAGCTATACAGGCATGTGGTTCCTTTCTGGTCAGTCTTCACATCATTTGGCTTTGCATTTTGCTCCTGACTCTCATTGTAGATCTAGCTAAATCTATGCATCAGTATCCGTGCCACAGCCTGAACATTGAGCTGTCTTGAAATTTCCTCCACCAGATTAGTAAGACCACTGCCTTTAAATTCAGCCTACACAAAGCCTTAAGACAAGAGTAAAATGTTCTGCCTGAGTTGTAACACACATGGCCTCTAGTCCAACGTTTAATGTAGTCCTTGTTCTCAACTAAAACCTTATGAGGCTGGCCTTTGCCGCCCACATTCTTTTTTTTTTTTTTTTTGGTACTGGGGATCAAACTCAGGACCTTGCAAGGCCGGCAGCAGAACCACTGAGCTAAATCCTCAGCCCAAAGGCATTGGGGGGGGGGGCGTACAGGGGATTGAACTCAGGACTTTGCACTTGTAAGGCAGGTGGCAGAACTACTGAGCTAAATCCCTAGCCCTGCTGCCCACATTCTTACCAGTATTCTGATTTTTTCTAACCGTGGACCAGAATCTCCCATCAATCTGTGCTTTACTCTGCTTACAGCATTCTAAGATTCTCTAGCCACCATCTCCAAACCTTTCCAAATTCCTCTCAGAAACCAGTTTCAAAGGCTTCTGAAGCATATGATCAGGTATAGTTACAGGAAAACCCCCCTCCTGGTGCCAGTTTTCTGTGTTAATCACTTTCCTGACACTGGGACAAAATACCCAACACCAATGACTTAAAGGAAGAGGAGTCTGTTTGGCTCACAGCTTCATTGGAGTGGGTCCATGGTTGGCAGTCTCCAAGGCAGAAACAACATGGTGAAAGTTCATGGTGGAAGAGAGTTACTCTTGCCATGGAAGCCAGGAATCAGAAAGCAAAGGGGAGCAGCTGGGGACAAGAATCTACCCTTCCAGATCGTGACTCAACTGGCCCACATCTCCAACCAAGCCCTACCCCTGTCAGCACATTCAGCTCCGGACCTCATCAATGGATGAATCCACTGATGAACATCACCCCCATGACCCAGTCACCTTCCAAACTCATGAGACTTTGGGGAACATTTTCAATTTAAACATAACACCATCCTAACTCAGGTGTTGATTCCAGCTGTGGTCAGAACGTTTTGCCGTATTATTAATCCTACTTTTGCAAACTCCTATGTGAAAGAAGATGAAAGGAACAGCACCATTTCTTTTTCTGAGTAGTGGCAGAATAAAAATTTAAACCCAAACTAGTCTGGTTTCTTTGTTCATATCTAAAAGTTTGCCTTGAGCCTCAGAAGAGACTTTGGACTTGAACTTTTCAGCAATGCTGAAACTGTTGAGACTTTTGTGACTCTTGTAGAAAACACTTCATGTGATTACTAAAGAAATAATCTTGATCACTCATTAATGTGTATTATTACTTTGACTTTCTTTCCTTCTTCTTATCTTACAGAATACTCAACTAGAGCACGTCAATCAGAAGCTGAATCTCACCCAAGAAGAAAGTAAGGCAGTAGAAAATATGTTAATGTTCAATATTTAGAACTAATATGATGTAATCTCGCCCTTTTGGCATTTTTCCAAAATAAGTTCACAGAGGCTTTTGAACCTAAAGATTTTATTGCCAATGTGCAAGAGGAGAAATCCCACAGATCTTATAACAAGGAGCAGAAAGCATGAGGGCAGTTACAGCAGTCCCAGGGTCAGAATCAATCTCTGGAAACAGTTGTGCCCCTCTACAGCCCCAGATTTCCTTTCTAAGATGTGAACAGACCAAACTACCTGGGTTTGAACTCTGTCTACCGTGCTGCTTCCTAGCTGTCCATCCTGGGGCAAGCCAGGCAACCTCGCTGTGCTCCACGCTCCTTATCTCCTTTAATAACTGCACCCACTTCATATAGTTGTAATGCTTAAAAAGTTAATCCATGGACAGAATCTACAATAGTGCCTGTCTTGTAGCAATATTAGTGTTACCTGTTAGCGCTTAAGTATTATTGGATTCAACTCACTATGCCTTAGTTTCATCATTTATAAAATAGGAATACAGTTAACCCTTGGTGTCTGTAGAAGACTGGGTCCAGAGACCCCTGGAGAAAACTAAAATCTGAGGATGCTTAAGTTGTGTATATAAAATCGTGCAGTATTTGCATATAACTCATGCAATCTTCCCATAAACTTTATATTCCCATTACAGGTGCAATCTAAAATATATATATTTCTTTTTTTTTTTTCTTGGTACTGGGGATCGAACTCGGGACCTTATGCTTACAACGTAGGCCACAGAACCACTGAGCTAAATCCCCGCCCCTAAAATATATATATTTCTAACCTGTAGTTGGTGAAATCCATATAGCAGCATAAAGTAAAAATAAATATAATAAGACATTTTCATCATCTGTTCAGGCTGCTATAACCAAACACCATAAACAAAGTGACTTATAAACAACAGTTCTGGAGACTGAGAGGGCCAAGGTCAAGTTGCTAGTAGACTCGGTCTGGCAGGACCTGCTTCCTCATGGGTGACCCTCTCCCTCTACCCTCACGTGACAGAAGGGACAAGGGATCTCAGTGGGGCCTCTTTTATGAAGTTCCAGTATCTTCCTGTGACGATTACTAAAGTAGGTCATCTTTGTTGTAAAATACACCCTGCTGATCTCTGAGGCTTTGTCTCTTCAGATACATTTGTGAGTTCTAAAGCATGTGGAGCCAAAGCACAGGCTTCAGATCTTTGCTGAGCCCCTGGCTTGGCCAACTTATTCATCTAAGGCTCAGTTTTGTCGTCGGTACAGCTAGATTATGACACCTACCTCACAGCACTGTTGTGAGATCTTAAACAGGTTAAGTATGTTGACTGTCTGTCAGAACACCTGACAGTACAAGTCATCCAAGAGCAGAGGCCACGCTCATTTCACATGTATTTATTTTATGTTATCCTGATTTTAGTAACAGTGACAATGGAAGCCAATCTGCCATTTGGGAGGCCCAGGGTCATGCAGGAGAACCAGGACCACTGCCTCCTGTACCACAGGCAGTACATCAGCGGGTTTGCAAAAGCGCTGCGGATGCCCCTGTGGAGCTCATACACGGTGTCCAAGCCGGTAAGCCCCCGGGTCCAGGGTTCCTGGCGGGCTGGGCAAAAACGTGGGCCTCCTTCATAGGCTGAGGCTTGAGTTTAATTTGGCTGCAGAGATCACCATGGGAATTGGCCTGTTGCTTGTAGGAGAATGTTCCAGGTGTCACATGAAGGTTTTTACATGTGGTTTACAGGTGCAAAAGAAGAACACTGTGCTTTGCCTAGAAAAATGAGAGTTTTGTGGGCCAGTTTGCCAGTTGGAAGGCAAGTAGGGAAGAACAGTTCAAACTTAAGCAACAGCAAGTGCAGAGGGTCACATGGGTATTCCTCAAGGGTGTGGCGAGTGTCTCAAAGCTGATGTCACTAGGCTATAAAGGGCTATGTGTTTATCACTTAACAAGTATTTTACTATATGCTTCGTGCTGGGGAAGGCACAAGGAGCCTGAGACACCCTGAGACATAACCCTTCCCTGAAGAACCTGGCGCTCTACAAGGTGGGCCAGACTCCCATGCCCAGCTGTGTTAAGAACGTCACAGTCTGTCCTGATGGAGCTTGAGAATCCACTAACATGACTCCTCGTCTCCCCTTACTGTCTGGCAAACTTCGTTTCCCTCAATGGGAATTCATCAAGAAGAATCTCTCAGTCGGCTACTCACCAAGAAAATACTAGATCCCTACCTCACTATACACTAAATTTTTTTGTTGTTGTTTTTGTTTTGGTACAGGGGACCGAACTTGGGACCTTGCACTTGCAAGGCAGGCAGTGGAACCACTGAGCTAAATCCCTGGCCCTCACTATACACTAAATTTAATTGCTGGTGCATTTATAGACCTATTAATGAATGGCAAATCCTTATTTTCCTTTATGCATAGTTTATGACCTTGGAATAGAGAAAGATTTCTTAGAACACATGAACAATAACTAACTTACAGAGGAAACTAATATGAATATATTAGCATTAATGTGTGACCATTATGCAGGGGATAATATATTTGCATTGCATATAAGAGACAAGTGATGAATATGCAGAATAGAAATTAGGGTCCAGAATAGGTAATAAATTTCTACCGAGAAACAAGAGACTGACAAGTCCCTTAGTTAATAAATGGTCAAAAGATACGAATCCAGTAATACATCCTCATTACCAATCAGGAAAATGTAAACTAAAGTTTAAAGTCTGCCAAACGCCAGTCCAAACCCCTCTTCAGGGATGGGGGTCTTCTGCCCATTAGTACATGCTTACTGAATGGAATGGAATTAACTGAATGGAATTAACCCCAGCCAGTTATTTTTAAAGACAAAGCTGTGCTGCCAACCAGAAGGGTAAATAAGTAATCAGGAAGCTGTTTTGGTGAGAAAAATCATAGTACTTTAGATCCAGACACTGACTGCAAACTCTAGCTCTTAATGCTCTTGCTAAGGGTCACCCTTGTTTGATGGAAAGGAAGTAATTGGTTGTATCCGGTTTTTCTACTCTGCTTGTTCCAATTCAAGAATTTTGGAGGCAAATAAGCATATTTTCCCACTACTAATTAAAGCTGTGTGTGATCTGAATGGCAGCTCTGCTGCTTACAATGGTTCAATTGTGGTCCGCGGTAAAAGCACTGTTACTGGTTTCCCAAGCTGGGCAAATATTTTACAGTGTCCTGGGTTTATGTGTGTGGCTGCTGGCAACATTACTTTCCTTAATATATACTTTGTCTCCGTGTTCAGTTGTTTCTGATTCACTTCAACAGTCCTTAAAATAATTTGTTTTTGTTTTTGAAAAGGGTGGCACATTCAAGGTCAGGCTCGCTCGTTATTCAAGTCTCTGTTTTGCAAAGTCCAGACAGGTACTAGGGATTGTGTGGAAGAGTTAAAGGGAAAGCTTATGCTTTTTAATATTTTCCTCTGTTGTCTTGCATTCCTGAATTGCTATGAGCTTTGGTGGAAACCAAAGCCTGAAAGATTTTTAAGTGGGTTGGGACTAGGAGTTTGGTACAATTCTTCTTTGTGATTGTTTAAAAACTGACTTCTTTGTTACCAACAGATCCCATCCTTTCTCTGATCCCAAAACTAATTGTCTGTTTCTCCCTCACCCACAACAGGATGGAATTCTAGCAATTTTCTGCTTTCTAATTCAGAAATTACTCCGTTCATGTGTTGTGGTCCAAGAAAATTACATACAAGGATGTTTTGAGAGTCACATAAAAATGCTGTAAATCAGCTCTGTGTTTGAAACTTCAGACTTGAAATAAGCACATTTTGGAGCATGGGTCCAATTGGTCTGTGCCTTTAACTTTTATGGAGTTTTGTTTTGCTGAGGGTTTGGTGCATTTTCTGATTTCTGTTATCTCACAACAGTTCCGGGGAAGTAGCCATGACTTGAAGTCATGCTCCTACAACCTCTGCTTCAAAACTGTTACAGCTAGACAGGCTTTATTGGGTATGCTCAGTGGGAAGATGCAAATGAGTTTTTCTCTTGCTAGATGGGAAATTGAAAATGAATCCAAGAATTCTAATTCTTTAGAGTAGATACTTTACACATTTAATATAAAATCAAAGGACTTTTTCAAAAGAGAAAAATCTAGCATACTTTGATAAATGCTTCCCTAGATGTGATATACACATAATTATATATGTGACATGTGTATATATTTCCCATGTCATCGATCACCAAATTTTGGGAGGTGTTGAGATGAGGTCTTGCTATGTAGCTCAGGCTGGCCTGCAACCCACAGCAGTTCTCCAGCCTCAGCCTCCCAAGTGCTGGGCCCTGGTTTCCAATATGGCACACCTGCTCTTTGCAGTGTCCTGTGTCCTTTACTCTGGTTGTCTCTCTGGCTTAAACTCTAGAGAGTAAACACTCCAGCCTTTTCTGCAGACTTTCACCTCTCCTCTGGTTTCCAATCCCACACTCTCTGTTCTTAGAAGATGCCAGCTCTAGGGCCCGGAGCCTCCACGGTTGGAATCCAGGTCTTCATGTGTTTCCATCCTCTTGCTGGCCAGCGTTTATGGCCTATGCCATTAGATTACTGTTTGCTGCTCTGTTTCCAACTTCAGAGTATTTCTGTTCACTCTTATGTGTCTTCACTATTACTGTTGCGTGCATGAGCTTTTAGAAGGGAGCAAAGATAGAGGTGTGTGCTCAGTCACACTGAGAAGTTTACTTCATTACTGTGAGGTAGGGACGTGTTCCGGGTAGAGCACCGTGGGAAGGGGACGCACAGGGCCTGCTCGGCTCAAGCTCCCACCGGTTTTAGATCTCAGCACGGCTCTCTCCTGCCTGTGAGGACAGCAGACAACACACGCTGCTCTTTGCTTTGTGGGTCGATCTTGTAAACCTTAGACAACACAGCTCATTTTTGCTTTCAGCACAGTGGAGTACGTAAAGGAAAAACAAACCTAGTTTAATTTCTTTTTGAATATACCATTTCATGTTTGTTTTAAAAATATCCATTCAGGACAGGCGTTGTGGCGCATACCTGCAATCCCAGCATTTGGAGGCTGAGGCAGGATGATTGCCGTGAGTTCAAATCCAGCCTGGGCTACACGGTGAGCTCAAGGCCTGAACTACATAGTGAAACCTGTCTCAGAAAACAGGACCAAATCAAACTAAATAAAACAAGAATCCACTGTGATCAGTAGAAGGCATGTAAATCAAAATCCCTGAAAAAAAAATGAACCAAATAGCTACAATGGTCACTGACCCATGATTACATAATCAAAATATGATAGCCATGTATCCGTAAGTACCTTAAATACAGAGGCTAGGCAGCACATTTAGAGGGTGTTCCAGGTAAATCAGTTATTGTGACTAGCATTTACAAGTAGAGTTACAAAGAAAGTTATTTAAAAATTCCTCTATTTCATAATGAATGAAGCATAGCTATGAATTTATTTAAATACAAAAATGTTTAGACAACTGTAGCTTTTTGAAATTAATTTTAGGCTGATTAGAAATCCTTGCCCAGCTAAACAGTAACATAGCAAGTTCATATCTACATTTGTAAAATGGATTATTCATATTTTATCTTCACCGTTTTTTTGCATGTGCAGCCTGTGTCTCCACCTGAGTTAGGTCCTGACAAGGCCTTGTTGTTTAGCAACAGCCCCATCACCCCAGGTTTGATTCTGCAATATTCCTTGCCAAGCCTGTTTGATCCCCAACCCCCACATCCCCTAAACGGAAGAGAACCTCAGAAGAAAGCGTGGCTACACCCATTTCCATTGCTGTGCAGACTTGATTCACTAAGAAAATAGGAAGAGGTTAAGAGAAAAACACTCCGGGGAAGTTACACACCATGAAGCCGGGTGCGCTGCGGCTGTGGGTGTAATTATTTTCTCTCCTTGCTCTCTCTCCACAGGGAGACACATCGCCTCTTCCTCCCACGCTCCCAGACTGTCTGCGGGCTGATGTCAGGGTTGCTCCCTCCGAGAGCCAAAACTGTCCCCTCTACTTAACAGACAGGAATGTCACCCACGGCTTCCTCTACCCGCCGGGTGAGTAGAGCTCCTAGAGCAGCTCAGAAGGCCCCGGTCAGCTGGCTGTGAGCCCGGGCATGGACAAATCCTCGCCTCCGGAGCCCCGCGGGGCTGAGCCAGCAACCGAGGCTCCCGGCTGTGGGCTTCCTGAGGCCCTTGCTGCTGCCCCGGAGCGCACAGCACCGCTAATCTGGCCCAGATGTGTAGAGACAGGCAGGTTTAGGTTTAATTTTAAAACTGAAGTCTCCGGAGAGCAACACAAGCATCTAAAAACACTCCCCTCCCCACTGCCCCAACTAAGGTCTGCATTGAATTCCAGCTGTTTCCATGGAAAGCAGGGGCGCTGGAATTGTGGCCCCATGGTTCATGCTGTGCTCAACAGCTTTGAACTGGGGATTAAGCAGCAAGTCAGGGTGTTTTGTTTTAAGAAAGGATCCCTCTTGGGAATACATAAAAGCCAGTATAGATTTTCTGAAACTCAGGAAGTACCATCTAAAACTCAGGAAATAACATTTTTATAAGATTTTCAATAAATTCAGCTTTTGGGAATGAGTTTACTCGATACATGGCCTCATTTCTTTCTTGAAGCCATGACCAGAGATGATCAATTTAGAGATTTATACTTTAGAGATTCAAAAGGCTTAATTGAAAAGTCTTAATTGAAAGAATATCAATTCTAAATTTCTGATGCAGAATTAGGGTAAATAAATGAATATTTAAGTACCTTCGTATAACTGGGGCTCCCAAATTTATGTACATCATAGAAGAAAGCTTTAAAAGTTGCAATATTTTATCAATAAAATTTTAAAATTTGCATGTAAACTTTCAGCCATTCCACTATGATACTTGTGTTTACAATGACTAGGAAATGAAATAACTATACAACTTACCTCAAAATATTAAGGATAAAATGAAACTTCCCATTCTGAATTCTATGTACTAGACATGGAAATGAGAAGTAAATTCTTACTTTTTATCTGCAACAGATGTTGGGAGCCCTTCCGTCTTTCCGGGCCTAGTTTAGAAAGCAGGATAGTCTAACCCGGGTCTGAGGACAGGTACTCCTCCTTTAAGGAGCTACCTGCTAACGACTGTTTGGATTTAGAACAGTCTGTTCAAATTTACTGCCCACTGCTCTCAATCTGTCTTTTTTTGGTTTGTTTGGTTTTTTTGGTATGTTTATGTGCATCTTGTTTGTGGAGCCTCAACGTCTGTATTTTGGATACACAGTCCTGTCATTTTTGCTGGTGGTACTGTACTGTACAGTACTATAGCTTTATGTTCTGTTACACATTACAGTACTGCAGGTAAGAGTTATGCAAAGAAAAGCAAAGTCATCAAGTTGGAGTTTCCTTTGGCCACTTCTTTGTTCTGAATATTGTAAAGGACACAGGACATGCATTTCCTCATTTAGCGGCCAATTTATTTAAAAACTCTCTGCAGGAACGGAACTCTGGCCTGGCGTTAAATGAGGAGTGTCTGTACTGTGAACACGACGTACAGTTTTGATTCTCCTTGCCTTTTGGTGCCTGCTCATTGGCCTTGGCCTCTCATGTAAGTTTTAGGTAGAACACCCAGGTCGAGTTTAAAGATGAAACATGTTACAACAGTTAGTTCACAGAAATGGAATCACACGGTATTTGTCTAGGACTGGTTTATTTTCACTTAGCATCATGTCTTTGAGGTTCATCCATATTGTCGCATACTGACACATCCAAAATAGTCAAATTCATAGAATCAGAGAGTGAAATGGTGTTTTTCAGGGTCTGGGGTAGGGGACGACAGCAAGTTATTATCATTGGGCATGAAGTTTCAGTCAAGCGTGATGAGCAAGCTCTAGAGACTTTCTGTATAATGCTGCACCTTGCTATGGCTTGACTGGTCTGCCCCCCTGGACCTCCCATGCTGGAGGCTGGGTTTCCAAGGTGGCAGTGTTAGGGGGTGATGGGACCTTTCAGAGGAGGGGCTTAGTGGGAGGTGATTAGGTCCTGACCTGGAAGAGACTGATGCTGGTGTCTGGGAGGGAGTGAGTTGTTACAAAAAGAGCACTACTGACCCCTCCCCAGGTCTCTGGCTTCCTGTCTCTCCATGTGATTTCTTCTGCAAGAGACCATTTCTATTTATCTCCATCCTGGGACCAGGTTTAGGTTTAAACCTGGGGCTGCCTGAATCTTGGACTGTGAAACTCCAACACTGTGAGCTGAATAACTTCTTTTCTTTATAACTGTCCAGCTTCAAGTATTTCATTAGAGCCACACAAAATGGACTAGTCCATACCTAGAGTCAACAGTAAAGTTGTCTACACTTAAAAATTTGTTCAGCATAGATTTTGTGCTAAGTGTTCTCACCAAAATAAAAGCTTTTAAAAAACATTTAATAGCACAGTTGCTTAACACTCACTGTGGTAGATGACATTTCCATCAGCAGTCTTCATTGAGTAGAAGTTCATTTACATAAGAAAATGTTGTTTTGGAAGCTACTTATAACAACATTATTATTTTGTGAACAATCAGTAACTATTCATCTATATATAGCCTTAGGGGCTGGGGATTCAGCTCAGTGGTTTCGCTACCTGCTGCACAAGCACAAGGACCCAAGTTCCATCCCTGGTACCAAAAAAAAAAGCACATCTATATATAGCCTTGTATTTGTTTCCTGGGGCTGCTATAATAAATTAACACAAGTTGTTTACTTAAAATAGCAGAAATATATTCTCTCACAGTTCTGGAAGGTAGGAAATCTGAAATCCAAATATTGTCCATTTGGTAGCACACACCTATAATTCCAGCACTCAGGAGGCTGAGGCAAGAGGATTGCTGTGAGTTTGAGGCCAGCCTGGGCCACGTTGTGAGTTCAAGGCCAGCTTGAGCTGTAGAACGAGACACTACATCAAGGAGCTGAAACAATCAACAAATAAAATAAAATCAGCGTGTTGACGCGGCAATGCTGTCTTTGAAAGCTATGGTGGAGAATCTTTCCTTCCCTCTTCCAGCTCCCACTGGCTCTCGGCACCGAGTGGTTTATGTGGTATTTCCTACTTGCATCTCTCCCTTCATCATCACATAATGTTCTCCCTCTGTGTTTTCTCAAATCTCCCTCTCCTTATGAGGACACCAGTTATTCAGTTTAGAACTCACTCTAAATCCACAACAGTCTCATCCTGATTCTTAACTACATCTGCAGACTCCATTTCCAAACAAGTTTGCAGTCTCAGGTAAGAGGACTTGAATGAATCTTTTGGAGGCTCACAATTCAGCCCACTACAAGTACCCATGTTTAAAGCTGCCTGCATTGCCATGATCTGTATTGGAAAGTACCCAGTATTTCTGTGTTTTGACTATAAATAAACTTAAATCCACACGGAATAGTAACAGACCTATATGCAGTGTGACTTTTTTTTCTTACCTAGATTTAATAAAATATTTTTGTTCTGCAGCAAACAGTAAAACTGCCGATGGTCAATATGATGCTTTAATTACGAGTAATTTGGTCCCTATGTATGAAGAGTTCAAAAGTAAGTATGTATTTAAATTATTAACCTTGAATTCCCCGTGACTCCCTGAACTTCCAAATGTTTGATTGCTGTTTCCTCCTGATGTTACGAGTCATTTTGTTCTAATGTTTTAAATATACAGAAGGTTTTCTGGCACAATTTTTTTTTTCAGCATCAAATCTGATTTTTTGCTAGAATCTTGATAATTTTTAACTCTTAATTTAACTGTAGTAAGCTATTCACAAAACTAAAATTTACTGCCATTCATCATAAGTAAATGAAAGGTGAATGTTTGTCCTCAGAGTATAAATCAGTAAGGCAGCACACCTGTCCTGTACATTTTTAGCACTCATTGGTCCCCAGGCAACTCTGCATTAGGAAGGAATCTAAAGAGATTCTTAAGTCTAATTTGAAGATGGACCCTATAGCAACAAAAAGCTATCATCAACATGACTATTAATAATTAAGTAATTAATTTAATTATGATTTTTTTTGAGACAAGGTCTCACTATGTAGTTCACGCTGGCCTTGAACTCATTATGGATTTCAGGCTGTCCCAAACTCATGGTGATCCTCCTGCCTCAGCCTCCCAAGAGCTGAGGTACATGTGTGTGCCACCACACTCGGCTAATGGCAGTTAACTTTTGTTCCATGGACTACTTGTAGAATTACCCAGTCATCACTGATAACTACTGAAGTAGGATTTGATGTTAGTAAATGCACCTGCCTATAACAGAAGATATTTCCATGTTCACCAGAGGTAGATATCTTTAACACAGTATTGTTTTATTTTTAGAAATGTGGGACTACTTCCATAATGTTCTTCTTATAAAATATGCAGTGGAGAGAAATGGGGTCAATGTGGTCAGTGGACCAATATTTGATTATAATTATGATGGCCATTTTGATGCTCCGAGTGAAATTACAGAGTAAGTAATCCGGCCTTTGGACTCAGCAATCGGCTATCCCAAGGGGAAATCCCAATATTTTAAATATGAGCTCTGTGTTGTCCCTATTATACAATATATTAATATTCAGATGTTATTGGTGATTATTTTCAACGTAGTCTTTTTAAATATTTAGATAGATACAGATATTACATGGAAAATTTTAAACTAATGGGCAAAAAAAATTCCAGGCAAAGTTTGGCAAAACTTTTATTTGAAAAATTTCTAAACTAACGAGTAAAGATAGAATAAGATTTTATGGAGGTTAAGGAGATTGGGAACTCTCAGTGTATCATCATCAACCAGTCCAATCATAAATGAAAACAATTAGACTGAGTTTACTTCAGTAAACTTCACAAGAATGGCAAATAATACTTAAACCCAAATTTAATCTACAGAGCAGCCATAGGTCAGGTGCACTGCCCCAGTCGAGGATGAGAACTTGGAGGATGGAGAGGTTAAGAACTTGTCTGAATTCCACAGCATCAACCTCGACAGCCCATGTTCCAAATCCTGGTGATGATATTGCCACTTGGGCTCTTGTTCCTCTCAGTGGACTCAGACTAATACCTTCCATATATATTTTTTTTTCTTTTTTTTTTTTTGGTCCTGGGGATCGAACTCAGGACCTTGGGCTTGCGAGGGAGGCAGCGGAACTACTGAGCTGAATCTTTGGCCCCTTTCCATATATTTTGCACTGAAAACTTTTAAAAGCACTTTAGTGTTTGTTGTCTGAAATGGAAGCACTGCCTTACTTACAGTTGTCTGGCTTTCTCCCCACGCCACCACCACAGAGTTGACAGCACAGGGTCTGAGGGTTCTCAGCCCTAGGATGTTAAAGGATTAGGCACCCAGACATCTAGGGGGTGATTCCAAGTGCCCCTTAACCCCAGTTCCTGCTCTATAAGGAAAGTCCCCTGTGAAGCATGACACCAACAAAACTAGGACACGTCGGAAGCCAGGCATGGTAGTGGTGCCTTTAATCCCAGCACATGGGAGGCTGAGACAGGAAGATCGCCACAAGTTCAAGGCCATCATGGGCTACATAGTGAAATCCTGTCTCAAAAAAGAAAAAGAAAAGAAACATAGGAGGCAGAATTCTATACCTTTTTGTTTGTTTCCAGCTGGGGCTGCAGCTCAGTGGCTCTGTGCCTGCCTGGCAAGCTCAAGGTCCAGAGTTCGATGCCCTGTACTGGGGGGAAAAAATCCTAGTATTTCCCCACAATGTTAGAAAGACCAAGCTTAGATTTCTACGGTTCTAAATCTCTGTACTGGCTGGTTAAAGTAAAAGAAGTAACATGGTAAAACTTGGTATTCCCTGTCTATCACTTTCTTTTACCCTGGCATTTCTTTAAAACTACATGAAGACAGTTATAGTCCGTGAGCCAGAGCACAACAGGACCCGTCTCCATTTCACTTGCAGACACGTGGCCGGCAGCAGCGTCCCGATCCCCACGCACTACTTCGTGGTGCTGACGAGCTGTGAGGACAGCAGCGCCGCGCCCGCCAGCTGCCCCGGCCAGCTGGACGTCCTGCCCTTCATCATCCCTCACCGGCCCACCAACGTGGAGAGCTGCCCGGTGAGTGGCCAGGGATGGAGGGCTAGGCAGAGCCCTGTGGGCTTTCATAGGGACGGCTATGTGGTGCTCCTGCGGGCTTCCGTAGGACTGGCTGTGTCAGTGCTCCACAACAGAGTTGTAATAAAAGTGACTTCATCTTTGAGGCTATCTGTAATGACTGATCTCTGTGCAATTAATAGCAAAAGTGTATCTGCATATGTGAACATGTATTTATGTCTGCGTGTCTTTTGTTTTATTTTTTGAGACAGCATCTCACCATGTAGCCCAGGCTGGCCTCAAACGCATGATGATACTCCTGCCTCAGCCCCCAAGTGCTGGGATTACAGGCATGCATCACCAAACCTGGATACATTCTTATATATTTGATTTCTATGTATTTTATTCATACTCACTAGGGAAGAGATTATGACATTAATTTTTTTATTCTGGATGCAAATCTTAAGGTTCTATCCCAAAGCTGGCATTGAATTAATATTTCCTGAAAGAATATGTAAATGTCAATATTCCAACAACTTGAAGCATGAACTGTTTTACACTTATGCACACACATGCACAAACACACATGAACGTGCACACACATGTACAGGGGGATAAATTGGTTCAACTAAGATCACTTTTTGATCACCTCAAAAAAATTTTTTTTTCTTTTTTTGGTGCCGGGGATCGAACTCAGGTCCTTGTGGTTGCAAAGCAGGCGGAGGACCACTGAGCTAAATTCTTGGCCCACCTCAAGAATTTTGTGAACCAAGGCAACTTTATGTGTAAATGGTTACTGCAACTTAAAAATTTATTTTTCATAGAAAAAATATACTGGGTGTTGGATTTTATTGAAGTCATTCAGTAAATATGTTGAGTATTTATTAAGCACATATCATGATAGGAACTCTTTAGAACACACAGAGCATACATTGTGCCTTCCCTTAAGGAGATGAAAAAAGGAATTAAGACGAGTTATGCACATGTACCAACTACACATAAGGTGTGTAATCATTATGTGCTGAAAAAAAGTTCATATACAATGTTGCCACATAAATGAGATACAAGCATATAAAAGGGCCAGTTCATAGTACAAGAAGTAGTTTAAAGATTAAGAAAAGCCAGGTGTGGTGGTGCACGCCTATAATTTTACAACTCAGGAGGCTGAGGTAGGAGGATCACTGAGTTCAAGGCCAGCCTGAACTACACAGTGAAACCCTTGTCTCAAAAGCCAAAAAATAAAAATAATTAGGAAATGTCACAAATTTGGGCTCAGTTGTGAAATCCCGTTAAGAGGATTTGATGGTTGGCTTGAATGGTGAGTAAAGGTTACGTAAAGTAAGGTGGAGTAGAGCTGGGCCCTGAAGAAGGCCCGGCATTGAGAAGACCAGGAAAAGGCTGAGAAGAATGGAGAATTGGTGACTGATGGGATTCAAGAGCCAAAGGAAAAGTGAAATTTAAAGACCAATCAGAGGTTTTAAATGCAGATAATTCAGAGAAACACAAAAGGAGGAATGAGGACTTTTTGGCAGGGAGATGGAGGCTGCACTCAGCTCTGTCAAGGCCATGGGCATCTCCTTTGATGCCCCAGGGCTGCTGGAGACCGGAAGTGAGCACTCGGTCCGAGGGTCTCCTTTAAGTGGTCACGGTATAGCTGCGTTGGGCACGGCAGGTGTGTGGGAGGGACATTTAACTGAAAATCAGCCCTTCTGTAGGACTGTCAGGAGATTAACAGAGAACAGGGTGTCACAGAAACCATGGATCTAAATGATGGAACTTTTGTAGAGTAAAAACTTGTTAAGAGTCAAATGCCCAAGAAATATCTGAAAAGATCCTGAGCTATAATAATACTCGGGTCATAAAATGTATGCAGGCATAGAATGCTACTTAACAGCCGAAGTTTGACAAAGTCTGGGGTCCCGGGGGTCATCAGCTGCCTGTGAGAGGGGCACTGTCACCATCACTTCGAGGAATGCAAGGTTCAGCTCTGATAAAGTTAGTCCTGTGCACTTTATGTAGTTTCATTCTTGTATCTTAGACTTCTGTGCTCTCACGGGTGAGGCAGGGGCCAAATTACTCCTTAGTGTCCTCCAATAGCAAAAGTCCTGCAGTAGGCTGCGGGGAGCAACTGGCTGTTACAGTAAAACAAGGGAGCATTGAACACTAGAGCTTAAAACCACCTCCCTGGACCTAGCTAGAACACTGTGGGTAGATCACAAACACACAAGCCAATGAAAACTAAATGGAAGATACCACTTATAATGGCAGTTATGTAAAGTTGAAAACTTATAAACCAATACTATATATTATATACTGATGTGTGCTAAAAGTTTTAAAAACGTTGGATTGACACCAATTCAGAGTAATGTTTGACTCTGAACCAAGAAACTTTGGAGGCTTAACTTCATCTGTAATATTACACATATTTTTTTAAAAAACGTATACCTAAGTAAATATAAAAATAGCAGGACTGGGTGTGATGGTGCATGCCTGTGATCCTGGCATGGGTAAGGCTGAGGCAGGAGGATTGCCACGAGTTTCAGGCCAGCCTGAGCCACACAGTTCAGTGCCAGCCTGAAGTACATAGTGAGACCTTGTCTCAAGAAAGAGAAAAAGAAAGAAAAAAATTGCTAAGTTTTATGGTGGCTTGTGTTTCTTATATTTCGTACTTTTTGTTTTATTAAACAACTAAATTTAATTTGTATCAAATGAAGATTTAAGGCAATAAAAAAGGCACCTTCTAAGTAATAAAATGTCTTTCTGTTAGTGAAAGATTATGTCTTGTGGGAAAACAGCCTTGTGTTTCTTTCTTTCTTTCTTCTTCAGGGAAATACAACTGAAGACCTCTGGGTTGAGGAAAGATTTAAAGCACATGTCGCCCGGGTCCGAGATGTGGAACTTCTTACTGGTCTTGACTTTTATCAGGAAAAAGTACAGCCTGTCTCTGAAATTTTACAACTGAAGACATATTTACCCACATTTGAAACTATTGTTTAACTTAATGTATAAAACAATTTTGGTGAGATGTAGATGATGTTTTCTGTTGGAAAATCGTAAAATAAAGTTTTCTATTTTTCCTTAGCTTAAAGTCATGTGGCACTTTTCCCCACTCATTTTGCTTTTGGGACTATATGCTAAAGTTACTTTTTTGCAAGGTTTGTGCCATGTTATACCTTTCCTGTTATTCCTCTTTCCTAATCTTTGGCTGTTTTTTTCTGCTCACACTTACCTACACAAAAGGAAGAACAAGAGAAACAGATCTCACTTGGAAACAGTCAGTTCAGCATCAGTCTTGTTGTAAAACTCTATGGTTAGCAAGTGGACAATATTTAGTAAAATAAAAATGCACATAACTTTCATTAGTAATTTCACCTGTGAAAACTACCCCAGTGGATGTACTTGGCACAAATGCAGAAAAGTATCAAAACCCAGGAAACGTGGACTTTATTTAAACAATCTATAAAGAAGTACATGATGGTCTCTAGTTTAGTAGGCTGTCTCCTCACGAGGGTTTGTGTGCCGTTTCCTCAGGATTCAGTTCATGCTGTGCATTTCCAGCAGAACACTGCGTTAGTGATACTTGTCCTCGATCCTTCACATTTGGAAGCACATAGTATGCAGTTGCGCTCTTATCGCTGATGCCCAATTAGTTAAGTTCGTGTTCACCAGGCTTCTCTTCTGTAAAGATGCCATTTTTCCCTTTCTGATTTATAAGTTATGTCTGGTTAGACATGTGAAACCCTATACATACTATAATTTTTATTAAATTTTCATCCATTGACTTTAATATCCACTAGTAATCCTCTGATTCAAATTGAGTCAGTTTTTAAAACTCCATTGTGTTACATTTATTAGTCTTCGACTGTAAGGACATATTGCCTCTTCTTTATTAGTTATCTGCATGGATTTTTTTCTATTCGATAGATCAAAATACCCTACACTCATATTTACTTCATATTCAAATTATCCCAGATTCAGCCTGTAGAGGCTTCTTTAATGGGCTCCCATGTCCTTTTGACAGCCTCAGTTTTTTAGTATTTCCTTATTTTCTGGTATTAGAAATTAGTTTGGGGCTCACTTTACATTTTCTCTGCACTAACTCTGGAACCTGCATTTTCTCCGAGGAATTCAGTGGGTTCACTGGTGTGATTGGATTTAGAGCCTTTCAGGGAACACAGGTAGATGGGTAGAGCTCTCGGCCTGTGCCACCCCTTCTCTATGTTTCTGAATAAAAACGTGAATAAAAACCCATGGGTTCAGTTGCCATGCAGTACGGCATGGTTTTTTCTAACCCTTTCCCATTTTGTAACTTTATCTCCTTTCCCCCATAAGAGAAACTTGATTCTCAACATCACCAGTATATTTACTTAATCCCACAATACCCACAGAGGAGGAATTGCTAAGCAGGGCCATGGAGAAAACGAACCAACTAACTAGAGATCAAGAAATGCTTCCACTTTCTATCCCTAAACTAGGAATTTATAGCCACAATTCTGTGTTCCCAAAATGACTTCAATTCATTTCTCCTTCGCTGTAGTTACATTGTTCTTTTGAAATACAACATTGCCCATGTTTCTGTTTCTATTCCGATAGCAGCTTCCCTAGCCTACTAAGTCAAAAAAGCTATTTTTGAGTATATAAAATAGGAACATAGTTCCAAAAGCAAAACTCAGATTAAAAGGGACATTTCAAAGAAATATCCACACTGCCCCTCTTCCCACCCACCCTGAGTAGATGACTGTCATTTTTCTGATTTATCATTCATGTTTTTTCTTATAAAAATAAGCAGATATATTTTTCACATTTCCTTCCTTACACAAAAGAGATATCATCTAGTATACAGCAATGAATAATGTTATCCATATGCACTTTTGTGATATTGGAAGTGTATTTTGGGGTAAATTCCTAAATGTGGCTAACCATATACACTATAGTTTCATTTTTTGAAAGTAAAACTATTATATTGGCATAACTTTTTTTGAGACAAGGTCTCACTATGTAGTTCAGGCTGGCCTTGCACCCACTATATGGTCCAGGCTGGCCTCGAACTCACTGTGATCCTCCTGCCCCAGCCTCCTGAGTGCTGGGATCACAGGTGTGCACCACCACACCCAGCCTACAGTCAAATCTTTTACAAGTGCTTTCTATGTAGCTGGGGATTTATTTACTACAAGAGAATATCTTGCTTTGGAATACACGGTATCGTATATTACTGCTAGATTTAATTACATTTGGTAGACAGGCATATATAAAAGAACTATTTTTGTGAGTTCTAATGTTCCTGCATCAAGGATTAAAATTCCTGTTGTAAAAAGGGGACTTTCTAACCCACGGAGATTAGCTAAGGTCCTAGGAATCGACATGGAAAAAAAGGGAATTCTGAACATTGGCTTATTATCCAGATTTATTTAAAACTTTGTAAACTTCTTTCCCTTAATGTAGTAGCCTTGACTCAAGAGACTAGACGTGTCAGCTGGGCAAGTGGGCGTGGTCAGTCAATCACGGAGATCCAGGACACATAGGCCCAACCCCTGTACCCGGGACCAATCAAAGAATGCTATCTTCAGTTCTAGGTGTGAAATCAAGCAGGTTTTTGATAGGACAGCCTAAATCTGATGTCAGGTTGGGGGATACAGAAAAGGGCAGCCATTAGCCCACACTCACTTGTACTTCTTTCCTACTTTAATACCTTTAGTAAGTATAAAACTGATAGGTCTCCCACCACCTCAGCAGCTATTAAGTATAGTAGCTGCCCTCATCCTATAGTGACTTGCCACCTCCCCTGTGTGACATCATGCCAAGATGGTTGCTCCCACCAAAGAACAAACCCTTCTTCCCAGCATGCCCCTGTTCC
>NW_004624753.1:5891972-5938184 GCF_000247695.1 Heterocephalus glaber
ACCCCAGTCTCTATAAAAGACTCTCCCTGCCCCAGCCATATTGCTTTTGTCTCTCCTTTGTTCAGAGACAGCCCGGCAGATCTATTCCCCTAATAAAGGCTTGTTGTGGCCTGGTCTGGTCTTGGTCTTCGGCCCTTTTACCTGACAAAAACCTCGCTACCTATTCCATGTTTCTTGTCTAATTGTTTGTTTAGGACAACAAGAACCTGGAAGGATCCCTGAGAAGAGCACAGTACTCCAGACCCTGGTGACAGCCACATTAAAAAAAAAAGAAAAAAAAGAAAATCAGGGATTTAGTGCTATAGTTGGAGTTAAAACGGCTCAGAATCTGTCCTTCAGTGTTTTCTGCCCAAGGAAACTCACTTTCCCTGCCAGTTTGGGGAGTTGAGTGGGTCCCAGGGACAACTGGATTCAACTACATAGATTTGTGTGCCCACTAGTTAAGTTGGAATTTAGTCTACAAATGTCCACCAACATGTGATCGCTTTTAAAACCAGTAAATGGAGTTTTCAGGAGTGGGTGTTTACAGTTACTAGTTGGGCTCGTCCTGGAGTAAACTCCTTCTGGCTTTGGCGCTTGAATTTATTTTGAACTTGTCTTTGGGGTCTTTGAAAACCCTCCTGCCCTGGGGAAATCTCTTTCCTTCCTCCACCTCCATCCACCCCTGCATCACCACTTTTTGTCCTCTGTTTACTCTGGGAAGGGTGAGCTTGGGAAGGGAAATGGGACGTAAACTGAAACCGTTTTCAAAACCATAAACAAGATTATTGGAAGCAGCGACTTCCTTTTTACTCAGCATCCCTGGCTGACCACAATCCCTCCCTCCATCAGGACTCCCTCTGGGACAGACTTCCGGACAGACCAAACCTCAGCCCGCAGTGTCAGAATCGGGGTGACGCTGACTGGGCCCAAACCCACAGGATACATGCAGCTGGACAACAATGGCCATGGATGCTGCTGGACCTAGGCTGAAGGGGCTCCTTTATCCTAACATGTTTTTTTCTTTCCTCATTTTTTTTGGAGACAGGGTCTCAATATGCAGTTCAGGCTGGCCTTGAACTCACTATGTAGTCCAGTCTGGTCTTAAATTATTAGCTATCCTCCTGCCTCAGCCTCCTGAGTGCTGGAGTCACAGGCATGCACCACCACACCTCGTCATATTATGTTTCTTAAAGTGAAAATTAGATTCCTGGGTCTGGGAGGAATCTGGAGACACCAGGCCCATGTCTTTAGGCTTACTCCACCAACATGTTCTGATACCATTGCTTAAGTGTTAGTAATTTCCATCCCTAAGGGGTGAACAAAGGCTTTACAGCAGTTTCTCTGACTTCTTGAGATTAAGAATGCTTGCCCAGGGCTGGGGATTTAGCTCAGTGGTTCCACTGCCTGCCTCCCAAATTCAATCCCCAGTACCAAAAAGAAAAAAGAAAAAAAAAAAATGCTTGCCCAGGGCCAGGGATTTAGCTCAGTGGTGCCACACCTGCCTCATAAGTGCAAGGTCCTGAGTTCAATCCCTGGTACTGCAAAAAAACAAAGAATGCTTGCCTATTGCTTAGGACAGTGACCTCTTCCTGTCTTGTCTACTTAACACAATGCCCACAAGCTCCATTCTAAGTCTCCTAAGGAATCAGCTACACTGTGTTCTCACAGGAGCACCTAAGGCAGGAGTGTACTGATACGAGCAGGACTTCTGTCTTTCTAGCAGCGGGTCCTGAGCAGTTTCCTCGAATTCCACAACTGAAGCCAGGCGCAGTGGCGCATGCCTGTCATGCCCTCACTTGGGAGGCTGAGGCAGGAGGATGGCCAAGAGTTTGAGGCCAGTCCGGGCTATAAAGTGAGACTTGTCTCAAAAAAAACAACACAAAAAAAATAAATTAATTTAAAAAACCCAAAAACAACACAGAACCAAAACAAAACAACCAAACAATGGAAAATGATGGAATAGCCTTAAGGAACATAAAAGATACTGGGAAAGAAGTAAAAAATAAGTCTTGCTATGTAGCCCACGCTGGCCTTGAACCTGTGGGGGTCCTCCTGCCTCAGCCTCCCAAATGCTGGGATGACAGGTGTGTGCCACCATGCATGGCTATTTGTGCCTCCTTTGATGGGCACATTTCCCAGGGAAATTAACTCCTTCAATTCTGATTTTTTCCAGGGATCTGTAGGGTGGGAAAGACCAGCAGAAAGCAACTAGGGCACAGGCTGCACCAGGGCAGGTCTGTAGCGACGGCTGGGGCGGAGACTCTGTGACCCCGACCGACCTGGATGGTGGCTGAGGGTTTGAGAATCAGTGACTAAGGAAGGGATTAAACATTAAAGCCACAATGTCACTGTTTTCACCTCAAACAGAGTAACATAGATCTAGATCTTACGGAAACAGACAGATGATCCGAAACCCCCAGGAAAGGACCAAGGCAGAAGAGTGAAACTCTTGTTTCTCCGAAGCAGCTGGAGGAAGACAGCCCTGGCCTGGCCTGGCCTGGCCAAAGCTGTCACCTCGGAGCCAGCAGCCAGTGAGTCACAGCCGCCTGCACCTGAGCCTCTGGTGGAAATCGGGCCACATGGTGACGGAGCCCTGGCAAGAACAGCTGGAAAATAGCTCAGATACGGAGCCTGACACCTGTCAGGTGAATCTTTAACACTCAGTTCTTCTGAGTTTTATGTGCTGTGCTCCTAGGACGCACAACTGCTGCGGCAAAGATTGCTCCATGCTTCTGACTAAAACTCACCTTGGTCAGTCAGATTGTTGTACAAAAGAAGAGATAAAACTTTGATGTTTTTAAAGCTTTAAAATATCTGTATTGGAGCTGGGCGTGGTGGGGCACGCCCGTGATTGTAGCACGTGGGAGGCTGAGGTAGGAGGATCACCAGGCATGTGAGGCCAGCCTGGACTACATAGTGAGACTCTGTCTCAAATAGCAAACAAATACAGGGTGGTGTTGGATTCATTTGAGAGATGTAGCTAAATAAAGAATTTGGCTTTGGAGTGAGCACAGGGTAGGAGAAACTGGCAGGAAACTTCAGGTACAATCTGGGTTTCAGACTTGCAGACAGCGGTCCGGTCCGGTGCTTATTGAAAACGCTGGGTTCTCAGGTTGTCTGCTGTTAACCCTGCCTGCATTTAAAATATAATAAACAAGGTTGGGTGTGGTGGCATACTTGTGTAATCCCAGCACTCTGGAGGCTGAGGCAGGAGGATCACTTAGAGTTCAAAGCCACCCTGGGCTGCGTAGCAAGACCTTGTATCAAAAATACCAAAAAAACAACCAATCAATCACAAAGGTGACTACTTCCCCAGGTAAGTATTTTCTTTTAAACATGCTTTATTATATCTGTGTGTCATTAACAGATAAACACACTCTCAACTCCTAAGGAAACGGCATCTTGCAAATGGGTCTTTGTACCATCCTGTTAGCAGGGAAGCTTCCCACTAAAGGAGAGATGGATTAGACTTGTGCTGAATTTAAAATAGTATCTGAAAAACTAAAAGCAAAAAATGCAAAACACAACCCAGCAATTTTGTTTACTACAAAGCTATAAATGTTTCCTTTAAACAGAGGAGTACCATCGGCAACAGAAACAAGCAGAGCACCGTAGAGCACGAGTCTCCCGCCACTGGGCATGTAAACAGGATCTTTCCGTGCTGCTTCACCAGAGGCCCAGTGTGACACCTTTCCGCTGTGTGGGGCTTGTGCTGGGTCACCAGTCACCATGATCGCTTTTCCCAATCTCACCAAAACCTCCAGGACACAGCCTCTGACACAGAGAGAGCCTCTGTGAGAAATGTGAGGAAATTTTTCCAGAAGAAGCTCTTAAAGGCCCAAGTCTGTGGAGTGTGAGTCACCGGGTGACCTCCGCTGGTGTCTGAGCCCCGAATTGCTCTCCTGGGAGGTCCCAGGGGAGGACCTTGCAGGCAGTGGCAAAGAGGAGGCGCTAAGGGCAAGAACAAAAGCACCTCACAGACCACCTGATTTTATAGGTGGGCGTTTCTCTTCCCGCTCATTTTACTGGGTTTCTTGGTTTGTTTGTTTGAGACTCACTATGTAGCCCAGGTTGGCCTCCAACTGTCAGAGACCCTCCTGCCTCTGCCTCCTGAGTGCTGAGATCACAGGCGTTTGCTACCACCCCCGGCCTATACAGCTAGCTTGTTCATATGCCTGGAGGCTTTCCCTTGCAGAAGCAAAATTGAAAACCATAGGACCATAATTGAAGGACAGCTTTATAAATGTATTACAGCCTTTCCTGCTCCTTCAAATTGGCTGTTCCAGACATAACCGGACATTTTGCTCAAGACCCTGCTCATTAACACGAGTGCATAATCCTCCTGTTTAGTCTCCTTCTTCTGGATTTGAAATGTATTTTGTGTACGCTCTTTATTATATTCCGCCCCACCCAGTGCCCCATGTCTAAGTTCTGCCCATTGGTTTCCGGTGTTAGATGGCTCTCCTCTGTCTGCCACTGTGTGCCTACTGTCACCATCCTGTCACTTCATCTGGACAGCAGGGACTATATGGGTTTTAAACTGTGTCCCCAGGGGTCCCAAAACAAGCCTCGATCTGGACACAGGGCTTCTGTGGAGCTGGTTACCACGAGCTCACGTTGGGACAGGCTTGGTCTCACAGGACTGGTACCCTAAGGAGGAGGTTGAGCTGGGTGTTGAGGTGCACACTGGGAATCCACCACTCAGGAGGCTGAGGCAGGAGGACCCTCTTATAAATTTGAGGCCAGCACAGGCTCAGGGAGGAGGATTACTATGAGTTGGAGGCCAGCCCGACTTACACAGCAATTCCCTCTTTCCAAAAGCCAACGAAACAACTCAAAATGATCATAAAAAATAAGTGTTTTGAGTCAATGAGGCAACTCGACGGCACAACTAAGACACTCCTGGAGGAGGACTTCCAGCTGGCTGTGGTGATGTATGCCTGTAATCCCAGCAGCACTCGGGAGGCTGAGGCAGAAGGATTTCTTCGAAGTGGAGCTCAGCTGGGGCTACATAATGAGTTCAGGATCAGCCTGAACTACATAGGGAGACCTTGTCTCAAAAAAAAACCAAAAAAAGAGAGGACTTTCAGAACTGCTTTAGACTGTGGCTGGAATGATGAGATGTTCAAAGAGAAAGGGAGTATTTTGAGGGGCATTCATGGTAATGTGTCTCTTACTGTAATATTTTATTTTTTAAGTAAATTTTGTTTTATTCCATTCCTCCCCTCAAGCCCTCTCCCCTCCCTATTATTTTTTATTTTTTTGGCACTGGGGATCAAACTCATGACCTTGAGCTTGCAAGGCAGGCGCGATGCCACTGAGCTAAATCCCCGGCCCCTTATTAGATTTTTTAATATGAACATTCACCATAATTTTTTTTGACACAGGGTCTTGCTATATAGTTAAGGCTGGATTCGAACTCACTATGTAGCCCCAGGCTGGCCTCAAATCCATGGTGATCCTCCTGCCTCAGCCTACCAAGTGCTGGGATTACAGGCATGTGCCACTATATCCAGCTCACTGTTATTTTTTATAAGACATCATGAATCAATGAAAGATAGCCTTAACTCTGTTAATTATATAGAGAAAAAGAAGTCAGAACGCTTCAGATATGGTGTGGGGTTTGTTTTTGTTTTGTCATTCTTTTTTTTTTTGGTACCGGGGATCGAACTCGGGTACTTGAGCTTGCGCAGCAGGCAGCGAAACCACTGAGCTAAATCCCCAGCCCTGTCACTTGTTTTCGAGACAGGATCTCACAATACAGTTCCAAGTGGTTTTGAGGCCCCGCCCCTCGCCTCGCCCTGCCCCGCACTCCGGCCCTCCGGCGGCCGCTCCTCACAGACCTGTTTGCGGAGACCCCCAGACCCTCCTGGTCTCTGCCCCGGGGCGACTTGGTGAGGAAAAGTGGCCGCCCTGACGACGGTCGTGGTGGTGGCAGCGGCGGTGGCTGGGGCGGGCGCGGCCATGGGGACCAGCGTGGGAGCAGCGCCGCTGGCGACGCAGCAGAATGATGGCCGTTTTCGTGCTTCAGGTGGAATTCATCCTTTGCGACTTCAAAACTGGAAGCGGAAAGTGAGTCGAACAAAGAAAGCAGAATTCATACGCACAGCAGAAAAATTTAAAAATCAAGTTATATTATAGAGAAAGATAAACACAGTCATTTCTACAACCAAACAAATGACTTCAGAATTGAGCACATTATGCTGGAAGAATTGGAAAATAAATTGAGTAACAGCAGAAAAATGGAAAAAACAAAAATCCAGCAACAATTAGCCAAAATACATAACAATGTAAAGAAACTTCACCATCAGTTAAAAGATGTGAAGCTCACACCTGATTTTGTTGAAAAGCTCAGAGAAATGATGGAAGAAATTGAAAATGCGATCAACACTTTTAAAGAAGAACAAACACTGATATACGATGAGCTTATTAAAGAAGAGAAAGCAACAAATAATGAACTGAGTGCCACATCAAGAAAAATTGTCACATAGGCTGTGGGTAATTAAGAAACAGAGAAAGCTTTCAGAGCAATCTCAAGTAAAGGTTCTGTAGACAAAAATGACACCAAATACTCTTCCAGCAGCAGTGGTAGATTTTGAAAAATTCCTGCAGCAAACAGGAGGGCGACGAGGGGGCTGGGATAATTATGACCACCAGAACTTTATAAAAGTGAGAAATAAACATAAAGGGAAGCCTGCATTTATGAAAGAAGTTCTAGAACACCTCCCGGGAAGAACACAGGATGAAGTTCAACAGCATGAGAAATGGTATCAGAAATTTCTGACTCTAGAAGAAAAGAAAAAAAGAGTCTATTCAGAATTGGAAAACTAAAAAGCAGCAAAAGAAGCAAGAAATTTTCAAGTTAAAAGAGAAGGCAGACAATATTCCTGTGCTTTTTCATAATAAACCAGAAGGTAATCAAAAGCAAAAAGAGGAAGAAAGAAAGAAACAGAAGTTGGCAGTTGAAGCTTGGAAAAAACAGAAAAGTACAGAGCTGTCAATGAAATATGCTTCTAAGTTAAAAGAAGAGGAAGAGAAAGCGAAAAAGCAGCAAAACGAACGCCAATGCCAGCTTAAACTAAAATTACTATTAGAAAGTTACACCCAGTAGAAGAAAGAACAAGAAGAATTTTTGAGGCTTGAAAAAGAGATAAGAGAAAAGGCAGAAAAAAAGGAAAACTGTTGCTGATGAAATTTCCAGGTTTCAAGAAAGAGATTTATATAAACTTGAATTGAAAATTCTAGATAGGCAAGCAAAAGAAGAGGAAAAGGCAGAAAAACAAATAAGATTGGCAAAATTAAAGGAAAAGTTTGAAAATAATGTTAGTAGAGATCCCTCTAGGCTTTACAAATCTACCAAAGGTTGGGAAGAACGAACCAAAAGCATAGGACCAACAGGCTCTGGGCCACTTCTACATATCCCACACAGGGCTATTCCAACTTGGAGACAAGGAATATAGAGGAAAATATGAGATAATGGAAGTACTATTCATTTGATGAGAGTACTAGCACATTCAGTAATACCAGGAGAGCGTGACTAACCATATTCTTTAAATATCACTAGCCCAGTCAGATTGCTTATTGTGCTGTATATAAATTGAGAGGTACTGTAAGTTGTATTCTGCATCATTAACGGTTCCTGTTTCTACTAAAAGGGTGTTTAGGGAGGGTATATGTTGGCCTGTTACTGATATAAAAGTTATTTATATAAATTTATGTAACAAACATCCATTTAAATACTCAAAGCTTTTCAAAGGTACTTTATTTTTGTCATCGCATAGCAAAATAAATCGAGGCAGTCACAGAGAAGCATTTTTTAAACCAAAATTTTGTAACTTTTGTAACTTGGAAGTAAGTTAGCTTGAATAATAAAAATGACTTTTTTTTTTAAGAGTTACAAAATAGCTTAGTACTTTTTCTAAGTTCAACATATTGGTAGTTTGACAGTTATTACTTTTTTGTGTAATAAGTATTTTGTATTTGAAGCAAAAAAAAAACCAAAGTGGTTTTGAACTCACTATGTATCCCATTCTGGGCTCCAGGCATGTGCCACTGCACCACACATCAGATATGGTGAAATTTATGATCTGTGGCTCATACAAGAGGAAGTTGACTAAAGGTGAGGTTAAAAAAATAGTAATAATAATAATAAAGATAGGGTGGTCTTGAGTTAGGGAACATCAGCTCACTGGATGTTTGAATTCCAGATACAGGTGTCATGGTGTGTGTGTGTGTGTCTCCATCATCTATCATCTGCCTAATCCACCGACCTACCTGCGTCTTCTAACATAGTACACTCACATTTCTGCCTGGTTTCATGCCTGTTGTCAGCTGACCGAGGGAGTGGATAACATAAGCGATTGTGTTCGCCTCTTTGCCCTTACCTGGAAGGAGTCCTCCAGAGGTGGTTTCCATGCTCTTTCTGTTGTGAGCAAAGAACTAGTCAAGACAAGGGCAAAAGTTAGTGAGGTTTCACATTCATGAAAGGTCAGAAGCGAACAGAAGCATGCTCTGTAGAGCGTGTTAGAGCCAACTGAAGGTAAGAAGAGAGAGCCTCCCTTCAAGCCACAGGAAAAGCCGACAGTGGCCCAGGACCCACGGCGGCCATCTTTCCTGTGGCTGATCTCAGGGTTAGGCTGTGCTACCAAAGACCCCTGCAAGTTCTCGCGAGAACAATTCAAACGGGCACTCTCTGATTGGTTCCCCCTGCAGGGCTTTGAGAACTGTTCTGCGCATGTGTCCAGCGACTTTGTGATTGGCCGGTCACGTCCACCTCGCACCAGTCTGCTGGGTTTTAATCTGCCTCACTCCCCGCCTCCCATTTATGGACTTGAGGGAACACACACAAGTCGTTGAGCCTTCTAAGCCTTAATGTCGTCCAAACTGGTGATTCTGGGACTTACATGCAGTCATATATGTCAAAATGCTTGGGGGAGAAAAAATGCTTTGGGAACTATGAGATTGAGTCCTGCTAGGATTGATTGAAGAAAAAATTAAATCGAGCCTGGAGAAGCAATAGTGAGAATTAATCAACAGCAAACGAAGCCAGGGCTAAATCAGGTACAGGCAATGTATTGTTATCTCAAGTTATTTTATTTTGGGGAGTGGGTGGCTTTCTGTGGGCATCTGCTTTTCCCTGTGTTGACTGTGGCGATGCCCTGCGTGGTGCTTCCTGCCCGAGACTGAGTGTCCACCCGCGATGTGGACAGTGGGAATGTTCAGCGCCGCACAGTTGTTTACTCTTAGACGCACAAGCTGGTTTTGTAAATTTAAATTTGTATTCGTATTAGTACATGTTTGTTGTACATAATGATCACATTCCTCAAATGGATTGGTACCCGGGTATAGCACATCTCAATTCTTCTTTCATCTTCCCAACCCCTGACCATGCTCTCTCTCTTTCTCTCTCTCTCTCCTTCTCTCTCTCTCTGTCTCTCTACAGGGTCCGTCTTGAACTCCTGGTGATCTGCCTGCCGCTGTCCTCTGAGTGCTGGAATTGCAGTGTATCTTCCACTTTAAAAGGATATTTTTTGGTGAAACAAACACAAAGCAGGCCATTGCTGGCCTTCAGGGCGTCCTGTTTCTCTCAAGGCCACAGGGAGGCTTCCCTGGGCATGCAGGCGCTCGGGCTGGCAGTGCACAGTGTGGGCCCCACGCTGATCGGTCGCAGTGGTGAGGGCGTCGGGTGCACAAGGTCACGTGTGCCGCGCCATCTGAGTCTCTAGGGACCCTTGTCCTGACCCAGTCGTCGGGGGCGGCTCCCTACCCACAAGGGCTGCTTTCTGCCGCCAGCACCTGGCCGACAGCCCATCTTCTGTGGCTCCCTGAGGACAGGTCCCAGTGATCAGCGCAAGAATCTGGGGCTCTTGGCCAAGAACTCGAGGGGCGCAGCCAAAGGTCTAAGGCCGATCGTGGGCTCCTTTGGCAGATTTCCAAAGCCTGGAACCCGAGGAAATAAAAATGAAGAAGAGCAGAAAAAGACAGGATTCTTTCAGCAGCCAGCCGTGAGCTCTGTGTGAATCAAGGGGAAGCCCTGAGCTCTTACTGCACCTCATTACCCAGGGGCTTCCTGTAGCACCTGGTGGCGGAAAGTCCTAGGTCCCATGAATTCCTTTCCTGTCCTGGACTTTGCTTTCCTCTCAATCCCATGGATTGAGCTGAGGCACTTCACAGGCTGGCCTTGCTGGAGGAACTTGGCAGGAAGAAGCACTTTATAACTTTTATTTACTTATTTCTTTATTGTTTGAGACAGGGTCTCATTATGTCGCCCAGGCTGGCCTCGAACTCATGGTGAGCCTCCTGCCTCGGCCTCCTGAGTGCTAGGATTATAGTCATGTGCCACCATGCCCAGCTCTACCATAGAGCTTTAGATGTGTGGATGGATGGGAAAATATCGGAGAAAAGGACACAGCTTCTTATGCTGTCAGTTTCAAGGAACAGCAGAAAGTTCAGAATATTTAGTTTATTGAGTGGAATAGGAATAAGCGAACCATTAAATCCGAAAAATAACTGCAGTCACTGAATCTGCTTAAAGGGATCATGGCAGCCAGCAGCAGCCCATTGAAAGTTAGTTTCCAGATGCGCTTGGTTTCAAAGAACCTTTTCATGTTTTCTGAGAGTTCTGAAAGGTCCTTTTCTTCATGTGCATGCACTGCTATAAAGAGGACCTCTCTGAACCTAAACTCATTTGGCGGTAAGCATGGTTTTTAAAGGAATAGAAGTCCAATTCAGAAATGTTTATTTTGTTGTTGTTGCTTTTTTTCAATATCTTTTGAGACAGGGTCTCACAGTGTAGCCCAGGCTGGCTTTGAACTCATAGCAATCCTCTTCCCTCAGTCTCCCGGGTGCTGGGATTACAGGCATGCACCACCACACCTGGCTCCAGAAATGTATATTGAACTAGGGTAATCGTCTGGCTTCCCAATCAAGGTTCCAGTTCTTCCGCATTTCCAAAGTAAATCAGGCATTTCAAAGTTCTTAGGTTCCATTTATGAAATCAGCAAACAGCTCCCCATTAACTGCAGGATTTTGTCAGAGTGCTTTCACAAAATCCAGCGACTACAGGTGACCCCAGGGCAAAACTCCACTGCTGAGCTACACCCTTATCTCTGTCCCTTCAGATTACTAGGGCACCCGAAATCTCAGGGGTGGATTCTCTACTGCCACTTCCCAGTTAAACACCTGCCCCTAAGGACAATGTTCATCTTGTAGTTTTTTTCTCTCTTCCAAAACCCCTGACCTTCACTGCTCCAAAATTTTACAAACAAGAAGACTCAACTAAAGAAGAGTAGTCTAATGGGTGTGGTGGTGCATGCCTGTAATCCCAGCAGTTTAAGCCTAGCTTGGGCTACATAGTGAGTTCAAGGCCAGCCTGAACTACACAGAGAGATCCTGTCCAAAAAACAAAAGAAAAGCAAGCAACCAACCAAACAAAAATCCATGGTGTTATTTATCACATGGTTGGGGATTGATTTTTTTTTTTTATTCCAAAGACATTTATTGAGCACCTGGCACATGCTAGAGATTTAGTGAGTGACTCTGAATGAATGAATGAATGAATTTATACTTCATGAGTCCCGTTCCTCTCTGACTGGTTCAATGTGTGTGGGTTTCCCAGAGGAACCCAGCCCCCGCACCTCTCCTTGGGGTAGTTGCACCCCTCTTTGGGCCAGGCAGGTGCCCCCGATAAGGCCCCTGCCTCACTCCTGTCCTCGCTTCAAAGCCAAGCTGTGACTCTTGCAGCTCGGGCATTTGTAAGGACAGCAGCTTCATCTGTCCTCTTCTGTCCCTGAGCAAACACGTCACCGTTCATCCTGAAAGTAACGGGAGATGGCTCAAATCTTTTTCTTCTTAAATTTTCTTTTTATCAGTCCTTGTTTGCAGTACATAATGATTACATTCATTGTGGGAAATGGTACTTGCACACAACACATCTTGATTCTTTTTACGTCTCCTGAATTGAAAATCTTTTTTTGTTTTGTTTTGTTTTGGCTTATGGTTTTTTGGGGGTTTTTTTGTACCGGGGATCAAATTTGAGACCTTGTGCTTTCGAGGCAGGCGTGGCACCACTGAGCTAAATCTCTGGTCCCTTTGGGCCAGAGTCTTGCTATGCAGTTTAGGCTAGCTTTCACTACCCAGGCTGGCCTTGAACTCACAGTGATCCTCCTGCTTCATCCTCCTCTACTATAATTGTTCTGCCGTTCTTGTTCTAAAATCCATTCTTCCTGAAAGAAAATGGAAAAGCAAAGTTGAAGAAATTTTTGTCCTCGATTTCTCTCTCTCATCTGTCAATATTACACTCTTTATCCCCAAGAAACGGGCCATCTTCTCTGTTTTTGTAACTTGCAGTATCACAAACAAGACCAATTTGTTGCATAGTGTTCATGATTTAACAAAGTGGTATTGGTCAGTTGCATCTGTGAGCTGCTGACACTTCCTGTAACTTGAAGAATGAAGAACAAAGAACGGCTGAGCTCCTCACAGAGGAATCCAGAAGAATTCGTGCTGTTGATGAGCTATGGTATTTACCTCACTTCCCTGAAGATAAGACCTAACTGGAAAACAAGCCCCAGCATGATTTTTCAGGATGCTCATAACACCCGCCTCCAGATAAGCCCTAGTTAGGATCATCAGCCAGATGGACGCATTTAATACGTGTTGCAACACACAACGGGCATGCTGAATTAAAAAATAATAATTAAATATTAACAAATGATACTGTGACATGCTTAAATACTAATATAAATTAAAATTAAGTGTCTGTAAATACCCAAGCAGGCACCATTGGACAAGAGGTAAATGCCTATGTAAACAGATGGATTTGAGACTTGTTGCTGAGATTTTGAAACTCGTTGGAGTTAGACACAACACACAAAGTGCATACTTGATGAGGAACAGGTGTGGTTGTGTCTAATATGAATCTTCATAATACAATATGTTAGGTGTTGTAACAGATTGTAGGGAACAGGGAAAGGGGACGTTACTAGAACCTCTGCAGTAAGTCCTAGTCTCCTTCGAGCCACGGCAGCACAAGGCGAATTACAGGAAAGGGAGAAAAATGAGACTGAGAAGAAGCTGAGCTTTGGGTCTGATCAGTGCTGTTGGCCCCAAAGATGAAAGCCCCCAGCTTACTGCACCTTTTATTCAGTACATCAGGAGAAACAGATGTAACAAACGACTTGCAGAGAGTTCAGTACATCAGGATAAACAAAGTGTAACAAGTGACTGGGGGGCTGCGGAAATCCAAGAACAATGAGGAGCTGAGTAGATGATTTTGTTCCTCCCAGGATGTCTCCCGCTGGTGTAATCTTGTCCTGGAGAATCACAGCATCACCAGATCATTGAGGTCTGAGTTGGGACCGGAGGCCAAAATGGAATTATGTCTCCAAATGCCATAGATGGCCTGTAGGCAAGAGAACTAGGCTAACCAAATAAGTTTTCCCTAAAATTATGTAGCATTGCTCCCGACAACAGATGTACTTAATGCATTCATAGGAAATTTAAAAAATTTTCTGAATTTTGGTGCCTGCATATTTTCATTACTTTTGTGTGGCCCATCCTTCTTAACTGTCATCACTTTTTTTGCTACTCCTGTCTCCTAAGTCTTCAATGAACACTTGATTAAATGGAAACTCTGTGAAGCCCAGCCTGCAAGAGGTCATGACTTGGGTGAAGAATTCATGGGGTACAATCACTGACAGCTAAGTTGCCAATGCACTACGAGTGGGCTACATGGAGCAAAAGTGTTCTCTTACTGGACCCAAGAGATTGGGGCCAATGGCTCTCAGGGAATGGAGTCGCAAGAAATTGAGGCCAGAATTTGGGGTTTGGAGAGTTTCGACAATGGTCCAGAAGAAGAGGACATGACTGTGTTCGAATAGATACAGATTTTTGTATGTGAATAAATGTAGATTGTTATACATGAAAAAAATAAGACATTCCTGAAAATAAGCCCTATTACATCTTTTGGAGCAAAAATTAATAATAAGACCCGGTCTTATTTTGAGGGAAATAGGATAGAAATTCCATTTGACACAGCTAGTGCCCTTCTAGGTATCTTTCCAAAAGAGTTAAAGACATCATATTACATTGACACATGCATACCCATGTTTATAGCAGCACAATTCATAATAGTTAAATATTAGACGTGGCCTATATGTCCATTATCAGATGAATGATAAAGAAAATGAATTATTAATACATGGTGGAGTACTACTCTGCCATAAAGAAGGATAAGCTTGAGTCATTTTGTAGAAAAATGGATGCACCTTGAGACCATAATGTTAAGTGAAATAAATCAGACGTATAAGCTTAAATATTGCATGTTTTCTCTTATACGAGAAACCCAAAGTATAAACAAAGAGCAAGGGGCCGGGATTTAGCTCAGTGGTGCCGCTGCCTGCCTTGCAAGTGCACGGTCCCAAGTTCGATCCCCGGTACCAAAAAACAAAAACAGAAACAAAAACTAAACAAAGAGCAAAATAAAGATAATAAGAAATAGGGAGACAGATCTTTGCAAATGGGAAAGGGACTAACGGAGGGAGGAGAATGGGGAAGGGGAAGGGAATGAAAAAAGAATTGAGATGTGTTATGTACATGTACCAACAGTGTAACCATTATGTACTGCCCACATGCACTAATAAAAATAAAAAATTTTTTAAAAAGATGGCCCGGGGATTTAGCTCAGTGGTTTCGCCGCCTGCTGCACAAGCGCAAGGACCCGAGTTCGATCCCCCGGTACAAAAAAAAAAAAAAAAAGATAAGCCAGGTGTGCACCTGTAATCCTAGCCCTCTGAAGGCTGAGGCAGGAGCATCGCCACAAATTCAAGGCCAGGCTGGTTTATGGAGTGAGACCCTGTCTCAAAAAAAAAAAAAGAAAAAGATGGTAATGATTTCTGCCTACTGCCTGTTGTGAACATGGATCAGCACCTCCTTACATTCCCGGAAGGTGTGATTGACTTTTCTGTGGGTCTTCTGAGTGCTGTTAATAGAGGCTTATTAGCAAGTCTGTCTTCCAGGATTGGGAGACTAAAGAGCGGTTAACCGTGCAAAGTGCTTCCGGGTGTGGTAATGCAGCCCCGGCTCCAGGCATTCATCTTCAGTGGAAAGGCCTGAGAGGCCACCCTGATGGGGTCAGGTCCCTCCCCTCTCACTTCTCTTCCCTTCTCCCTCAGGAGCCTGTTGGCCAGACAGGGACATCCTCTGCCCCACAGCTTGTTTGTTCTCCAGGCTCCTAACTTCCAGGGCCACCAATGTTAAAAGGCCCCTGGAGGTAGAGGAGAATGGGGTGGGGGTGGGAGGTGCTGTGCCTTAGGCAGGGAAGCTGAAGTCTCCTTGGCACCCGCTCTCCATACAGTGAGACCCTGGGGTCCAGTATGAATAGTCAGGCAGTTGTGCCAGGAGCTGGAAGGATGGGGGAAGGTAGACAGTGTTTCACATTTCAAAATCCATCCCTTCTTGCAGCTGAGTGTGGTGGGACATGCTTGTAATCCCAGCAATAGGGAGGCTGAGGCAGGAGGATTGCCATGAGTTTGAGGCTAGCCTTGGCTACAAAGTGAATTCAGGACCAGCCTACACTACATAACGAGGCCGTCTCAAACAAAACAAAACAAAACCAACTAAAATTAATTTTCCAAAAATAAAATAGTATCATAATACTGAATTTTTTTCTCCAAACACACACCATCCTGAAGGTCTCACATATTGCTCTTCCTAGAGTCACTAGTCTGTATGACATATGATCTCAGCTAGGGCCTTGGCCCCCTTGACTTGGGGTGTGGGCGGAGGACCGCAGGAGCTGCCCAGTCCCTACTTTGGCCAGGCACACTTAGCTAAGACTTGGCGCTCTGGACCCAGTAGCAGTGTACAGCAGCCACCGGAACAGGAATTTGGCAATGAAACCAGTGATTGAATTAAACAAACAACTGGAATAATCAAATTTGATAGGCACATTTTCTTCCTTCTAGTTTGTCTGCTGTTTATTACAAAACAGATGGTTCCCAATTCGAAAATTCATGCAACGGTTCATTGTAATAATGGTGGAAAGATTGCAAACAGATGATGCTGTGGCAGCCAAGAGTCTTTCCTATGAGTTTAATCCTTTTCCATTACAAGCTTCTTCTGTACGCAGGAGAATCATTCAAAGTACTTTTTCTCTACACAATCTTATCTTTCAACCTCTTCTTTCTACTGTTAGCCAGGGTGGTTTAAAATTAGAAAAATTTTTAGTCTTTAATCATAATAGTTATAATAAATCTTTATATTATTATGCTGTCTTAGTTACTATTTTTGTCACTGGGACACAATACCTGACACTCACAACTGTAAAGGAGGAGAGGTTTATTTCAGCTCACAGTTTGTGGAGGTTTCAGTCCATAGTGGGCTGGCTCTAAGGCAGGGTGGTATGGCAGAGGGGCATCGCAGAGGAGAAACAGTCCATGGCAGGGCAGTAGGAAGCAGAGAGATCAAGGGAGGAGGAGGGAGACCCTTCCAGGTCACACCCCCAGTGACCACCTCCTCCAATCAGGCTTCATCTCCCAATATCACCTTTAGCTATTAACTCATCAGTGGACTAATCCAGTGATGGGTATCACACCCTCATGATCTAATCACCTCCCAAAGCCCCACCTATGAGGACATGAGGCTTTGGGGGGACATCTGGATATAAACCATGACATATGACTAACCATAGGATAACACCATCTTCCTCTTCCCCTTCCTTCTCCTTGTCCTCATCATAGTCATCATCATCTTTAGAAAGAAAGGGAGTTAGAAAGAGAATCAAGGAGCCTCCAGAATGGTCCTTAAGAAAGGGTGGCTGAGTGTTGCTTTATTATCTGAAAGTACCTTGGACTGAGAGACTGGAGGCAGTGAGAAAGGTCCAGGCTGGACAAAGGGAAGTGATCCGCAGCCAAGTGCGAAGCTCTCATGGTTCCTGTATTGTGGGTGTAAAGAGGGTGCAAAAGGGGCAAGGGCAGGGTTATTTAGCTCGGCATAGACTGTGCTGAGAAGTGCACAGACTTTTTTAAAGTTCAAATTGTATATTGAAATAAAGGATCATTTTCCGGCCCAGAGTTCTGTATATTTAGAAATTTCACTGGATACTCAGCTGTGTCAAATTTACACAACTGTCACCTCACAGTAGAACACCTCAGGGTGTTCTGGAGCTGTTCAGGAAAACCAGTTTGCTTTTTCTGTGGTTTAAACCTGTGTATTTCTTTTGAGGGTTAACAACAACAAATTTTTTTTAGTATTCATGGCATAAAATTGGAAATGAGTATTTTTAAAACACACAGTGCTACCATGTTATATTTGCCAATATTTATTGAGTTTGAAACATGAAAAAAGTAAATTGTAGGAATTTCAGATGAAACAAACTACCACACCCGAGTGGCAAATTTCTCCTTGAGGGGTATTTTGGCTTTAATTAGAACTGTTATAAACGGCACAAGAGAGACCACTCAGTCACAGGCTTTATGTGAGGAAAACGCTGGGTTTTTTCTGTCCGGGTGCTGACAGACCGAGATCATGAATGATGTCAGCAGCTGGCCAGAGAAGAAGCTAAGTTTTTGTAGGGTTGGGGAGGGGGTTAGTCCTGAGGATCTGGGTGGAATAACTGGGGTCATAGCTCCCAGGATGGTCAGTGGAAGTGTGCCGATAACACTGGACTTCTCGGCGCTGGGAGATTGCACGCCCTGTCCTGAATTTTCTTGATGGCCTTCTGCTTTGCTTGCTGAGGGCAGCATGGCCCTTTGGCAGCCTCCTGTTGTCTGCTGAGGGCTGCATGTTTGCTCAGAGGTCTCAGGCAGGTCAGGCATGCAGGAACTTCCTGTACTTCTCAGTAATTGCCACAGGAACAACTTCACCAGCCCAAATGGTTCCTTAAAATTTACAAAGTGCTTTCATGCCCAACATCCTAATTGATATTTCTTTTAAAATTTTCTATCGTAGTTTTATTAAGACATAAACGGTTCATGCACAGGCATCACCAGCTTGACTGACTTAACTATCCCATGGGAAAAATATTTTCTGTATCGTCCAACTTACCAATCAGTGATTGTTCATAAACAATTAAAAAGGTCATCTTGGACACCATGTTTATACAATAAATAATTCTAATTTATACAATCAGCCATGACATCATTTTAAAAAGCTAAAACTAAACTTAAAGATATCACTTTTCTCTAACTTTTTTTTCTTCAACTTTTAAAACACTTGTGGAAATTTCTTACTGGGATTAGAAGCAGAAAGCCAACAAAAAATATGAGATGGTAACATGAAATAAAAATATCTGTGAGACCATCCATCATTAATGTTTTATCAATGGGCAGTTCTCACATATTCATGTATTAAAAATTCATATCAAACAGTAAAGTAAAAAACTCCCTTGTTCATTTCTTAAATTTCTTTGCCCTTAATTGTCCACATTAATAAATCTTATAGTCCACGCGAAACACAATGACAGTGTGTTATGTAACATACACTATACTGAAATCAAATAGCAAAGATCTAGCAATTTGGGAAACACTTCTCAATGCCCTCTTTTCCTGCTTTTTATTGATCTGGACATGAGTATATATGCCTGGAAACAAAAGAATCTTGCAGTATTTCCACAGTAATAATAATTAACTTTCCCACCATGAAGCAAAGTGTCCCATGCAGCCCAGGCCAATTATGTAGAAATGGGCAGCAGCTATAATGACAGCGGTGCTCTGGTCTGTCTCACATTTCATCACAAAGGTGGTTATCTCTACTGTAGTGTTGGCCCAGCCTCCTACACAAAGGGTTGGGAGGAGACACAGCTGTACAGGAGACAGTTTGGTTGCTTTTGTTTCCACAGCATGATTTGTTCCAATAATATTTCTTTTTTTAAGACAGTGTCTCACTATGTAGTTCAGGCTAGCTTTGAACTCGCTATGTAGCCCTGGAAGTGATCCTCCTGCCTCAGCCTCCCAAGTGCTGCTATTACAGATGCACATTATCACATCCTGCAGCACCCTAATTAACATTGCAAACGGGTCTTTTTAAGATTGGAGGGCAAGTAGTGTTATTATCCTCATTCTGTAAGCCTGGTAAAGCCAAAAGTTAAATCTTGGTTAGAGTCTTCCAACTCTTCAATAGAGCAACTGGGACTTTAACAGGTGATTATAGTTCTAGAGCTTTTTCTTGCCGTGTGGTGTGGTTTCAACTCCCTCTATTCCCACCCAGCCACAGAAGCCCCAGCAGTTTTGTTGGCATTCACAGACCAGGGACACAGCCACCTTGCCTCTTCTGCCACTGCTTGGACAGCAGCACACGCAGCCAGGGAGGAGTGTGCAAGTGGGTGTATTTAGGAAGCAGGCTTTGCACCTCTCTTGGGATGCACAAAAGAAAATTTTTGAGATAGCCTCACTATACAGTTCACCATGCAGCATGCTAATCTCAATTTGCCTTAGTTTCCTCACCCAATAAATGGCGGTGATAATAACAGCAGTATCTGTAACTCCTAGAGTTTGAGAGAGTGAAGTGATTTAATGCACGTGAACCATGGATAGCACTAAGATACAGTAGACAGCAAGATGTGATCACTACTGTGATGTACTGAGACACTGGGGATACAATAGGAACCTGTGTGCATTATGGTACAGAGGACCATTGGAAAGGACTTTAGAAGTTTAAGAAAGCAACAGTGTGGCCCGTTAGAAGTTCCTTGTAACCGATCTGACAAGTAGGCACTGGGAGATTACTCATTGTATGTACACAGGTACCTGTAACATTGTAGCCCCAGGATTAGAAACAACCTAACAGCCACTCCAGTCAAAGGGAACTGGTAAAGGTGGCTCATTGTGTAACTGGTTACTGTAAAACTGAAAACATTTTAGTCTCTGCAGGAGAAAACAGAGATGATGAACTGGTCTTTGCTGTCCAGTGGTTGCCCATGGAGACTAAACCATGCCCTCCCCTTCCCTACAAGAAGCACTGGCTCGCATCAGTTTATTGCCTATGGTCACTTAGGTTCTCCATGTGACAGTCACATCACGCAGAGCTTTTGAGGCCCTAAGCATTGGACTCACAGTTGCTTTAGGCCTTTGTTAAAAATAACCAACTCCATCTTTCCAGCTGCGCCCAGACAGAGTCCCCAGCAGCTGTTCCCCAGCCTTGACCTGGTGTCTGTGGACAGCAGCTGCCAGGGGGCTGCAGCGTTCATCTTCTGGGCAGCCTTGGTCTGAGCTTCGGAGAGGATGGCTTCCTCCTGAGCTGACTGAGGACGGGGTGATTCTGTGATCGACAGTTCCACCCTCCTGTTTGGAAAGACACATGCACATTTCTTTGGACTTTGATACATTTTACAATTTGCAACCTTTATAAGGTCCAAAAGTCTCTGTTCTGAAGACAGTGTGAAGATAACCAAGATGAATCCACGTTGCACTGTTGTTCAGCTCGCCAAGCCCACAATCCCATGAAATGCTTCTGCAAGTTCAAACAATAGAGGACAAAGCACAAGACGAACCATCTCCCATCCTAACCTAGGACGGGGCACTTTTTGTTCACAGTGTCTCAGAACTCAAGTTAAATTAAAGCAACAATAAGCCGGGGGCATGGTGGTGCACACCTGTGATGATGGCAGCCCAAGGATCGCCATGATTTCAAGGCCAGCCTGGGCTCCATAGCCAGACCCAGCCTCAAAAATCAAAAACAAACAAAAAATTAAAACAGCAACAAAACCTTACTGATTTCTTTCCTCAATATCTTTCTGTGACTTGTTTTCTTTTCTAATATCCTTTCAAAAGTATAACTTTTTAAACTTAGTTTCAAATTATACTTTTGCAAAAGATTCATATACAGCATCCACTTTCTTTTTAAATAGAATTCAATACATATTTTAGGAAAGAGCCACCAGTCCCAGCTTTCAAAATGCATTGTTTCCTTATAGTATTTTCAACTTCACTGGTTTTATCAGGATGTGCTCCCACTGTAAGTCAAGGAGCGTCTGGATGGGACAAGAGATTCAGATACAGGTATAGCTGTGTGTTTTACCTAATTCAATGTTTCTGTCCTTATTTTCAAAATGTGTGCATCCGAATCACTTTTCAAAGGTATATTATCACTGTCTGACCTTTAAGTTTATTTACTGATGAGTTGGGATACCTCTCCCCTTCTGATTTCCAAGACTATGCAGTGTTAGGGGGTCTTTTGTTTTGTTTTGTTTTTCTGAGACAGGGTCTTGCTTTGTAGTTCAGGCTGGCCTTGAACTCACTATGGAGCCCAGGCTGGCCTCAAACCCGTAGGAATCCTCCTGCCTCAGTCTCCCAAGTGCTGGGATCAGAGATGTGTGCCATCACACTCTGCACGGGGTCTGGAATCATTTTTCTCTGTAAAAGGGACCCTGTAGCCCCAGTGACGTGGGAATTGAGGCAGGAGTCTTCAGTGTATGACTCGAGGTTACTGTCTCCTTTTTCTTACATGTGGTTTTTCTAACCAACAAAAGCCACATTTCAAGACCATTGAGCCTGCTGTGGTCTCATTTCCTCTTCCTCCAGCCACGCCCTACATATTATTCAAATCTTGGTTCACACTTCTCCCCTGTGACCACATCCTACCCCAGACAGACTGATTCAGATACTCCAGTGATACGTTGTCCCAGCCCCTTGGATTTTTCCACCACAGTGCTAATTGCAATTCTTTCCTTTTGCTTTTTTTTGAGACAGTTTCGACTGCCCTTGAACTCAGGGTGATCCTCCTGCCTCAGCCTCCCAAGTCCTGGGATTACAGGCACCTTCTACCATGCCCTGCTATTTTTTCTTGAGTTGTAGAGAGAATTGTTCAGGATACCCATGCAGTCCCCATACGCATACTGTAAAGGGCTTCATCTGTCCCCACCACATGCACTGTGGCTCTGTCACAGTGTCCTTGTGGGTGGCTCCCGTGGCCTGGAATGTGAGCCTCCTTCCTGGCCTCGCCCTGGGTCTCACTGGTCCTGCAAGGTTTGCCTGAACCCACAGCCTTGGGGAAGTTTTCCTGCAGGGACGGCTCCACCTAGACACAGGGTGCAGAGGGACAGACCCTGCCCTCTGGAGGGTGGCAACAGGTGCGACACTCTGTGAAACCAGACCCACAGGCAGCGAGCAGGGTACAGCCCAGTGACTCTGGACGATGGAGTCCCCTGCGCTCCTCCACCTCTCTCCTCCCAGCCTGGCCCAGGTCCCTCCAGTTCGCAGCGCAGCCCTCCGTGAGTCAGCCCCACAGGGTCTCCTCTGCCCTCTCCACATGGTGACCTCTCACTTCCTTGCCGAGTCCTCAGGGGACAGAAAACCTCCCAGCTCAAGCCAGAGAAACCTGTCACAGCGGAGTCAGGCATGGAGCAGACCACATGCCCCTCTCTGCTCCACCCTGTGCCAGACCTGAGTCAGGGAGTTCAGGCTGGCTTGATCCTCCTGTGATCTTCCTGCCTCAGCCTCCCCGAGTGCTGGGATTCCAGGCGTGTGTCACCACACCCAGCTTTCCTTTGGTTGCTTTTAAATTTTCTTTAGCACTAATTTTTAGCAACTTGATTATAATGTGCCTTGGTCTTCATTTGTTAAAATTCTGGAATTGGGGTTTATTGGAAAATTTTCTTCTATTATCTATCTCTGCAATTTATTTGTTTATTTATTTTTTGGTACCGGGGATGGATCTCAGGACCTTGCATTTGTGAGACAGCAGAACCACTGAACAAAATACTCTTCAATTTGTTTTATTCTGCACCTTTTCTAGAATTCTAATACATATGTGTCTAATACATATGTCGTTACATGTCCCTGGTTCCTGATACACTCTTAACTTTTCTTTAGTAGGATTTTTTCCCCTTTATGTGCTTATTTTGGATATTTCCTACTGCTGTTTTCAACTGTGCTTCTGTGTTTCATCTGCTATTTCTAATATATTCTTAAGCTGACCCAGTGTGCTTTCCTTTTTAGATAGTACTTTTCATTTCCAGAAGTTAGATTTGGTGTTTTTAAACAGTTCTCTCTTTGTTATGTTGACATTTTCTTCTAGCTCTTTAACTATTTGGAGACTGTTTATAACAGCTGCTTAAACACTTACCTGCAGTCCACCTTCCCAGTAATTTCCGGGTCTGTTTCTTCTGTTGTCAGTTCTCTTATTACTCGTGAGGGTGTCGCTGTGAATATCTATATATCTATATCTATATCTATATCAATGTTGGCCATAGCCCTTTTTATTAAACTGAGTTGCCATTTTTTAAGAGTTTAAATTTTAAAATGCATTAAATGATCAGAAAGTACAGAGCATAAGAAGGAAGACAGCAATGGGACAAAGACCACATGGCTTTTCTGCTGAATTTCACTATTTAAAGAAAAACTTATTTTAGTTCTTCCAAATACATTTTAGAAGGCTAGCATTACTAAGCTATTAAAATCAGATGAGCGAATACAACAGAAGAGAAAATAGGTCAGTATTCTCAACGAACAAAGGTGCAAATCTCCTCAATCAAATAGTAGCAAATCAAATTCAGTGGCATATTTTAAAAGACATTGACTCAGTTGCTAATATATAAAAATTAACATAAATATCTAAATTTCTAGCATGTATTTAAAAATCTGTGATGGATTTCCAGCTACAGAAATGTGAAGAGATCAGCAAACTCTTTACAAGATCTAAATATAGAAATGGACAACTTTCAATATCAATTGCTTTCCCTATAATATGGAATGTGTATCTTATATATGAAAGGAAATCCATAGCTTTAAATGATTTTATCTAGGACATTCTAAGGAACCTATTGAACTAAACCAAGTAGAACTATTAAACAATTTTGGCAAAGTCACAGGATACAAAATCTAACTGTATCATGTACATCAGCAATGAATAAGTTGAATATGAAATTAAAAAACTAATTCCAAGTTTGGCATGGTGGTGCATACCTAATATTCTAGAACTTCAGGAAGCTGAGCAGGGGATCACTGTAAGCCCGGGCTATGTAAAGCTGAGCCCAGCCTGGACTATATGACAAGACCCTGTCTCAAACAAACAACCCCACAAAAATAAATAAATAAAATCGAGAAATAGAGGCATTTTCCATTTTTCTCCAGTTCCTATTACACCTATTGTATCTTACACTTCCATTTTTTAAAATTTTTGAGACAGGGTCTTGCTGTGTAGCCCAGGCTGGGCTCAAATTTACAGTGATCCTCCTGCCTCAGCCTCCAAGGAGCTGGGGTTACAGGGATGTGCCACCATGCTTAGTTTGTAAAATCATTTTATCAATGAGGGAAATAAGGCTCAGAGACCCCTTGTAATGTGCTCATGGTCACACAGTTATCTGATCTTCTTGAAGCAAAGGACATATTGTGCTTACGGACAAGAGTGAATCAGAATGTTCCACCAAATACTGAAAATGAACTAATGCCATGTAAAAGCCTTTTTCCCCCTGGGCCTCTAAAGCTTGAAGAGCTGTCTGGTTTTCTTTTTAGACTTGGCCGAGGATGGAGAGCACTGGAGAAGCCCGGAGCAGCTGCTAAAATCATGACGCTAATTTCATTTCTGCAAAGCTAAGAGCTGTTTCTCAGCCCTGAGCCAGCAGAGCCCAGCCATCCACAGGCTGCTTTTGCTTGGCATTTTGTTCTTGCCTACGTTGTTGTCCAACTTTTCAGGGCCCCAGGGAGAAATGCGGACACGGGGACGCATTAGAGCCAAACTTGGGGAATCCTAGAGAATCTTAAGTCATCTTTGCCGCAGTGCTAGATTAGGTTAGGGTCCCCGCCTGGTGCGCACAGAGCTGGGGAGAAACCTGCACCCTGCACGGGCCTGGCTGCCCGGCCCTTTCATGTGCTGCGACTTGGTGGGCTCAGAAACCCTCCCTACAGCCATCTGCACAAGGAGACCTGAGCAAGGCTGTGTCGCAGGCAATGCAGTGCGGACGGCTGTACAGTGTGACAGGGCGCGGGCTGGGTTTTGTTCCTCTGCATTTAGAATTTTAATTGGCTTTTCATAATGACCCATAAAGCTCAGCAGCCTTGGGCGCTGTGTGGACAGAGACAGAGGCCGCCCTGCAGATAGATGGTTCCGTTTTGCTTGGCCTTTCAAGTGTTTGAAGGAGTTGCGTTTCTGAATTTAGTAGATGACGTTTTTGCAATCTACAAAAATATCTATTATTTATTTTCTGTTCCCTTTGAAAAGTCAATCTAACCTTAGGATAAAATCCCGTGGAGGAAATGCAACTAGTTCTCCTTCAGCCACGTCGGCACAAGGCTGCCTCTCTGATTTATGGTCCTGCTGGACCCTATTTGTTTGATTTGTGATCCTACGGGTGGCATTGACTTTGCCAACAGGAAAAGTCTTTCGGGGCGTGGTGGCTCACGCCTGTAATCCTAGCACTAGAGAGGCTGAGGCGGGAGGATCGTTGTGAATTTGAGGCCAGCCTGGGCTACATAATCCAGACAAAAATAAAAGCCCACATGGTGAAGTCTTTAAACTTGTTGTCTTGGGTTGCAGACCAATACTCATATCCCACCTGTCTTGTCAGATTCAAAGTCACTTCGGAGTTGTTTCTGGGAGTTTTGACACTCACTTGACCAATCTCAGTGCAGGAAACCTCTGGCCTCGCGTCTGATTCTGGAAACAAGGGAAAATTTGGAGCCTAGTTTGGCATACAAAGTACGCGTGACTGGGAAGCAGTGCGAACCTTTTTTTGTTAGGTGGTTTGTAGCTGGCTGCTGGGTAACGACCTTGGGGCGTCAGCTTTCGGTGCAGGTCGGAATGCAGAACCGCGGCGGAAGCGCAGCCCCGACCCAGCCCGCCTCCCTCGGGTTCGAGCCCCAGCGAGCGCAGCAGGGCGCCCCTGCAGGGAGGTGCCGGGACCCCGCCTGCAGCCCTCTCGCGCTCGCCCCGCCCGCTGCCCCGAGGGCGCCCCCTGGCGGCGGGATGGCGGACCCGGAGTGCGGCCCCGCCCCGCGGCCCAAAATAGCCGGGCGCGCAGGACCGACGGCGGCGCGGGGGCGCGGCGGGCGCCCTTAAAGGCGCGGCGGGCGGCGGGGCGGCGAGCATGGAGCGGCGGGACGGCGGCGACCCGAGCCGCGGCGTGGTGCCCGGGGACCCGCAGGCGGCCGCGGCCCTGCTGGCGCCCATGGAGCTGCGCGAGGAGGCGCCCGAGAAGGCGGCGCGCGCGCGCCCGGCCAAGGACCCCAACACCTACAAAGTGCTGTCGCTGGTAGGTCCGGGCGGGCGGGTCCCCCTCGCGCGGGTCCTGCCGCCGCTCACCCAAGGGTGTGGACAGGGACAGGGCATCCACGCCTGTGATCCCAGCGCTCGGGAGGCTGAGGCAGAAGGATCGCTGTGAGTTTGAGGTCAGTCTGGGCTCCATAGTGCGTTCAAGGCCAGCCTGCGCTACATAGCAAGACCCTGTCTCGGAAAAAACAAGCAAGCAAACAAACAAACAAAAATCGTCTTTATCCCCTCCACCCCCCATCTCTGGGAAGCACAAGGGTAAAAACGACCCACTTGAAAGTGGATTCATAATTGCTAAATCTTGGAAGCAGCCTCTGTGACCACCAACAAATGAACGGATGCAGAAAACGTATTTATTCACAACGGAGTACTACTCTGCCGTAATGAAAGGTAAACTTGAGACATTTGGAGAAAAATGGACGCACCTTGAGACCATAATGTTCAGTGAAATAAATCGAACACACAAGCTTAAATAGCATATGGTGTCTTTTATGTGAGAAAGCCAAAGTGTTAATAATTTAAAGAGCAAGAGAAAAGGTAGACAACAGGAAACAGGGAGATAGAAGTTTTGCGAAAGGGAAAGGGACGAAGAGTTGGAGGGAGGGAGGAGGGAGGGAAGGGAAGGAATGAAAGAAGAATGGAGGTGTGTATGTGCATCACCAACTCCCCACGAGGAATATGATCATTAACTGCAAACATGCACTAACAAAAATAAAAACTGGAAAAAAGACCCCTGAAGCAAAAAAAGCAAGCGACCAGGCCCCGAAGGGCGCAGTGGCTCTGGACCCTGGGTGGCTGTGGGCGCGCTCGGCACGGTGTTGACCTAGACGAGCTGATGCCAGTGGAAAGGCTTGCGCAGGGTCTTTCTGTTTTTTCAGGACTATCAGAAAACGCTCTCTCCGTTGGCTCGGGTTTGGTATTTCCTCGCAGCTGGTCAGAAATTCCATGGGCTCCGCAGGGCGTCTGTGATTCCTTGTCCACTCAGGACCCGTCGCGCCTGGTGTGCGGCCCCCCCCCCCTCCGCTCCTGTCTCCCTGACGCCCAGAAGCGTGGGCTTGTTTTTCCTTGTAAATCTTCAGTGGGGGGAGCTGGCGGGAGGCCCGAAGGCCTGGGTTTCACGGCCTTCATGAGTTCCCGGGACTTTGCAGAATTCCTTAACCCCAGCCTCTTCCCTCTTCGGGACACTGCACAGGCTGATTGTGAGAGCCAGATGGAAGACGGGCCGGGTGTGGGAAGGAAATTCAAAACAGAAGAAGCTGTGATTGTTCCACTGCGTTCTTTCTCTGGGTTGTGCACCTAAACTGCGCCGTTACGTGCAGTAAGGCTGAAGGATGCTGTGGTGAGAAGTGGCTTCTGATGTTTGCAGCCTCTCGGGATCGTTTCCGTTTCCACTGTATTTCAGGTTTCCTGGAGACGTAGCACTGCTTTGACAACCCAAAGTCCTAGACTTGAGGGATGGTGTCATATCCTTAGTGCTTAAAAATAAGCCTAGGTTTTAAAGATGAAATGTCCCAAGCCACATGTTGTTGCATCTCAGGATATATTTTTGTATCATATGTAACTGTCCTAGAGGAGAACTTACTTAGCTGGAGTCTAGCAAGTTTTTCTTTTCTTTTTTTCTTTTCCTCTCCTTCCCTCCCTTTCTCCTTCTTTTTTGCTTGTGATACTGGGGACTGAACCCAGAACCTTCCCATTGAGCTATACCTCCAACTTTTTTTTTTTTTTGAGACAGTCTTACTAAATTAGTTGTCCAGGCTGGGCTTGAGTTTGAGATCTTCCTGTCTCAGCTTCCCCAAGTGCTGTGATTATGGGCATGCATCACCACCACACCCAGTCTGTTTTGTTCTGTTTATGTTAATGGAAACTTTAGCTTTTACAAGCTGCTCACTGAGTGGTCTGTTACCATCAGCCTCAGGTGGCTAGCGTACCACGTGGTACTTAGGAACTATATGTCGAATCCAGAGAAGTGCCAGTAAACCATGGCTATGTGCCTGTAAGTCTTGAAAGATTTTCCAGTTGCTAAATGTATTTTTAACTCTTCCCTGCTCGTGTACTTAGAGACCCACGATAGTGTCAGCCATGATAAGTCCACCTTTGGAAGAAGCTTTTCGGTCTTCGCCGCCAGCGTGCCAGCCCCACTTCTGTTAGGTTGATGCGGAAGGGCCTGGCACTAGCTCCTCAAGCACCATGAAGATGCTTTAACCCCACTGCCAAGGGTCATTCTCTGAAATCCAGTGAACTGGAAAGAATTCTCAGGGCAGATATTCCATGAAATACCGAGGGACGTTATAATATAAGTCATCACCAAGCTCGCCTCTTTATAGCTGAAACTCTTCCTTAAGGTCTGAACTGAAAGAATCCTCTTATTCATTCTTCTTTCCCTTTCCTACTCTATTTTTTCCTTTTTGGTTTTTTGAGACAGGGTCTCACTATGTAGTCCAGGCTGTGCTTGAACTTGTGGCAGTCCTCCTGCCTCAGCCTCTCGAGTCCTGGGACTGCAGGGGTGCGGCACCACATCCAGCATCCTTGGCATAGCTTTAAAGGGACTGGTAACTGTCACCTCTGAAGCAGTGCATTTTCCAGTTCTTCTAAAACGTTGCTTCTCACTGTTTGTGGCCCTCCGCTGTGCAGGCGCTTAGGAAGCCCTGTCTTGTCTATGCCTGGGGCTCTGAGTGTGGGGGGCGGTCCTTGGTCCTCAGGCTACCTTCACCTTGCCACCAGAGAGTTCTTTTCATGAGGCACAAGTTGGCCTTGTGTATGAGATTTGGGTCTGAGGGTCAGGTTGCTCGGCTTCCTTCCCCTCTTCTTTACAGTCCCTTATTACCAGAATACAGAGTGAATATTCAGGTACGTCTCTGCCCTTCAGTAGATTTGGAATTGTTTTCTTTTTTGCTTGTTGTTTTATTTTTTTGAGGCAGGGTTGCCCTAAGTAGTCCAGGCTGGCCTTGAACTCACAGTGTAGCATATGGTGGCCTGGAACTCTCCATGATCCTCCTGCCTCAGCCTCCCGAGGGCTGGGGTCACAGGCATGCGCCACCACGCCCAGCTTATAAAACTGTCAGCCTCTCATATTCCTCCATCTACTCCTTTTTCTCAGGCATCAATACTTAAGGTAATGAAAATAGTTTGATACTCATTTTTGTTTTTAAGCCTTATGAATATCATGGTAAAATCTTAGTGCAATTTTTATAATTAGCAAATGTATTTCATCAGTGTTACAGACTTTTTGGATCAACCAGAGAGAGCCTAATTATGTTTAGAAACATTTTTTTTCTTTTGGCTACAGAGAAAGGTATTTCAAGTTACAGATGACTTAGAAACAAATAAGCTTTGGAATATAACTTATAATTAGACATCTGCTTTCGGTGGAAATAAACTTGCCTCTGTCAAACATGAAATCTCCGTACAACAACAAATAGACTGGAAACCTTCCAGCAGGGGAGGTCGGAGCAGAACAGAAATGCCTCTTCTGAGCATGAGTCTTGTGCAGTAGGTGCGGGTAATCAGAATGCTGCACGGAGTGATAATCCTTCAGCCAGGACCGAAGAGCCGTGAGTTTACCAAGAAACCAGAGCAGTGTATTTCAGGGTTTTCAAAATGTTCAGGTAAACACTAACCAGAACTCTCTCTTCCCAAGCATTTTATTTATCTGAGTCTTCATAATAAGAATTTTAGATAGCAGCTATAATTATGATTATTTTCTCTTAGTATTCAGAAGAAAAGTTGGTAGAAATGTAGTTGGTGGGTGTTTCAATGATTAAACCCATTTCTATTACACTTTTCAGTGTTTTCTTTTCTTTTTGTTTTTGTTTTTTGAGACAGGGTCTCACTATGTAGTTAGGCTGGCCTAAAACTCACAGTGTTTCTCCTGCCTCAGCCTTCAGAGTGCTGGAGTTACAGGTGTGTGCCACCACACCCAGTGTACTTTGCAGTTTTTTGAGACAGGGTCTCACTGTGTAGTTCAGTCTGTTGTTGTTGGGTTTTTTTGATGTTACATGTATTGGGATTTTATTTTTATAAGTGTAGGAAATAATGCCATGCATTAAGGAGCATAAAAATACAATTAAAATCATTTATATAAAAAAAATTCAAAAAGAAAAATAATTCATGCATACAGTAGCACAGTAAGCCAAGATACACTGTAAGAAGTGCCTGTCCAGCTTCAGGGTATCAGCAGCTGCATCAAACTGCGGGGTCCCACTTCCAGTTCCTCAATCAGTTGGTTATAGTATAGCTGGGCATGGTGGTGCACGCCTGGCATCCCAGCACTCAGGAGGCTGAGGCAGGAGTTAGATGCCAGCCTGGGATACATAGTGAGACCTTCTCAAAAAGTCAAAACTTTAGGCTGGTTTTGCACTCACTATGTAGCCCACGCTGGCCTCGAGCTCATGGCAATCCTCCTGCCTCAGCCCCCTAAGTGCTGGGATTACAGGTGTACACCACCATCCCATGCTACTTTGCAGTTTTAAAGAACATTTTCCCATGTATTTTTTCAAATTTTTATTGGTCCATGTGTGTAATAGCTAATGATCCTAGTCATTTTGGGGAGTTGGTCCATGTACATAACACATCTCAATTCCTTTTTTATCCTCCCCTTCTTCCTTCCCTCCCCTCTCCCTCCATTGTCTATGTATTTTTAATCCTGACACATCAATAACTCTGACGTAGGAAAATATTGTGATTGTCACTTCTACTTTACAAACATGGAAACGGGCTCAGAGGTTTCGCCAGCCCAAGTGTGCATGGAAACCTCTTAGCAGGTGTCTGAAAGACAGCATCCTGTGCTCTGATCCCTGAGATTAGGACTGGGAAGATTGGGAATGGATCCAAGAGTCAGCCCCCCCAACAAGCTCCCCAAGTTACTCAGATGTTGATGGTTCTTTTACTCAGTGCCTTGAAACAGTGTTACATTTCTGGGCAAAAGCCCCCATTAGTAATAGGTGACAGTGGCTACAGTGTTTCTTGTGGACAGTAGCTGACCCCTCCCATTTGTTGCTTCTCCAAGGCAACCAGGCGCCACATCAGGGCACATTACACCTGGCCTGCCAATGGGATTCAGTCTGTCTTTTGCCCACTTCAGTACAGACAAGTGTAATTAGAACCTAAGAGATTTCTAGTGTGGCGATAGCACAGGTAGCTTCCATTGTGGGATGTAATGTGTTTCTTGTGGTAATTTGGTGACTCAGTTTCTCTAGGTGGATACCAAAATTAGCGCACCTTTTAAATTAGCATTAAATCAATAATAATGTGGGGTTTTTTCTGAGCTTCTTATGTGTGCAAACTTTTGGGAAATGGGTTTCTTCTTAATTTGATTTTCCTTCTTAATGCATTTCTACACTTACTCAAGTAGCAAAATGGAGAGTTCTGATAGTTATTTTTGAGAGTAAATTTTCACAAGGCTGTCCTGTTTGATAGTTTTCCCATGGTGTCTTAGGACTTTGCACACGTCTGCCTGGCAACCCTTCTATCTAGATGTATCTGGGGCCTTCAGGATCATTCTATGTTGGCTTTCAGGATGATACTTTTTGGAAAATAGTTTGTTTCTTAGGGCAGATCCCAGGGTTCCCTAAGAGCCTTTGACATTGAACTCAAAATTATTGTACCAGAAAGAGTAAGATGGTATTTGCCCAGTCCCTGTACTGACCCCTGCTGCTGATATTACTAAAGCAGCGGTGCGCAAAACTGCTGATGCCTAAGCAGCAGTCGAGGCAGAGGAACCAGTTTTACATGGAGTTGTGAACTTGTCATAAAAAAAAAAAAAATGAAGCCAGTTCCTTTTTTCTGTTTTTTGATACTGGTGATTGAACTCGGGACCTTGAGCTTTTGAGGCAGGCGGCTGAACCACTGAGCTAAATCCCCAGCCAAGTTTCATTTTTGAAAAAGTCCTAAATGCAGCATTAAAAATGTCCTTTGAGAAGCACATTTTCTGGGTTCTCAGACTTTCTGTGTGAAAAGTTGGACGTTTATGCATTGCTCATCTCCTGCCTGCTGACCAACATGGCGTTGTTTTCGAAGGAGGGCAGTTGTGCAGGTGAGCTTCGAGGTGATCTGGCTGGATTCCTTTTTTTTCAGACATAGTAGTTCAGGCTGGCCTTGAACTCCTGGTGATCCTCCTCCCTCAGCCTCTCCAGTACTGGGTCTACAAGTGTGTGCTGTCCCACCCAGCTGAATTGGGTGTTTTCTCAAAAACAAATGATGTTGGTTTGTCAACTGAAGGGAAATAAACAACATATTTATTTATTGCTTGTGATAAAACCTGAACTTTCAAGAAAAAATTAGAATTCTGAAGACCTTGCATGCTGCTGAGAACTTGCCTGCTTCTCAAGCTCTGAAGACTTTTCTGGTGAAATTGATGAGGATGGCAATGAATGTGGCTTTTTATGTTGTTCAGTGACATGTGCCAGCATCTGAAAGAGTGACGTAGCTCAGCAAGCCAGGATTTTCCACTGAGCCAGTGGGTGGTAGTCTAGAGTTATGTACTCATGTAAGTTCTGGCCAAAGGCAAGGTAGGCTGATTATTAAGGCAACCAAAGGAAAAGGCATTCATACCGCGTCGAGGTTCATGTTGCAGTGGACTTTTGAAAAATCACCCCTTGTCGGATCCGGGTATAGTTTTCGGGAAGGATGTCAACAGTAAAGGCTTGGGGCCGACAGCAGTTTTTAAATGCAATCCAGCGGCCCAGAAGATTGGTGCATACAACTGCTTTAAGAAAACATATGTTCAGTACCATTCTAGAAGCAGGAAGAGAGAGGGAGGGGCCCAAGACAGGAGCGTCAGCTGGTTGCAGCGTTTGTAGATTTCCGTCTTTCACATCCGCCCCTCATGGGGTCCAAACCACCGCACCTGTGCCACTGCGTCCTTGGGAGGGACGAAAGCAATGACCATCGAAAAGATCTCAACATTAATAATCCTCTCTCTGTAGCTTACTGGAGAACAGCTTTGCAGGCAGGCAGAATTGCTTTACATCCTGGTCCTGGTATTAGACAGCTGCTTGTAGACAAATGCACTTCCTGAATATCAGCTGCCACAACTGAAAAATGGAGTTAAAACCCCATCAAAGTGTCATTAGGAGAATTAAGTTAATACACGGATGGCCCACAGTATGCCTCGAGGAAGTGGTCACTTTCCTTGTTGCTGTGGCTTGTTTTGTTGTGACACAGGGTCTCACTATGTAGCCCAGGCGGCTTCAGACTTGCAGTGACCCTCGTGCCTCAGCCTCCCGAGTGTGGGGATTCCCAGCTTTCCTTGCTGCTGTTGATAAGCTTGAGTGTGACCCAGAAAGCACTTTACCTCCTGGCCCCACTGTGCGCCTCCGATTCCTGCCTCAGCTCCATCCCATAGGACGGGTGGCCCCGCACCTCCCCCCGCCCCCATTTGTGCGCATGTGAGGAGCTGGGTGTCACAGCACCTGCGGGCTGAGGTGGCGCAGAAGCCCTGGCAGCTCCATGGGTTTCGGAGCAGTGTTTCTGTGCCAGAGGCCTCATACACCACACTGATTAAACACCAAACCAAAACCTGGGTGTAGTGATGCAAACCTCTAACCCCAGCACTCAGGAGGCTGAGGCAGGAGGATCGCCATGAATTTGAGGCCAGCCTGAGCTACATAGTGAGACCTATCTCAAACCAAACAAATCATAAAACAAAACAAAAAAACTATAACACAATCTTTACCTTCTGCCAGTAGCAGTTTTGAAGATGTTAAAATGGTCCGTGCGGCTGTGCTGTGTAATAAGGTAGCGACAGCCCGGTGTGGCTGCCGAGCACTTGAACTGTGCCCACATGATGAGGAAATGACTTTCAAATTTTAATACTAATTAAGGTACACAGTCTAAACATAAACAGCCATGTGCCTAGTGGAATGCAGTTAGGAAATGGGCTCCTGGAAGCAAGATTAACGCCTCCCTTTGACTCGCTCCCCCGCTCAGGCTAAAATCATCTTTCTACAGCGAAATCACATCCCGCCTTGTTGCTAGGAACAAAGGTGGAAACGAAACCAAGTGCGCAATTAAATGAAAGCCCCTCCAAGGTCAAGGTCTGCAGCGGTGGTCTGCGCCCTTGCGCCTCCCGCAGCCCTTGGATCGCTGCTGCCCCCTGGGAAGCGACACCTGGGCTCCAGGTTGCCTCCTGGGTAGCGCGCTGTCTGGGTGCCCGAGACCCTTCGGCCGCCCTGGGCAGGAGAGCAAGGCAGAGCGGAGCAGCCTCCCCACCTGGCGTAGGGTCGGCTCTCACAGTGACAGGCGCCTTGAGACTTGGTGAGTGAATCATAAACGCTCACCGACGTGTAGGCCGCCTGCAGCATCTGCTGCCTGTCTGGCAGAGGGAGCCGCCCTTGTGACCCCTGGCGCAGGCAAGGACCCTGAGCCTTAGCCAGGGTGAGGGACACACAGCACCTGGGGCCCGCTCTCCTCCTAGTCTGTGGCTTCTGTGTGACCAAGTGATAGCTCCTTGGTTCGGGGACCGGGCAGGGAGGCGGGGCAGCTGAGGGATGTTTTAGGAGACTTCTGGTTGGGATGAGAAAGGCCAGGGCTGGATGATTGCCCTGCAGGAGGATTCACTGAGCCGAGGGTGCTGGGGACCTGCGGCCCGCAGCGGAGCCAGTGTTTGAGAGACACAGGCACCCGGAGCTCCTTTCTGACTGATGAAGAAACCCAAGAGCAGAGGGTGCCGAAAACCCCCGAGCCCTGCACGCTGCCAAATCCAGCCACACACACGACACACGTATGTGACATGCAGCGCGAGCAAGAGTCCCCCTGAGCCGACACTCACCGGGCAGCCCTGGCAGAACTGTGCTGAGCAAGGAGGGAGCGGGCTCAGCCTGGGTCCTGCCCGACACAGCCTCAGAGAGCCACGGTGCCTAACACGCTGCACTCCCGGTGTGCAAGCTCTGCTCTGAGCTGTGGGCAGATGTGAACTCGCACACACCCCCAACACCAGGCTGGCTGCTCCCAGGGGTCCAGGTGCTCCCAGTGAGCCCTCGAGTACAAGGTCTGCAGCGTTTGGGGTGAGAAAGGACGCTGAGAGCGAGCAGGGACTTAGGGGACACTTTCCTACACTCGACATGCCGACGGGAGAGCTCTGAGCAGGCGCGCCCTCCGGGCAGAAGTTATTTTAGGGAAACCAATAAACTACGGCTGTAAGGGTAAGAAAGAAGAGTGGCAGGTGGAGGTGGCACCGAGGAATGAATGAAGCGGAGACAGGTACCGAAGAGGGAAAGTTCTGGGTGATGATTATGTCCGAAGTAGAAGTGGAGGTGATGTCAGAGGTCACCTCCAGGTCTCATCGCCCTGCTATGTGACGCACATTCAGGAGCATGCAGCTGCCGTGAGGACAGGGCTAAGGCGACTGCCCGGTTCCATCCTCAGCGCTCGAGAGAGACAGAAAGAGCAGAAAGGAGGGATCTTTCTCAAAGGGGAAGGGGCCGAGAGATGTGAGGGGAGGGAAGGGGACCAGGCACAGGAATGAAGGTGTGTTATGTCCACACGAGGGGTGTAACCATTGTGGACTGTAAACGTGGACTGAGAAGATTAACACAAAGCTTGACAAAAGCTGCATGTATGAATTTTTTGGATGGGTGAGACAGAGTCTCACTGTATAATTCAGGCTGGCCTTGAATTCACAGTGATCCTCTTGCCTCAGCCTTTCAAGTGCTGGGATTACAGGCGTGTGCCATCATGTTCCGCTCCATGTGCTGTTTTTGGTGTCTAAATTTTTTAAGTGAGTTTATAGTCTTTTAGGAATAATGGTGATACTAATCTTTTAAAAGGCTGAAAAAAGGAAATAATAGTATGTTCTCACAGACTTAGAAGAGTGTCAGGCCTGACCTAAGCAAGTCCTTCACAAACAAACAGGACAAAGCAAACAGGCTGCTTTCAGCAAACGACAGCAACTTCTCAGTAAATAGGACAAATGGACTCAAAATGAAGTCTGCAGCCCCCTGGCGCTGAGAAGTCCAGCGACTGTCTCCACTCCTGTGCTGACTGTCCTTACTCAGGCATAAACATTTCCCCTCGGATCTCTCAGCCCCTTCATTACCTATATAAGCCAAACTCCTTTCCCAGCTAGTTGCTAGAATCTCCTGCTTTTAGTACCTGTTCGCTGGAATACACTTTTCCTTACAACAAGAAAGCTTGCTTTAAATGGGTGGCTTCATGTGCTGCGTCTATAACTATGAGTACTAGAGGAAAACAGTATCTGTAGCAGATAAAGACAAGATGGAAACAGTATTTATTATCTCTTTGTACTGTTTTGGATTTTCTGCAATATGTAGTACAGTGGACCCTCGAGTTATGACCGGCCTGACATACGAACAACTTGGGTTACTGTCAGAATTATAGTTTCAACTTAGGACCAAAGTCTTGAGTTACAACCCGAATGCTGGCTGCTTGTGCTTCCAGATGGCCTCAGACACAGTTTTAACCCTCGAAGAGCTCTGGAAGGAACATGACAGCGTCCTTTCCTGTGTGGGGTTCACTGAGAAATCCTGGGACAGAAATCCAGTGTCTAAGGACACTTGAGATCTGCCTGGAAGAAAAGCTGGTTTCTCAGGAGAGAGACTTTGAAGGCAGTTGACGAACTTGAGTTACAACCAGCCTGGAGAATGAATTGAGTTCGTAAGTGAAGGGTCCACTGTATTCTTATAACAAAGGGGGAGCATACTGATTCAAAGATTTGAATCCTAGAAGAAGCCCACTGCATGCAGGCGCTGCGTATATGATTAAACAAACCGGTATCAGCAAAGTAGAGCAACGGCTCCAGGGCCTCACAGCAAATACCTCTCTGAGCAGGTTGGGGTTCTTCTCGTGACCTCCCTGCAGAGGGCTGGGAGGGGACTGACTGGATCGGGTGCAGGCGCAGGTGCTTGGGCTGTGCCCCCCGGGGTGGTGGACAGGACGGAGGCTCTGGCCACTGTGCTCTTGCAGCTGCTTCCCGGGCTCAGCGATCCCAGGCGCCCTGCAGGTGGCACGAGGGGCTCGGCGGGCTCTGTGTCGATGAAATGCTGCAGAGTAAACTGGGCACCAAGGACGCGGGGCCTGGCTCAGCGTTGCCCGCAAAGCCTGAGAAAGGCCCTTTTTTGTGCTCTGTGCCAGGCTCTGAGGATGGCCGGGGGCCGCGTGGAAACTCTGAGCCACAGGCTTGTGTTGGCAGCCGGATGCATGCAGATGTTCCCCGAGGCCTGCGGCTGGGCCCAGATATCTGTGTCCGGGAGTGGGGCCTGGAGGGCAGAGTGAGCCATGGAGGCGCAAGTGGTGCAGGGCGTGGGAAAGGACAGCAATGGAGGGTCCCAGAGAAGGCAGGGAGGGAGCCCTGTGCGCAGGCTCTGCACACGCAAGTGCAAGGGCTCCTTGTGTCCCTGTGACTCTCAGGTCCAGGTAGCCAGGGCAGAAATGCAGCCCGCTGGGGCCCCACCTCAATGCCACTCCCATGGACATCATTGTGCGTGTGTGCGTGTGTTTGTGTGTTTGTGTGTTTGGTTTTCTGAGGCGGCATCTGGCTATGTAGCCCAGGCTGGCCTTGGACTTAGGGTGATCCTCCTGCCTCAGCCTCCCCAGTGCTGGGATTACAGGTGTGTAGCACCACACCTAGCCCAGTATTGTATCTTTAAACGTTTATAGTTCTTAAGCACCTAATAATGAAAAAGTACAGTAGCATTTGTTCAAGAGATATTTAGTCAAAGAAGAAAATAAATACTGTGCATGTTCTTATAGATGTCAGCTTCAGATTCCTTATCCCGATGAATGTGTCAGTAACTTCAGTGTAAACGCCACACTGAAAGGTATCACTTTCTAAGATGGTGCCCCCCTAATTATCCACCGACAGTGTTTCAGTTCTGTCTTCAGCCGCCTCCGCCTCCTTACCCGATTGAGTCATCCCGGCCTCAATGGAAAGGACATCAGTGTTGGCATCCCTGCTAAGCTGTTTCCTGCCCTGGGGAAGAATTACCCAAATCCCTGTGAATACTTTTATTCCGTTTGTTTCTACTGAGCCCATTTTTCTTTAAAGGACAAACACAAGGGGCCCCAGTTCCAAAAATTGTTGCAGAAGAAACACACAGCAGATAGGTGTGGAGGGTGCAGCTGCCCGCCTGTTCTTGGTCATGCTGACGCCTGCTCGCCTGGGGGTGGCCCTGTGGCTCCAGCTCACCGGCTGGCCCTGTGCTCTGCCCGAGGGCGGAAGGGCCGTCCTGTACCAGCCGGTTCTTAAGAATTTTTTAAAAATCTAAAAAAAAAAAAAAATCACTTCATGCCACTTTTCCACTTTTTTTTTGGTACTGGGAATCAAACTCGGGACCTTGCGCTTGCGAGGCAAGTGATGGAACCACTAAGCTACATCCCCGGCCCTGCTACTTTTAAGTAACAGTCATGTCTTTGTTGCCAGTAGCCTGGAAGAGGCAAATGCTTTTTTAAGATTTGGGGGCCTGTTTTATTGTTTGAAACTAGACCGAAGCAAGAGGTAACTGGAGTGTTCTTCCCAGCTGGGAGCTCTGAGAAGCCGAGGGAAGGCAGACTCAAAATGGAGAGAGAGTCGGTTGCCGACTTGAAGCCCAGCTTCAGTCACCCTTGGCCTGTGTTTGTTTCTTTCTTTGTCCGACTGGTTTACTGGCTCCTCGTCTAACTGGGAAACTAAGTCAATATCTGGTCATTTAATTAAGTTCTTAAAACTTTTTTTGTGGTACTGGAAATTTTTACCTTTTGGGGGGTGCAGGTCCTTGCAATGTAGTTCAGGCTGGCCTTGAACTCACTGTAGCCCAAGCTGGCCTGAACTCTCAGAGATCCTCCTGCCTCAGCCTCCCAAGTGCTGGGATGATAGGTGTGTGCCACCACACCCAGCTGAAACATTCTATTTTAGAATAGTTTTAGATTTACAGAAAAGTCCCTAAACTACTACAGAGTGTCCATACCTACCATACCCATTGTCTTTTTTGCTAACGTCCTACATGAGTACAGTACATGCTGTATTCTAATTTTTAAAAAAGTCCACACTTTATTTGGATTTTATTAGTTTCTCCCTAATGCCCTTTTCTGTCTGTCCTTCCAGTTGCCCATCCAGGAATAGCACATTATGTGTAGTTGTGAAGTCTCCTTGGCTCACGTTAGCTAAGCCTCTCAGACTTTCCTCGCTTTTGGTGATGCGGATGGTTTGAGAGTGCAGTGGATGCGGCTCGAGTGGGCGTCAGATACTTTCCCTGGGGCCCTCTGGGTGGTGTGGCTTGGGGAGGCAGGGCGCAGGGGTAAAGTGCTTCTCCGCCACTCACACCCAGAATGTGAGTCTTTGCCACTTCCAGGACTCAGCATGGGGAGGCTGACCTTGCTCACCTGGCACCGAGAGTCGTTCTCAAGTTTCTCCACTGTAAAGAATCTCTCTCTAGGGCCGGGGATTTAGCTCAGTGGTTTCGCCGCCTGCTGCGCAAGCGCAAGGACCCGAGCTCGATCCCTGGTACCAAAAAAAAAAAAACTCTCTCTCTCTCTGTCTCTCTCTCTCTCTCTGTCTCTGTCTCTCTCTCCTTTCCACACTGCACTTTTGGGAGGAAGTCGCTACCCCACTCCCGACCCAGAGCAGAGAGCTCTGTGGAATGTCCACAGGAATTGTTTGGAACTCTTCTGCCTTGGCAATTTGCCTGTTCTGCTCCATTGCTTATTTATTCCATCGCTTTTTAAAGCTCAGCATGGACTTCTTACCGTTTATTTTATACTTCGGATGATGACCCAGCATTGTGTGCCTTGCTCATTTATTCTGCTCAGGTAGCCCCAGATGTCCCCTTCCCTCTGTGTCCGGGGCTTCATGCCCGTGCTCCTTCTGTCTGTTGCTGCCTGTCCCTGCGGGTGGACTTGCCACTGTGGGGTGAGATCCTGTCATCCGAATCCATTCCCTACCTGCTGGTCAGGGGGTGACTCAGCAGCCCTGAGCACTGCATTTGGCACGGGAAGGAAGGTGCACTCCCTGTGTGGGGCGCTTTCCGGGTGTCTCCCTTCCTCCCTCGACACAGCGGGATCCCTGATCATCGTCTTTGAGTGACCCTGGCTCTAGTACACTTTCTGCTGAGCCAACACCTAGGTTCCTTCCTTGACCATTTCCCTGGCCCGGGACTGAAGCCTCAGACCTGGGGGGAGGAGGAGAAGGGGAAGGGGAAGGGGGGAGGGCAGGGGGAGAGGAGAGGGAGGGGACGGTTGGCCCCGCTGGGCTTTGCTCAGTTTGTCCCTGCCTGGCCCCTGGCCACCAGCTCCACAGACTCAGGTCTCTGCTGGCCGTGGGTGGGGTGGGGAAGTGGGAAGCCTTGGCGGGGCTGACAGCTGCAGCCCTGTTGTGACAGTAGGGGACAGCACATCAGCCCATCCTGTTCTCTTTCCCTGAGGCCTGGGCCCTCATGTGGTCCCTGTCGTCCTCACAGCAGGACGGTCACCATTCAGGCCTCATCAGCGTTGGCACAGGCCTGGGACCATGAGGGCAAGTGTTCACACTGGATCTATGCACTTTCAAAACGATAGGGTAGGATTCATATAGGGTGGGTTTGTGATAATGTGTTTGTGTGTTTGGAAAAGTGTTTCCCAGTGTTCTCACACTGTAATCAGCACACAGACCACGTCTGTGACCGCAGCTGTGAGGCTTCCCCACCTGCAGCGGGTGATTCCATTGCAGTGATGTCCTGATTCTGCTCGCTTCTGACACCATCTACCTGATGTTGCGTCAGATCCCCTAGTCGGGCCCAAGACTGGTCCAGCCTTTTCTTTTGTTTTTGTTGTTTGAGACAAGGTCTTGCTCTGTAGCCCAGGCTGGCCTTAAATTCTCAGGGATCCTCCTGCTTCAGCCTCCTGAGTGCTGGGATTACAAACCTGTGTCACCACACCTAGCTTGCAGGTAGTTTTTAACCTGTATTTCTGACTGACGCACTTTAAATTGGGGTTCCCACATCCTCTACCTTGGGTTTAATCTGCTTGAGTGGCTACAAAACTTAAGGAAATACAACATTTATGTTATTTTAGAGACAGAGAACATGGGTGACACAAAAGACAAAGGGCTGAAAAGGGCGAGGTGCGGGAGATGGGCAGCTCCCAAGCCCTCTGGGTTCTCCCCGCCCTGGATTCTTGGCAGCTAAGCTACCCTGAAGCTCTGAGCCCTGTCCATTGGGCTTCTGGAGACTCGACAGCTGTTCCCGACAGAGGCTGGGCAGACGGGGAACAGCTGATGCCCACAGCCCAGGTGCTCTGTGTAGTGTTAGTCCTTCCTCCAGGGCCTGGGGCAGTCTCTTTGGAATAAAAAGATCTGATTTTATCACCGGGGTAGGTCAGAGATGAAAGACCGGTACACTAGAGTTTCTGTGACCTGCTTCGGGGAAAAGAATCTTGTTTTCTACTGCCTGGGATGGAGGTGTGAGCCAAGGACCATGGATGAAAGCCAAAAGGAGAAAAAACATTTAACACCACCTATTATATTCCTCCATCCTTCATCGGTAGAAGTTGATGTTACTTGCACGGGTTTGCTGCTGTAAACAATGCTGGAATAAATGTCTTGGTGTTCATGACTTTGTACTTAAGTGAATATTTGCATCAGATAAATGAACAGAACTGGAGTCTTGGGTGTAGGAGATAAACAATCAGAATTTAGGTGGATTCCCTTTGAGAAAGGCATCTTTAAAGACTTGACAGTGCCCGTTTTTCACATTTTTGCCAGATTGTGAAGCTACTGAGCCCTTAGCATTTGCTAGTTTCATTGGATCCAAAAGGCATTGACTGACTTGTAGTTTGAGTTTTAATGAAGGTGACTGTTTTACATTTTTACTGGCTATTTTTATTTCTTTAAGTAGATGGTTTACTGCTCTTGGCATTTTAAAACTTTGGGTTGTCTTTCCCTACCTGATTTTTCTCCCCTCTCTTTCTGCCAAGGAAGTCCACCTTGTGCTATATGCTAGAGGTGTTTCATTCTCCTTTCTCCTGCTTCAGTTTTGCTTGTGGAGTTTTGTTTTTTTGCTTTACAGAACTTCCTAATTTTTATGGGTTCAAATATATCGACTTTTCCATTATAATTTCTGGATTTTGTTGTCATGCTTGTAAAAGTTTCTTCAGCTAAAGCTATAAAAATACTTGCTCATCTTTTCTTCTATTGAGTTAATATTTACTCTATTTGTCATTTAAAAGAAAATGAGAGACAGAAATCCCATCTTCTTTTTTAGTGTTTTGAGATGGTCTTGCCATGTAGTTCAGGCTGGTCTTGAACTCACTGTGTAGTCCAGGCTGTCCTCGGATTCACAGTGATCCTCCTGCCTCAGCCTCCCGAATACTGGGATTATAGTCATGTGCCACCAAGCGCTGTGTTAGATTGCTTTTGAGAAGCTGAGGTCAGAAGAAATATATAAGGAAAGGCTACAGAAATCATCTTGCTACACTAACAGTTCTATTGGAGACGAAACAGCTAAACTGTAGGAGGGAAGACAGGGTGGATGTTGGGAAGCCGCGGGTGGGCTGTCTCAGGTTGCCCGACTGCTTCCGTGGGGCACTGGAGGAGCCAGCTGGGTGCCCAGCATCAGAGGGGCGAACCGCACCTGTGCCCCCGAGGGCTGATTCCCGGGACCCGCGGCGCCGGGCAGTGGTGCGCGAAGCCCAGGGCGGCGCCTTGGCGCTCAGTCCCGGGCCTTCTCTGCTAGGCTGAGCCGACAGCCAGTGAGCTGTGACCCGAAGGGAGGCGCCGCTCCAGCCAGGTCCTACTGCGCCCAGAAAGACCCCAGAGTGTGCAGAGGCTGGCGCTGTTGAGTCCCCTCTGCCGTGCGGGCTGGAAGGCACCACCCACGCCAGGCTTCAGGCCCCGGGGTCTGAGCCCGACCCAAGGTGCTCTCTCCCCGCCTCTCCTGTCTTCAAGGGCAGAGGACGCAGGATGCAGGGTCGGTGCTGACCTTGTTGGGGAAGCGGACCCCAGACAACTTGGGTCTCTCAGCAGCCGCAGAAAATGCCCGGTGAAGCACGGCAGACTGAGACTGTCAGGGTCACAAACCCCGAGTTCAGGGCCCTCAGGTAGAAAGAAAGGGACCAAAGCGATCACCTCCCTGTGATGGGGCCTACTTTGCCATCCGTTCAGGTGAACAGTTAAAAATGGCTGGAAACTTCCTGAACGTCCTTAACAGTGGGTGGCTGAACTAACATTGTCTCTCTCTTTAATTTGTCTTTTAATTTTTTTTTTTTTTAATTTTAACTTATCCTCCTGAAAAATTGTTTTCTTTCTTTTTCTTTTGGTACTGGGGATCGAACTTTGGACCTTGCGCTTGCGAGGCAGGCAGTGGGACCACTGAGCTAAATCACATTCATCACAGGGAATTTGTACTTGTACATGATATTGTGTATCTTAATTCTTTTTTCCCCATTCCCCTCCCTGCTCTTCAACCTTTCTTTCTCTCCCCATTTAGAAAAGCTTTGTTTCCACTTTTCCTTCCATTCTCTCTCTCTCTCTCTCTCTCTCTCTCTCTCTCTCTCTCTCTCTCTTTCTTTTTTTTGGTATTGGGGATCAAACTCAGGACCTTGCGCTTGCCAGGCAGGCTCTACGCCACTAACCTAAGTCCCTGGCCCCCAACCTCTCTCTTTTTAAAATTCCTTTTCCCTTCCTTCCCTTTGAAAAAAAATTTTTTTCAGCTATTGCCAGCTCCGTAGTTTACTGATAGGACTCTTCTTGAGTCTTTTCTTCAAATGCTTATTTACTAGGATAACTCAATGAAAAAAGAGAAATGCTGAAGTAACTCTTGGCTTACATATGAAAGGGGCCCAAAGTCTTTTTTGGTGTGTTTTGTTTTGTTCTGTTTTCGAGATCAGGGTCCTGCTATGTCGTTCAGGCTGGCCTTGAACTCCCTGTTGTAGCCCAGGTTGGCCTCAGACTTGCAGAGAGCCTCTTGCTTCAGGCTCCCGAGTGCTGGGATCATAGCCGTGTGCCACCATCCCCTGTTTTGGGTTATTAATTTTAGTATAGAGAAGAAGCTGGTCGTATTGTCTAAGAAACTAGTTCATCCAACTCTATCCAGTGATATGCAGTCATTGTTCAGAACCACGCTTGTCTTATCAGCAGCTCCCTGCAGATTTCTGTTACCCTGAAGGCTTTGTGTTCTCCATCTTTCCTGGCTGTGGCCGTCCTGGAATCCTTAACAAGATAAACCTGCTGTGACCTTTCTTTCCCATTTAGGAAAAGGTTAAAAGCCCAGAGCTCTGTGACACATGAGGGGCTTCTGAGTGCCTGCCCCTCCTTCATAGTTAAGGACATTCTGTTGTGTTTCTTAGTCACAGACACCTTCCTCTCCTTCTGGTTTTCTCACCTCTGCTGTCTTTCTAAAAGAAAAACTTGCAAAAGAGAACATAAAGTTTCAAAGAAGAGTGTGTGGTTTCTTAATCTGAATGTAGCTGTCTTTATGCACAACTGTTGTGCACTTGGGGAAAATCCGGTGGTGAGTTCCTGGTGCAGACAGACTGGCCGCTGTACCTCCGGGGCGTGTGTGGGCTCCTCTCCCGGCTGCTCTCAGGTAAGGCTGACACTTCCCTCTAGGGTCTGTGGAGAGCGCCTGTGCTGGGCCCTGGAGCAGAGCCCTTGGGCTGTGGCCATGGCCCTCGGGAGTCTGGGCGGGCTGAGCGGCGGGCTGGGTGGGGACAGGGTCTGTGCGGACCACAGGTCCCCTGCCGGCCCCTCCCCGGTGGCCCAGGTCTCCTTCCTCTTCCGGGCCGGGCTTTGGTAATCAGTGGCCCGGCACCAGGGACAGGCGTGTTCCCTAGATGATTCTGAGTTGCAGTCCTCACTGTGTGTAAACCGGTGAACCTCCCGGTAATACTTTGCATGGCTCTGAGTGTCAAGGAGAGAAAGGCCAGAGGACTCGCAGTGCTAGCTCTTCCCCGGCACAGGGCAGGCAGGCCTTACGCCTCATAAGTTGAGGATGGGGTAGAGCAGCAGAGATACAAAGTACGCATTTTCAGAAGCTATCAAAAGAACTGGAGATAAAGTTTTTTCTTAAAAAAATCCCTAGGAAATTGGTGCATATTTTTCTACCTTGCATGGCAAGTATTTCGTTGCAAGCATATTGATTAGGAGTGCACTGTTATGTGGAGTTAGAGCAGGCTAAGGGCCTGTCGCTGGCATCGCAGTGGTGTTTTCCCTGCAGGTGCAGACTCATGCATGCTGACTCCCTTGATCTTTCTCAAGCTCCGAAAATGGCATGAAACTTGACGCTCCCCTAAGGTTCCTCCTTGATTCAAATATAAATGCTTCTGTAAGAAGACAGCTTCATCTTAGGATTCAAAGAATCCTGAAAACTTTTAACAACAGGTTATAGCTAAACACACACACACACACACACACACACACGCACACAATGGCACCGTGACCAAAAAATCAGAACCATCACACCATAGAGATAAGCAGTAATGTCAAGTAGTGGCATTATTAGACACATTGTAAAATCTTGACTATTTTTGAAGAAAATGTGGAAGAAGTGGGCCAGGGATTTAGCTCAGTGGCACAGTACCTGCTTCGAATGTGCAAGGTCCTGAGTTCAATCCCTGGTACTGGAAAAAACAACAACAACAAGAAAATATGGAAGAAGTCATAGTGAATTAGAAGAACATAACCCTCCCTTCCTTCCTTCCTTCCTTCGTTCCTTCCTTCCTTCCTTCCATTTCTTGAGATAGAGTCTCGCTGTGTAGTCCAGGCTGGCCTTTAACTCATTGTGTACCCCAGCGGGTCTCCAATTTGAGGTGCTTTTCCTGCCTCAGTCTCCCCAGTGCTGGGATTACAGGCATACACCACCATGCCTGCCTGTTCTTGGTATTATTTCTTGTGTAATTGGAGTTCAGTTTAGGAAGTCCTCAGGTATGCCTGTGTCTTCAAGTGTTTTTCTTATTTTACCTTTCAGAAAACTCAGTGTTTTTGCTTTTATATATAGGCCTTTGCCCCACTTCTATTTAATTTTAACACAGGGTGAGAGACATGGATCTAGATCCATTCTTCTCCACATGGTTAACCAGTTTTCTGAGCACCATTTGGTGAAGAGGCTGGCTTTTCTTTGGCCTTTG
>NW_004624753.1:5939295-5959680 GCF_000247695.1 Heterocephalus glaber
AAAGGTCCAAAGAGGTAGGGGAAGTGGGAGGGGAAGGGGAAAGGAAAGAAGGGAAAGAAAAAATTATGAGAAAAGGAAAAAATGGAAACAAAGTCTTTGTAAATAGGGAAGGGAGCACAGGAAACAGGGAGAAAATAAGAACCAAGATGCATCATGTACAGGTACAATCACCCAATGATAAATGTAAATGCATTGTATACCTAAAATGAACCAATAAAAGAATTTAAGTAAAAAAAAAAATCAGATGGCTGAAGGTGCCGGGGCCATTTCCGTGGCTTCTCTGTGCTCTGCCCCTCCGCTCCTCTGGTCTGTTCTTGTGCCAGCATCCGGGAGAGGCGCGCGGCGGTCGGGTCTGGCCCCGCTTACCCTGTGGCCCACTGCTGCCCTCCGAGGTGTTGCGGAGGACCCTCCCAGAACCTGCCCATCTGGGCTCTTCTGCAGCCGAAGCCTCCACAGCCCCGGCCTCTCCCCAGTGCCCTCTCTGCCATCCCTGCCTGCAGCCTGCGGAGTCCACGTCTTGCCACTGCTGCTTTCCGCTCCACGGTTATTCATCTCTCTGTGACTCAGTTTCCTCCAACTGGTAGCATCATCTCCCATCTGTCTTGGAGTGTCCCTGGGAGGATTAAGCAGTTTAATATCAAACTCTTAGAAAACTGCCTGGCACCTAGGGCGCGTGTATCAGCAACGGCTGCTACTGTGGTGCTTGCCATTTTCCCTCCTGGACACCTGCGGCTTAATAGGAAGCTCGGACGCATATATTGTCATAACTACACGGATGAATGCTAAATGTTCCTCTCACTGGTCTATATCTTACTTACTTATTTTGGTTTTTTGAGAGAAGGTCTTGCTATGTAGTTCAGTCTGATCTTACTCTCACTGTGTGGCATAGGCTGGCCACAGACTCGCAGCTATCCTCCTGCCTCAGCCTCCCGAGTGCTGGGATCACAGGTGTGCGCCACCACATCTGGCATTATTTTATATTTTTTTCCCCAACATAGGTTGTCCTTCTAAAGTTGTTGTTGCCCATATTAGACTATTGAAGCTGAGATTAGGAATTTCACCAATTCTTTTTTTTTTTGGTACCGGGGATCAAACTCGGGTCCTTGCGCTTGCAAGGCAGGAGACAGAACCACTGAGCTAAATCCCCAGCCCTCACCAATTCTTTTTGTTATTTTTGCATTTCTTCACTGTGTTTAAATTCAGTGAATGTTGCAGACACCCAGACATTTGTTTCCCATTGGGAGGACATCTTTTTATTTCTGCAAGTCTGTCTCTTTGAAGCCTTTTATGAGCCTTATTTTCTTTTCTGCTCTCTACTCTCTAAAGAAAAAAATAATGCATATTAAATTAATGTTGATATATTTGAGAGAATCAGTGAGAAGAGATTGGGTTTTTAAAAGTGTCTATTTCCTGGCTCACTGTTTAAGAAAGACCTAATGATTTAGAGGCCCTCACTAAATAAGCAGGAAACTCCCAATATTCTTGAAACATAGAAGCAAAACTTTCCAGCGACTTTGCATTTATTCCATGTGTTCTGCAGTTTCTAAAAACATATAAAAATATACAAATATCTAAATTGTTATAGAGATTAAAAAATGGTGGTAGACCTAGACATTGCTGACTTAGTTTGAGGAGAATATTCAAGCTGAATAAAATTTCACAGCTTCGGAAATTATCAGAGCAAAATTTCCCACAGAAACTATTCTGACCAGGTGTTTTGTAGCAGTGGTAGATATCCCTTTTCATCTTACACATGTGACCCTACTTGAGAAAGACTTTCTATTGTCCTGCTTTTGTTTCAGTTCCATGCTACACATTATCTTACAAAAGGTAAATCTAAAGAACTTCTTTTTAACAATGAAGAGATGATTTTGAAAAATCCAATGGTGTTAAACCATGTATATTAAACCAGTGGTTACAAAGTAACCGCTTGCTCACCACCAAATCTCGCCTAGCTTTTCCACTTCTTTCCTTCCTCCTGCAGATGCGCATCTCCCCTGGGTGCTCAGCAGTCCTGCCTGGGCTGTGACCCCCTCTTCCCTCCACGGCTTCCCTGCCTCCCCCTGGCCAGCCCAAGTTACTCCTTTATCTGGTTTCCCCAGTCCTGCTCCTGACGCTCAGACTGTTAGATACATCAGAGTCCATAGCTGCAGGTGAAGCTGGGCTTCCGAGCTTGGGGTCTCTTTACTCTTCCCTTGTTCACTTGGTCTTTATTGTCCCCTCTGATTTACTGCTATTCTCACACAGGATATCCTGGGTCCCCTCCTGGACTTCCTTGCTCAAGCAAAACCCCCTCCTGCTGCTCTCCTTCTCCCTCTTCCTCCCTCTTCCCTACGACTTACTTATTTTTATTCCTCTTCCCCTCCACTTCTATCCACCCCTCCCATGTCTTGCTCCCCTCCCATTTGCAAGAGATCTATCTCATTGTTTCCTATTATATGTCTTTTATATTGCTCTTTAGTTTATTTGTATTTTAAGTTTCTCATATAAGAAACCATGTGATATTTAAGCTCATGTGTCTGATTTATTTCACTTAACACTATCGTCTCAAGGTGCATCCATTTTCCTACAGGTGACTTAAGTTTATCCTTCTTTATGGCAGAGTAGTACTCCACTGTGTGTAAATACCACATATTCTTCATCCATTCATCTGTGGATGGATGTGCAGACCACTTCCGAGATTTAGCCATTGTGAATTGTGCTGCTATACACATGGGTATGCATGTATCACTGTAATATGATGTCCTGAATTCTTTTGGGAGGATACCTAGAAGAAGAATAGCTGGGTCAAATGGAACTTCTAGTTGTAGTTTTTCGAGGAGTTTCCATACTGATTTCCACAGGGCTGTACTAGTTTACAGTTCCACCAACAACGTAGAAGGGTTCCTTCCCCCCAGATGCTTCTTACTTGGCCAAGAAGTTCGAGGAGTTCATCACCAGTTGCTTCCAAGTTGCTGCAAATGACTCAAGTTTGTCTTTCTTCATGACAGACTAGAACTCCATTATAAATAAATAACACATCTTCTTTATCCATTCTTTATAAATATATTTTTGGATTTTTCTATTTAATATTTTCAGGTCATGATTGACTATGAATATATATATTAGACTACAATAATACATTATTTAATATATTAAATCACATACATATTTAATATATAATTTAATGTATAACAATATAATTTAATGTATTATATTGAAAGCATAGGGTGAGTACTCAGTATTTTTTTTCATAGAGTGAGCTCATAGATGTCCACACATGTACCATCCACCTTGCCTTATGCATTATTCACTTTCCCATCTCTGGCACAGAATACCCAACTCCCATAATTTAAAGGAGGAGAGGTTTATTTTTGGTTCATGTTTTGGAGCATTGAGTCCATGGTTGGTTGGCTCCATGGCAGAAATGGTGCCAGGAAGCAGAGAGAGGGCAGAGGCAGGAGAATAACACCTTTCAGGTCCTGCCCCGGTGACCAGGTCCACCTCTGAACATGAGACGTGGATGACACTTTAGATCCAAACCATAACATTCCACCCTGGTCCCCCAAAGCCTCGTGCCAGTCTCATTATGCAGAATGCATTTAGCACATCTCTAAGAGTCGCCAAAGTTTTAATAATTGCAGCATTGCTGAGAAGTCCAAACGCAAAGTCTCCTCTGAGAGTCAAAGCAAACAGCTGTGAGCCCCTGTGAAAATTAAAAAAGAGTACAGTGGTACAGGGTAAACTTTCCCATTCCAAAAGGGAAGAATAGAGAAAGGAAAGGAATCAAATCAAAGTAAGACCAAAACCACCAGGGCAAATGCTAAACCCTGTAGCTCCATGCCTAGCACCTGTGGCAGGCTGTGGTGAGACATGAGCATCAAAGGCCTTGGGCAGCCCTGCCCCTGTGCCTTACTGGTTGTAGCCCACACGGCCTCTTCCGACCTGCAGCTGTCCTCGGCAGATGAGCCACGTTCCTGGGGCCTCTACTGCACCTTTAGCTTCACTCTCACAGTTTCGAGCATCAAGTTTTCAGGGGATCCTGGCAATAACAGTAAGCATGTCATACATCTTTGCCTGGGCTCCCAGGCCTTCTCCTGAAATCTAGGTGGAAGGTTTTATGACCCCATGACACTTGCATTCTGGATGCCTGAAAAACTAGCATTGCATGGATGAAGCCAGGGTTTGCTGTCAGCTCCAGCAGTAGCCTGGCCCCCATGGACTATGGCCACCAATGACCTCTGAGTGTCTGGATGGCTGAACTCAAGGAAACAGTTGCCTAGTTGTCCCTGAAGGAATAGGTGCCACTTGGGCTGTCTTCACAAAAGAAAGTCTTTCAAATGAGTTTACTTTTTTACTCCCTTTGAGGCTGTTATGCATCAGATCTCGCAAATTCCTGAGATCCTTCTAGCCATTTTCCCCATTGTCCTGTTGGAAAATACTTGGCTTCTTTTTAATGCTTATCTTTTCAGCAACTGTGGTTACCTGGGCCCCAAATTTGCAGGTGTTTCCTTTAGTGTGAAACTGCAAACTTTTTGAATCATTCAGCTCTGCTTTTTGTGTTTCTGATTCTCACTATAAATCTGGTGAGAAGCAGCCACCAGTACCCATGCCACAACCTGTACATTGGGCTGCCTTAAAATTTCCTTTGCCAGATTAATTAGTCCATCACCCTTCATCTCAGTCACCTGAAAAGCCACAGGACATGGATAAAATGTAGACAAACTTTTTGTCATAGTGTAACACACACGTCCTCTAGTCCAGTTGCCAGTGGAGCCCTTGTTCCCACCTGAAATCTCCTGAGCCTGGGCTTTACTGTCTGCATTCCTGTCAGCATTCTGGTCTTCTGAGCTCCAATCAGAATCATCCACTGGGATCTGTTTACAGCATTCTAGGGATTCTGTAGCCCACATCTCCAAAGCTTTCCAGTCCTGATCCAGAAGCTTCTAAAGCACATGATCAGATGCAGTGGTCCCACTCATGGTACCAGTGTTCTGTATTAGTCACTTTCCCGTCACTGAGACAACATTCCTGACAACCACAATTTTGAGGTTTTTTTTTTTTTGTACCAGGGATCAAACTCGGGTCCTTGTGCTCACAAGGCAAGTGACGGAAACACTGAGCTAAATCCCCAGCCCCTGACACCCACAACTTAATGGAAGAAAGATTGATTTTGACTCACATTTAAGAAGATTCATTCCATGGTTGATTGGCTCCAAGTCAGAAATGGCACGGCCGAGAATAGAGGTACCCAGGTCATGCCCCAAGTGACCTGCCCACTCTGCCCACATTTTAGCTCTAAGCCACAACACTCCACTCACCCATTTGTCCTGTCTGTTGTCTTTCCCCCCGCAGCTTTCCTGAAATACCACATTGGCTTTCCATACTTCCACCTAGTGTCTATTCCATTTTGTATTTTGCTGTTCTACCTAATATGCTGCTCAGTAGCCATCTGCCACTTGCTCTTGCCTTCCTTGCAGGCTTCCTTTCTTTGATCTCCTTCCTAGATGGTTGCTTGGCTCTGTCCTCTCTCCCCTTCCTCCCACACCACCTAGCTGCATCATACTAGCACTTCTCCTGCTCAGAGCTGTGCCAAAGGCTTCTCTGTGAAGCTCTTTCAGGATCCTCTCTTCAGTCACCTCAGTCTTTCTCCTTCTTTAAATAATTACAGAAGTTTGCAGTCAGTTCATGGAGCTCATCTGAAGAGAGGACATTTTTGCTCCTATCTCTACCTTCTCACCCATACACAGAGGCTCCTTGAGGTATCTCTTGGTCTTTCCTTCGGTGTACAACATAGTATTTACACAAATTTTGTTGTTTCCCTGCAAGTCGATATTCCAGGAAATGCCAGCCTGCTTGAGAAAAAAAAAAGAGAATTGTTTTGTGAATGGTCTTGTTTGCTGTCTTCTAACCCACAGAAGTTCTGTCGTTGTTCTCAGAGGTGGACAGATGTGTTCGTTACTGTGGAATCTCAAAGCCCAGAAGAGTTGGGAATAAGAAAGTGACAGAATGTTAGCACTGGAATGGTTTTTAGAGATTCAGGCAGTACAACTCTTTAAGGTTGTAGATGAGTAAACCAAGGCAGAAGGACCTCACCCCCCAAGCATACAAGCAGTCTCTGGGTGCAGAGGGTCAGCTGGCTGTCATCAGTGTTTCTTCTCGCACACGGCCAGAGGCAGGGAGGAGGTGGATGCTGTGCGTGTTGTACCTTTCAGGGTTCAGAGGGGAATCCTATCCTCAGATCGCTGAGTGGGTTACCAAATCAGCAATTGCAATTTTTCTGGCTGATTCACTTCTACTCTCTGAGGTGATTCTCATTACACTTATTTTGGATGATCTAGATTATTTGCTGACATTTTAGGAAACTTTTTATTAAACTAAAATATGCAGAACAGTATATAAATCCCGAGTGTATTGTTTGACATTTTCAAAAAATGAGCTCGTCCCTGTGACCACAGCCAGACCAGGGAACAGAGAAGCAGGTTAGGAAACGTTTAGAGAAATAGGACATTTTGAGACATAGAAGGAGATTGATGCTAACTTATTTCCTTTTCCCCTCTCGTACAGGTTTTGTCAGTGTGTGTGTTAACAACGATCCTCGGTTGCATATTTGGGTTGAAACCAAGCTGTGCCAAAGAAGGTAACCAGTTTTCATTCGCTCATTCTCTGTCCCTGTGTCTCCAGTCTTACTGCTCAGTATCATTGAGATAAATATTATACCCTGATCCTATGTGTGTTCCACAGATATCATATGTGGGGGAAGGAGCAGGCTCTTGCTATGTAGCCCAGGCTGGCCTCGAACTCACGGTGATCCTCCTGCTTCGGCCTGCGTAGTACTGGGATTACAGGCGTGTACCACCATGCCTGGCAGATACTGAAAATTTCAGAAGGCTGGTGTGACCCTTCTTGAAGCTCTTGTATTATTTTAGCCATAGAAAATTTTTTTACTTGCAAAATTTTAACCCAAAACAAGGAAGAAGGCTGTGACCATAAAACAACTAAAAAGGCCAAAACAGTAGAAAGTCACATAAAAACAAAGCCACAGATGGACATGACCAGTCGGCCCTGTGCTGTGCCTGAACCTTCTCTCCAGGGACGGGGGGCTCTTTTGCCCTGGAGTTAGTTGCTAAAGCAGCCCTGGAGGTTGCTAGGTAACCAGTTAGCCTCCTTAGGCAACCAGAAACTGAGCAGTACTGGCTCTTGGGGTTTTTAAAATAATAGACGTCAGTGGTTTCAGAGTAATTGTGAAATTGTTGAGTTTTTGATTGCCTTTCTTTTCATCAAGTGCAGAAATCTACCCCTTTGAAAGGATTAAGCAATCTAATTGAATCATAGCACGTTGCATTGTTCATTCTTTTGGCTCTGAGATTTCTTCCCCTCTATAAAATCATACATGTTTTCCTTGGGAATTCACTTTTAAAAATTGAGCAGCCTTTTTTTCCTCCTTGTTCAATTATTCTGTAATTGTGACAATCATTTAAAAGTTTTTAGTGGTTGTTAGGCTGTCATATATTGTCAAAATGAATGCAATGTAGTAATTTTTATTCAGTTAGCAGACTATTCAGAACAAATATATTTAATTTTAACAAGAGTATAGTCTTTCATTGTATGGAATAATTTGCTTTGAGTGTAATTTGACATCAAAATAAAGGATTGCAGTTTTATCTAAGCCCAACATACTATGCTTTTTTTTTTTGGTACCAGGAATCAAACCCCAACATACTATGAATCATATTTTTGAAGTTTACTAGGTGCATGATAACAAGCTCCAAGTAACAGCTATCATTGTAACAGTTTTTCCTTTCTCTTAAAACAGGAAAATTAGTGTTTCTGACCCTAGTAATTACTGTTGTTACTTTTTGTCCATAAATTTACCTGATTTACAAGTCAGTGTCCCATGAGATTTAAATTCCATGGCAGTTATTTTTGGAGTCAGGAGGCCATTAAAGTCAAGAATTAAGCTTACTCCTACCCTTTTTCTTTTTGGTTATATGACATTATTTTATATGTAGTTTTTTTTCTCACTATCCTAATTTTTTAGTAATCCACTAAAAAGCTACTTTATTCAGGGGTTGTAGTAAAGAGTTATAAGAGCAGAATTGTAAATTTATAGAATAGTGAAATCATAAGATCGATATTTTTATTTTCAATTTATTGTTATTTTTTTGAGACAGAGCCTCACTATGTAGTCCAGGCTGGCCTTGAACCTGGGGTGATCCTCCTGCCTCAGCTTCCAGGGTGCTGGAATTACAGGCAAGCTTCATTACATCTGTCGCTAAAATTGTTATTTTATTATTATTATTATTACTGGTTTTTTTGGGGGGTGGTACTAGGGATCAAACTCGGGACCTTGTGCTTGCAAGGCAGGCGCCGGAACCACAGAGCTAAATCCCTGGCCCTAAAATTGTTATTTTTAATGAGAAGTATTTTCCTTCCAGATGTGCCATTCATGTATTTAGCAAGGACTTAGTAGTACCACGTCTGCATCAAGCACTTGCTGGGTACTGGGATTAGAATACACCAGGCAAAGTCCAGATGGCCTTTGGGTTTAGGAAGCTTGTAGTCCAGCATTAGTCTGGGACAGTAACCAGATCAACTAGTTCCCAATGGAATTACGTGACCAAGGAGCAGGACGAGGTTTATAAGAACTTAAGAGATCAGGCCTAGGCCAGGATCTTGGGAAGGCTTGAAAGGGATACGGGATGGTGTGGAGGTGAACAGGGCCTTGCAGGCCTTGGTGGAAGGGGCAGTGTAGGCACCATGTTCTGTACACACCCTGCTCCTTTACACCAAGAGTAAGGCAGGAGTTCGGTGGGAACCCTTTTCCCGTCTGAAATATTCCTAGACAATCACTTTTTACATTTTATTCTCCTGGACATGGTGGTTCCTGCCTCTGATCCCAGCAGCACTCGGGAGGCTGAGGCAGGAGGATCATCATAAGTTGGAGGCCAGCCTGGGCTGCACAGTGAGTTCAAGGTCAGCCTGGACTACATGGCGAGACCCTGCTTCCAAAAAAAAAAAAATATTCTCCCATTTTGAAATTTTAGGGGACCTCAGAGCTCCTTAACCAATTTTTGTAGGGTAAAAATTTTCAGAATCCGTCCTTATTCCTTTCTCTGTCATACACAGTTAATCAAGTTTGATCAGACCCAGTGGGCTCTGTAATGAATTCTGCCTTTCTGTGTGTGTCCCTTTTCATGCACATTTGTGAAAGGAACCCGGTGCAGGCATCTGAGTTAACACCTGCCCTGTAATTGCGTAACCGTTGGAAACGTGCACCTTGTTCGTATTTCAGTAAAAAGCTGCAAAGGCCGCTGTTTTGAGAGAACGTTTGGGAACTGTCGCTGCGATGCTGCCTGTGTAGACTTCGGGAACTGCTGCCTGGATTACCAGGAGACGTGTCTGGATCCGGGTAAAGAGGAGCAGGAGGCCGGGCTTGGGCGGAGATCAAAGAGCTCCACGTCTTTTCCCCGTGTGATTTACATCACGCACTTGAGTTCACTTTCTTTACAGTTTAGGGTGTGCATGTATTTTGAAAATTAATTTCATTGGTACATTTTTTTGGTACCAGGAATCGAACTCAGGGCCTCATGCTTGCCAGGCAGGCGCTGTGCCGCTGAGCTACGTCCCCGGCCCTTATTGGTACGTTTTAGATACACATAGTGATCACATTCATCATAGAGAATTTGTACCTGTACGTGGATTATCTTGGTTCTTTTTTCCTATTCCCCTCCACTCCTTATTTACGAAAGCTTTGTTTCCACTTTTTCCTTCTAGTCTCTTTTCCTTTTCCCTTCCTTCTGTTCCTCCTCCCTCCTCCCTTGTTCCCCTTCCCATTTTCTTCCTACTTCCCAATATCTATCTTCCATTTTGCTCCTTATTTACCCTTTTGGTTTCTCACACAAGAGAAACAGTGCGATATTTACACAGGTATCTGTTTTATTTCATTTAAAAGCATAATCTCAAAGTGCATCCATTCACCCAGAAATGTCTCAAGTTTATCCTTCTTTATGGCAGAGTAGTACTCCATGATACCTAAAAATCTCATCTTTAGGATGTGCACATATTTTGACATTCTCTTTCATACTTCAGTAGTTCCACAGAGAAAAACATTTTACATAATTTCCTCTTGTTAAACATCTTAAGGTAGTAAAACCAAGTGAGGGCCGCAAGGTGTGTCTTGTTGGCGTTTGTTTCTAGCGCACATCTGGACTTGCAACAAGTTCCGGTGCGGGGAGAAGACGGTGTCCGGAAGCCTCTGCTCCTGCTCAGATGACTGCAAGGACCGCGGGAACTGCTGCGTCAACTACAGCTCCGTGTGCCAAGGTGCGCTTCCTCGCTGCCCTGGGCCAGGCAGCCTGGCCAGTTCCACGTGCCCTAGGGCTCTGCACAGCATCTGATGCTCGCCATCATGGTTCCTGGCTGCCTACTTTATCTGAATGTCATTAAAGAATATTTCAGAGCCAGGCAAGGTGGTGCATGCCTGTAATCCCAGTACTTGGGAGGCTGAAGCAGGAGGATTGCTGTGAGTTCAAGGCCAGCTTGAACTGCATAGCAAGACCCTGTCTCAAAAAAACTGAAAACGAACAAAAAATTCAAACATATGCATGAGTAGAGAGAGTGACCAATGAACTGATGTCCATTGCCAAACCTAAGAAGTATTATTATCTGTTCACACCTGGCCGAGCTTGTTTACTGGTAGCCAGTCACACCCCTGGCAACCTCCAGCCATTCGTGAAAAGACCACTTTTCTAGTGCTGGCTGACATTTATGTTCCAGATTTCCTCCCAGTAAGCGAGGATGGCATTGGCCATGCACTGAGAGTGTCCATGGGAAATGTCTTTGAAAGCTGATGTTATTAGAATGTCACCATCAGGAATACAGGGTTCCCTGAAACTGCTTGAAAGAACCAGAATCTGTGTGAGAGAACTAAGACTTCACAACACCAAATATTACGTAGGAGAGGTAGGAGCATGCTTATAAGTTCTGGCTGAAAATATTAAGATTTTGAAAATGAAAAAGATATTCAAATATCACAAATATAGTGCTGTTAGCACTCTGTATCTATGAGGATCAGTTCTACAATCTTTGATACCAAAATCCAAGGATATACAAGTCTCGTACATAAATGTTCGTAGGGCTGGGTGTTGTAGTGCACACTTGCAAGCTCGCCACTTGGGAGGCTGAGGCAGGAGGATTACCCCAAGTTCAGGGCCAGCCTGGGCTACATAGTGAGATCCTGGCTCAACAACAACAAACTGAAATTTTTAATATAACCTGTACCCACCCTCTTGTATGCTTTAAATGATCCCTGACTGCTTATAATACCCATACAATAAAATGCTATACAAATAGTTGTTACAGTGTTTTGTTTAGGGAATAATGAAAAGAAAAATGCACGTGTTCAGTACGGGTGCTTTTTTTTTTTTTAAATGTTTTTGACCTGCAGTTATTTGAATTCACAGAATACCCTGATAAAGAGAGCTGACTGTACTATATTTTAGTCCTGCAATTATACATTCATTTTTCTTCCTGATACCAACTCTTATTTTGCAGCGATACAAGTGGCTTGTTTTATGCACTTCGTTTCTCTAGTGCCATGCCCCAGGTGGTCCATGTATCTGTTAACATTCCCTGTTTTGGGAATCTACCTTAATGTGTCTCACGGGCATCACCATTATCAGTTGTGTGTTCACCTTGATTTATTTCTTGAAAATATTTTAGATGAGCAAAGCTGGTTAGAAGAAACGTGTGAGAGCATTAACACGCCACAATGTCCAGAAGGGTAAGATGATCTTCTGAGATGTTTTTTTTTCTTTTTTAGGACCTTTTTTTTTCTTTTGTCTTTTCAAATTACAGTAAGTAGATAAATAATAACCAACCAGTGGTTCATTAAACCTGATTTTTAGGCAGGTCTTGTGTTTGGCATTGGTGGTAGAGTTGATTAGTGTGTAATTCCTTGCTAGAGAAAAAAGAAGTGGCATGAATATTTAGTTTTTATTGTTCATGATTGCTAGGTGGAATCTTGTGTCTTCCATCTTCGGGAAGGACAGATCTTTTTTCTTAACAGCATGGTGATTTAGAAAAATTTTTTTATTAGTACATAATGCATACATTCATTGTGAGGAGTGGGTACGTGTGATATGTCTCTATTCATTTTCATCCCCTTTTCTTTCTTTTGTTTTTTGGTACTGGGGATCGAACTCGAGTCCTTGAGCTTGTGCAGCCGGCGGTTAAACCACTGAGCTAAATCCCCGGCCCTCATCCTCTTTTCTTTTCATCCCTTGTGCTCATCCTTCCCTTTTGCAATCGATGTATTCCTTTTTTCCTCTTATCTTTCAGTTTGCTCTTTAATTTATTTTTATTTTCAGTCTCTTGTAACAGTAGTCATGTGATATTTAAGCTGTGTGTCTGATGTATTTCACTTAACAGTATGGTTTCAAGGTGCATCTATTTTCCTACAAATGGCTTAAGTTTGTCCTTCTTTGTGGTAGAGTAGTACTCCACTGTGTATACATACCACATCGTCTTTATCCATTCATCTGTTGATGCCATATAGGTCACTTCCAAGATGTAGCTATTACGAGTTGTGCTGCTATAGAGATGGGGGTGCATGGATCACTCTAATGTAATCTCTAAATCTTTGGGCAAGATGCCTAGAAGGGGAGTAGCTGGGTCAAGTGGAATTTGTAGTTTTAGTTTTTTGAGGATCTCCATAGTGATTGTACTGGTTTACATTCTTGCCAACAATGTAGAAGAAGAGTTCTTTTTCCTTGTAGCCTCATCAGCATTTGTTATTATTTTTTTTGGATGATGACCATTCTTTCTAGTGTAAGATGGAATCTCAGTGTTGTTTTTATTTGCATTTCTCTAATGGCCAGAGATAGTAAACATTTTTTCATGTATTTACTGGTCATTTGTACTTCCTCTTCTGAAAAGTATCTTCATTTTATTTATCCATTTTTTGATTGGGTCTTTTATTTTGGGCTTTTTTTTTTAGTTCTTTATGTATTCTAGATATTAGTCCTCTGCTTGAGGAGTAGCTGACAAAATTTTTTCCCTGTTCTATTCATTCTGTTGCTTGTTACCTTTGCTGTGCTGGAGCTTTTTAATTTGATACAATCCCATCTTTTGATTCTTGATATTATTTCTTATGTAACTGGGTTTTGTTCAGAAGTCCTTGCTTATGCCAATGTCTTCAAGATCTTACCTATTTTATCTTCAGCAGATTAAGTGTTTCTGTTTTCATATTTAGGTCTTTGATACATTTTGATTTTAGTTTAGTACATGATGTGAGAGACATGGGTCTAGATTCAATCTTCTGTCTGTAGACAGTTTCCCAACATCATTTGTCAAAGAGGCTATGTGTAGGATGGAGGGATGTTTACTTCCATTCAGAGTTTTTTTTGGTTTTGACTTTTTGCTGGTTTTTTTTTTTTTTGAGACAGCGTCTCCCTGTGTCAGTCAGAGGCTGGCCTTGAACTAACTGTGTAGCCCAGGCTGGCCTTGAATTCACATCGATCCTCCTGCCTCAGGCTCCCAAGTGCTGGGATTAGAGGCGTGTGCTACTGGAGCCGGTCCCACTGTGTTGTTTTCTGCTGAGTGCATAGATCTGGTTTTGTACACATGTGGACCTTGGGAAGACAGGCAGCTGATTGTGCAGCCTCCCGAGGGCACAAGTGTTGGGGGACATTGTATATGAGCGTTCTCTCTTTCTAGGGACACCTTTGGTCTGAGGGTGGGGCAGGAGGAGGAAGTAGGGTTGAAAAAGAGAAGGTCAAGTGTTTGCTCTTAACTTTTTTTTTGGTACCGAGGATCAAACTTGGGACCTTGGGCTTGTGAGGCAGGCGCTGGAACCACTGAGCTAAATCCCCAGCCCTTGCTCTCTCAGCTTTTAAATTACTAAGTAAACTTTCTGTGGCAGTCTTCATAGTTACCCAGCAGTAACTGCAACTCCCTTCCCTCCCCAAGTGTCCCCGGGAGCAGCGACTGAACCGCAGCTATTTGAGGGCTGTCATGACGCGGTCATTCACAGCTGCTCTCTTCTGCTGGGTACATAATCAAATGTGCTTCCTCCCTCCTTTGAACTGAGTGTTTACACATCAACTTCATCTTTGATCATTCCTACCTTTGCATCACTTTTTGTTTAAGTAGATGAATGCAATAAATATTGCTCAAACTTCTATATTAGATTTTTATATCTTTTCAGTATATTAAACATAGAAACCACATACGGCATATAATTTATGCTGTGTGTATTAGATTCAAAAAAAGACAATATCAGAAACTGGTTGCTTAGGAAAACCAAATGAATGGAAACAAAAACATAATTTAGGCAATGCTTCTTATTGGTGAAAATTATAGAAGTCCTATTATAATTTAGTACATTCGGTGTAGCTTTGGGAATGACAGGAATCATGAATGATGTACTCTGTATAGTGCCTGAAAGTGGTATGAATTTTTAATAAATACTGTTTGATGATAGTTGCATGTGTATTATGCAGCAATAACGTATCAATGTGAGTATAAATGTGTGTAAAATATCCTTCATGGGTGTCTTTGCTAACTTGTTAGTTCAAGCAAGATTACATTCCGTGAAAAATCTACCCTGGACACATCTTCATTGCATGTGTCTTCTTTTTGCTTCTTTAAACATTTTTTTCTCTTTCTCTTTGAAAGGTTTGACAGACCTCCTACGCTCTTATTTTCTTTGGATGGATTCAGGGCAGAATATTTACACACCTGGGGTGGACTTCTTCCTGTTATTAGCAAACTAAGTGAGTAACTTGAGAGTTGGCTCCTGGAGTGTCATGATTGTGGTAAGACAGATGAAGGAACCAGTGTGTTTTGGAAAAGTACTGGAAGAACCTAACTGCTCTACCAACTTCGCCATTACAAATTGGTTGAACTTAATGATAAGGCACTGGCCTTTAATAGTGTAATTTCTCTGAAGTTGCCCTTGACATACTTCTGAGATAATACAGCTATTTTAGGATTTTAACTCTCATCCATTTTTACACATATTTATTCTTTCTTAGAGTTTTGCATTCTTTTTGTGGAAAAATCCTTTATTTATTTATTGCATGACTATTCCTTTTAAAAATAGAATTTCAAAAACAATCTTTTTGAAACTGAAATGATACTACTAGTACAGCTTGGAAAGATTGTTGGTTATCCTGTGTTATACTTTGGATCAAATTAAATCTTTTCTTTATCTCAGTCAAAGCTTTAACTGAGAATGATTATTCTTCAAGTTATTGATAAAGTAGTATGATCATCTTTTCCTAATCTTGACGCCAAAGTTTTAAATCACATTCATAGCCAATAGTATTGTTGTCAGTTGTAGCATCGTTATTGAAAGAAGAAAACAATCATCTAAGTTGATTCTTCCTTATTTAAGTTGTAGACTTAGCTGCCGGGGCAGCTGTTCTATGACTTTGTTTAGGTATTTGGCCACTAATTAGTACCCAAGCTCTTGCAAGCATTGAGTTACAGTGGAGCCCTGACTTACAAATGAAACTCGTTCTCAAGGGCTGGTTGTAACTCAAGTTGGTCAGTTGAAGGCTCAGGCTCCTCTACAGAGCTTCAAAGTCTCTCTCCTGTGTACAGGCAGATCTGTGTCCTCAGAGAGACATTGGCCCAGGATTTCTCAATTAACCCTACACGGGAAAGGATGCAGTCATGTTCCTCCTGGAATCCCTAAGGGTTAAATCTGTATCTGAGACCATCTGGAAGCACAAGCAGCCAGCATTGGGGTGTAACTCAAGACTTTGTTCATACTTTAAAACTAAAATTTTGGTTGTAACCCAAGTTGTTTGTGTGTCAGGCCGGTTGTAACTCGAGGGTCCACTGTATTACAACTTGTCCTTCTTGAACTTAATATTACTGGTGAGTGTGGGTTAAGTACTTAATGGGCTTAATTATGTTGTTTACTGTTTTTCTGACTAAGAGAAAAAAGCGCTCTTATCTTTATGATTGACTTTGTATCCATAGAATTGCTTTATTCATCTTGTGGCTATAAATCCCTTCCGGGACAATTATTTTATATGATTTAGACTGCTGCGGTAGCAGGCTGAATGAGGTCAGCAGTTTGCCAACTATGTTTAATGATGATGTTTTTTTCTTTCCTCTTTAGAAAACTGTGGGACATACACTAAAAACATGAGACCTGTGTACCCAACAAAAACCTTTCCCAATCACTACACTATCGTCACAGTAAGCCCTGCATTTCAACTTTCATATACTTAGAGAAGTGAGAGGCAATTAAAACATTTTTTGAGGAAATAATTCAATTTAAGATCAGAAAAAAATACTTCATTTTACAATATGTGATAATATCTGTATTTTATGTTTCAGGGACTTTATCCAGAATCTCACGGCGTAATTGACAATAAGATGTTTGATCCTCAAATGAATGTTTCCTTTTCGTTTAAAACTAAAGAGAAATTCAATCCCCAGTGGTACAAAGGAGAGCCAGTGAGTTCTTGGTCTTAGTTCTGAAGTATTTTATTTTGTTATTTTTATTTATTTTCATCAGTGTGAAATAAAGCGATTCCCTGAAGTTTTTAATAAGTTATTTCGTGTACTATGTCTGTGACCTTTCCTGAATGCACCCGTGAATGCTCATACTCCTAGATGCAACTTGCATGACTGCATGCCTGTGAAAGTGGTTTATTTCAGAGTTGTGCTGAACCATTTTTCTTCTCTGCGTCATTTTCTCTGTCTCTCTCTTTTTTGGGGGTGTGAGAATTTTGCAAGTTAGCAATGTAGGATGCTTATCGGAAAGCTGTTCACACCTGTGGTTGGCAATAGGACATGCTTAACAAATGATAGCTACATAAGCAGACATGTCAGTAAATTAAAGGCATATGTATTTGTAGTTTTTTCTTCTTTCAAGGGAAATCTATTAACTAGAGTTATAGCTCTAAAAGTTACAAGAATTGACCACTGTTTTATGTCCATCTTTTTAAGTTTAATTTACTCCCTGGTTATTTAAAATTCTGCTCCCGCTGTTCAAGAGTCACGCTGCCTGATTACAGAGGTCCGAGTGCTAGCTAGAGTTTGTTACTCAGCCTTGGCGGAATGTGTTGGTGTTGCCTGAATGCACACTTTCCTGAGCGATGATGTCCTACCTTTCCTTTATCACCTTCCACAGATGTGGCTCACAGCCAAGTACCAAGGCCTCAAGGCGGGCACCTTCTTTTGGCCAGGATCAGATGTGGAAATTAATGGAAATTTCCCAGACATCTACCGAGTGTATAACAGGTAGGTGCAGACACTTGGTGTCTGGGACCTGGGTGTGGAACAGCCGATGTTTCCTCTTGTCTCCATGTTAGGAATCCTCAGCTGTAGCATTGAGTGATACGTTCACTGAGAAGTGAAGACTCACAGAATAAGCATCGCAAAGATTGCAGATAGATGGGAAATAGTAAAACTAGGTTCTGGAAGCACCAATAACATTTTGTATTCAGGTCTCTGGGCAGCAGTAACAAATGGGGTGTGGTGAAGGTAGATACCTGGGGGTGGAAGCACTGCACCTTTTAACTCAGGAAGAAAGGGAGCTAGAAGAGAAAGATGAGTGTGTTACAGAGCACTTGGGTAGGAACAGCTCCCTGGTGTCTAAAATATTATTTAAAAGAAGATATTAATGGGTCCTCTGGATTTTCTTTTCCATGTCACTTGAATAACTATGCTTTCAATATAAGAAACTGATGATGATGATCTCCCTGTGATTTTGAAAATTATCATTTAATGACAAAAGACAAGAGGAATTTTTTTTTAAAGAGAAGACTTCTGTGGGCTGATTTGGTGGCAAGACTGCCAAGCTGATTCTATTTGTTTTATACTTTTAAAATTTCTATTGCAAAATCAATGCAGTATATTTGGGATGAGGAGAGTGCAAACAAAAAGATATCATACATCTGGACAAGAAATGCGTAGCAGTTTTGCCGGTAACCTTAGGTTGTTGTGCACCCTTGTGGGTCACACAAGCCCAGTGGACACCTGTCCCATACTTTATCATGTGCCGCTGTTTTCATCCCGTAGAGGAAATGGAGATGGTAAGTGAGATTAGACCTGCCAGGCACTGAACTAATTGGAGGATTCGAAGATTAGTGACGTATGGGGCCTGGCTTCATGTGGTCCAGCAGACAACACAGCTGCTGTGTAAACAAAACCCCACTCCCAGAGGAGGGCATAATTCATTTTGCAAAGAGCTGTGGCCTGGAGAAATGGTGCTCGGTTGTGGCCTGGTGCGTTTCCCGGTGGTACTGGGCGGTCAGTGAGTGAGTTTTCCAGGCGCTTCCTGTGCACAGCGCGGCAGCACACGGTTTGTCCCTGCACTGCGCGATCTCTGCTCTCGGGTGTGTGAAGAATGCCCTCTGGTCAAAGGCAGGAAGCCAATATTTAAACCCAGCCACATCTTGTATTTGTAGAAAAGGTGAATTTTGTTCTTTTATTGGAAAGACGAATTTAGTTTTCAGATAAAACTCTTATGGGACTCCAAACACGATAGATTCCTGGGTTGCCTCAGTATCGCTCGCTATTTTCAGTGAGAAAAATATTTCTGTTTTAAATCCAAACAATGATCACAGATTTGTTTCATTGTGTTTATCCTTCATTTTAGTTCCATACCATTTGAAAAAAGAATCTTAGCTGTTCTTGACTGGCTACAGCTTCCACCAGGGGAAAGGTATGTAGATGATTAATTGCTGTTGTAAATACTCCTTGGTTTTATAAAACTAATGTACGTCTTAAAAATAGACTAGAATACAACTTTGTCATCTCCTGTGATGATGTTTTATATCCAAATAAACTCTTTACTGAGCTACCGCAGCCACATTCTGAAGAACTCCAAACCTGTATTATTTCCCGCAAGTTTGGAAATGTTACCCCAGGGTTGTAGAACTTTTAAGCACTATCAATTGTTGAATTATTCTTTCCACTCTGTTTTTCAATGTGTTCGTAAAATATTACATTTTGATACTGTTTGATTTAGACCACACTTTTACACTCTGTATTTAGAAGAACCAGATTCTTCAGGTCATTCCTACGGACCAGTCAGCAGCAAAGTAAGTGCACTTTTGTCTACAATGGTTTCTTTACACCTACAGTCTTCTAACCTGTCTGTGCTTTGAAGCAGGCTTCTGGGCCATTCTGTAAGATGCTGTGATTTCTGGAGAGAGTGCATTATTATGCATGACTTTACCAAGCCAAAGAATGCATTTTAATCAAAATAAGAGTGGGAAGAATGGCTTGCTTACATTTTCTACAGTGCTTGAGTGAACTGATGAATTAAATTCTATATTTTCAATTCCAAATCCTTTTCCACTCCATAGTCTCTTTCTTTGGCATAATAAACTAAATGCTTCATGAGAGTTTCATAAGAGGTTCAGAAAAGAATTGAGATGTGTTATGTACCCATACCAGCTCCCTCCAGTGAATCTAATCATTGTGCACTGTAAACTTTACTAAAAAACCAAAGGCTCCAGAGTTCTAAGAAAATAGAGGTTAATGAATCCAGTAGCAGAAGAAGCCTTATCTGAACTCTCCTCCTTAGCAAATAGGTCTCTAGATTCATGAGACCATGCTTACAGCACAGCTGGGACATTGAAAGATGGGAGGTTTTCTCAAAAGCATAGAGATATAGCTGAGCATGGTGGCGCACACCTATGATCTCAGCATTCTGGGAGGCTGAGGCAGGAGGATTGCAAGTTTGAGCTCAGTTTAGGCCACTTAGTGACTTAGTGAGACCCTGTCTCAAAAAAAAAAAAAAAATAGAGATATGCAAATATCCTTCTTTACTGAATGATTGTTAGGGGACTATAGGAACCAGCTCATGGATGAATGCCCATAAGTAACATCTTGTTTGGCCTAACACCTTCAGCTCCTGTCTATGTCTGTCACTTATCTTGAGTTTTCAGACAACACTTTGCTCCTTTCAGTGTTCATGTGGCTGGAGCAGTTTTATATTTTGGGGCACAGGAAATGTTGTTGAAAATGATTTGAGCTTCTTGCCTAGTACATCAAAGTTAATTTTCCTTCTAGATTATTTTACCTGTGACCTAAGATGTGAAAAGATAAGAGGCTGCGGGTGCACAGTCTTCCCACCCCAAGTTCACATCCACTTCTCCCCAGGTGGCTCAGCCTGGGTAGTTTGGAGCCTCAGCGACTCTTCGGTCACAGGCTCAGAAAGAGGCCTGGGCCGACCTGTCCATTGTGAACCCCATTTCTGAGGAATCTGCTGTTCTAAATAAATGCTTCCCTCAGTAACACTGGATGAAGGAAGAGACAAAAGCTCCCTACTTCTCAGGAATACTGCACAGCAGTCTCCTAAACCATCTTCCCCTAGACTCCCTGACCCTGAGTCTGCCCTAGACAACACCCCCCACCCCCCCACCCCCACCC
>NW_004624753.1:5959780-6078786 GCF_000247695.1 Heterocephalus glaber
CCCTTAAGGAGGTGGAACTGGTTGGACTGCTTTCACCTCATTCAAAAGAGCAAAGGCAGCTGACCTCACCTAGGTCAGGTTCTGTGCTGTGTGTTTTTGCTGCAGGAAACCAACTCCTCCAGAAGCCCCAGTAGACTTTGCAGCCCTGCCCTGACTCTGTCCTCCATTTGAGCAGAAGTGCTGCTTCCTGGAGGTGGGGTGAGGAGGACGCATGCCCAGCTACTTGCTCACACCTCAATTTGTCCTGGGAAGTGTTTTTTCTAGCTGATATATTTTTTAAAAATTTAATCTTTATTAGTACATCTCTGCAGTACATAATGATGACATGCGTCTTGGGGACCTGGTGCGAGGACATCACACATCTCAGTTCTTGTTTCCTCCTCTTCCTTCTCCTCCCTTCCCCCTCTCTCCAGGTCTTGGTTCCCTTCCTTTACAAAAGATCTGTCTCTCTGTGTCCTTTTATCTGTCTTTTATGTTGCTCTTTAACTACTTGTTCTTTGGGTCTCTCATATAAGAGAGTCATGCGATAGTTAACCTTGTGTGTCTGATTTATTTCATTTAACATCATTGACATTTATTTCACTTGGCATTATGTCAGCATGTCTCAAGGTGCATCCATTTTCCTAACTGTAGCTGCTATCCGGATTTAAACAATTGCCGGGGCAGCTAGTATGGTTTTCATTGTTCCACGTGATGATCACTGGCACTAAGACCCATACTAGGTCACCTTGGCTGCCAGAAGTTCAAGAGTCATCTTGTGATGATGACCAGGTTGTATAAACTTTATCATTGGTGCTGCTTTTCCTGATTTGCTGTTGATTTTCCAAATTACCTGCTTGTGTCTTCATTCAAGGTTGAGCCCATTACTTTTCAAATCATACTCATCAACGTATGAACTCTGTTAAACTCTAGTATTACTGGCACCTCAGAGCCTACTTTACATGGGAATTATAATTCATAGTGTTCAGTATCTTTGAATGAGTAAAAGGCCATATTGAAAGAACCTATCTCATATTAAAGTGACATATACTGACCATGAATGAAGATTAAACTGATTAGATTTATTACAGAAAACATGCAAAACTGCACAAGAACTTTCCTCAGGTGGCCTGCCCAGGAGAGAGGAAAAGGAAAATGTTGGACGACAGTTTGCTAAATTCATTTGTTACTCTGTGTCCTTGAGCTACTCATATGCAAAACAGATGCAATTTGTAAGGAAATAAGGGGTTTTATTCAAAGAGTTGTAAGTTTAACAATTAAGTGCATAGAAGTATTTTATAAGTAATTTTATAAGAAGTATTTTATGAGTAATTTTCTTGTGCTACTGGGTATCAAACCCTGGGCCTTGTACGTGATAGGGAAGTGCTTTACCACTGAGCTTCATCCCCAGCTCAGCAGTAATGTTAACACTTTTAAAAGTCAGGAAACATCATTTATGCAGTGATGATTTAAATGATCAGAAAAATTCAAAAAGATTGATTGTAAAAAATAAAGTAGTAATTCGGAATACATTGGTTTCTAGCCATACACTATGGATTTGAGCTAGTATTATTCTGGTGTTAATTAGGTCTAGTTTAAGTGGTAGACCTCTAATCTCTTGAATCTCAAATGGAGAAAGCTAATCAGATTAGCTAATATTATTCCCAAAATTTATAGTTGAGCAAATACAGAATTTGAGCCCTTCCATTGTTAATGGTTAGAATTTATTTGCTGCTTTTCATGTGTTTGATCTCGGTGGGACTTGGTCTAATGTGAACCAGTTTATTATAGTTGCATCCACTGATTTCTTTTCTATTTTTTAACATTTTCTTTCATTTATTTTGATTAGTCCGTGTTTGCAGTATATGATATTTACATTACTTGTGTAGAGTTGGTACACGTATACAACACGTCTTACACCACTCCCCTCCCTCCGTCTCCTGGTCCCTCCCACTGAGAAAGGCCTATCTCCCTACTTCCTCTTATTTATCTCTTATTTTGCTCTTTATTTATACTTTGGGTTTCTCGTATAAGAGAAGTTATGGGATATTTAAGCTTGTGTGTCTGATTTATTTCACTTAACATTATGGTCTCAAGGCGCATCCGTTTTCCTACAAATGACTCAAGTTTATCCTTCTTTATGGCAGAGTAATACTCCATTGTGTGTAAACACCACGTTTTCTTTATCCATTCATCTACTGATAGACAGATCTAGCTATCGTGAATTGTACTGCTATAAACATGGATATGCATGTATCGTTGTCATGTGGTCTTAAACCCTTCTGGGAAGATACCTAGAAGGATAATAGCTGGGTTGAATAGGAGTTATTGTTTTAGTTTTTTGAGGACTCTCCAAGATGATTTCCCCAGTGGTTGTACTAGTTTACATTCTCAGCAACAGTGTAGAAGGGGTCCCCACTCCGCACATCCTCTCCAACATTTGTTATTATTTAATTTATTGATGATGACTGTTATCTCTGGGGTAAGGTGGAATCTCAGTGTTGCTTGAGTTTGCATTTCTCTGACGGCCAGCAATGTTGAGCACTTCTTCATGTATTCTTAGAATAGCTTTGCATAGAAATAGCCTGGTCACACGGGGCTGCTTCCCATCCTCAGGTCATCCAAGCTCTGCAGAGGGTGGACAGCATGGTCGGCATGCTCATGGAGGGCCTCAGAGAGCTGAAGCTGGACAAATGCCTGAACCTCATCCTGATTTCAGATCACGGTAATCTACGTTTCCATCCTTTACTCCTCCCATTAAGTGTTACCAAAGTATACTTGGCAGATTTTTGTCTCATGATTCCCTCTGAATGCATAGGTCATATATTTTAAAAAATGTAGATCCTTATGGAAAGTCTTTAGGAAGAAATTACACTAAATATAAAACCCAAATGAAAGCCAGAATTCACGGAAACCTACATCATGCAGCCAGCTATCTGCTGATTTGGAAAGAGCCTACACCAGGATTTGAATAGTTCAAAAAATGTTTTTTCAGTGTTAAATTTTGGTAACTCTACAGTTTTAAATTTAATCAGAACACATTATTATGTACCTTTTCAATTTTATTTATTGTAATACACATAACTTTAGAGGCTGTGTATGTTAACTTTGACAATATTTTAATTTTGCATAACAATCTTGGTGACACAGGTTTATGTACAGCTGTCAGAATAAAGAAGTGGTGTGCATAATAGAAAGTAGAAAATAGGCTGTTTATTTATTTTTCCACTTGTATTTTGTTGTTTGCTCCAAAAATAATTGCAGAAACCTGTTTTTTAGGAACAGCCCTAAAGTGTTATGTGTTAAAGAAACACCAGTCCCGCAATGAGTCTTAGACACCTATAATTCCAGCTAAAATAGGAGGTGTTTTATGGCCAACAGCTGTCTAGATCTGTGATAAGACAGTCTTCCTTACTAATGGAATGATAGTATAATAGATAAATGAGAAGAAACATTAAGCTGATATTGGGTGAAGGAAAAGGATTTTTTTTTTAATAGTAGCAAAGATTTATTAAAGGTAGGGAAAAGATGCAGAGTGAGTTTGGGCCAAGTAAAAATAGGAAAAGAAGTACAGTCTCCAGCATGGGAGCCGGCCACCATGCAGAGAGAACATAGTAGCTTCGGGAAGGTATTTTGAAAAAAGTAAAAAGGTGAGCATAGCAGAAATTCCATGTCTTATCCTGTGTTCAGCTAAGGAACAACTGTTCATGAACATCTGATAACAGCGAATATATTCCACTAATACGCTGAATGCGTGTATGTAATTAATTAAATTCTCAAAGTGAAAGAAATTCTGCTTTCCATATTAAATTCTTTATAAAAGTTACATGCTTTGGGATTTCCTTCTCCTAGGCATGGAACAAGGCAGTTGTAAAAAGTATGTGTACCTGAATAAATATTTGGGGGATGTTAAAAATATTAAAGTTGTCTATGGACCTGCTGCTCGATTGAGGCCCTCCGATGACCTCGATGAATACTATTCTTGTAAGTATGTCTTAAGTATGTCTCTGTGATAACTTCACATATGTTTGTATTAAAAATATATTTCTCAAAAATCAATAGAAATGATAGGAATTGATGTTTCATAATCTCTGGTGTAGATCTTTTGTACTTAAATAAATTTTGTGGGGCTAAATTTGAAGCCACAAATCTAACCACTCATCTTTCTGATAATTATTCATGGGCCAAACCTATTATTTGATACTCTTAGTACAATTTGCTGTTGCAGTATGTGTTTTACTTGTAGTAGGTTCGAGATTGTAGTAGAAAAAAGTTTAAGGGAAAAATTCAGCTCTGTTCCAGTTTAGATAGTTAGTGGCAGGAATGTAACTTAGAGGATCTGGAGTATATTCTGTTGTGAGGAGGAACGCTGGCAGAGGTGATGGACTTGATAAGCAGTCTGAGTCTGTCCTCAGAAATGATTCTTTAAGCCACTTCAAAAAGCAACAAGAATGTATCTTTGAAGAGAAGAGGAGAAGAAATTTCACCTTCTCTCTTCACACAAATTGCAGAAAAAATGAAAGATATTTCTTCTTTTGCACATCAAGCCCACTTTGTAACTTTTCCCAACATTTGCTCTTTGCTTTTTGATTATCATCCCTGAAAACTGTCTGATACGCAGTGCAATTTTCAAAAATATTTTTGACACTATTGGGTTTTTTTTTTGGTACTGGAAATCAAATTCAGGACCTTATGCTTGCCAGGCAGGTACGGCACCACTGAGGTACATTTTTGGCCCTTGACACTATTAGTTTTGAAGTAAAAAAAAATCAGGTTCTCTGAGTTATCAAAATTGGGCTAGGTTTGAGTTTTGAATGAAATAGGTTTCATTAGATACTGTTGAATATTAATTTTAAAAAGATTTCATTGCAGGAAAATGGGTATGGAATATAGTAGCACAAAGTACCGGTTCCACCTGCAGAATTACAAATTTTAATTAGTATTTTTAAAAGTTTAGCAATGTAGTACAGTCAGCCTTCCATATGTAATGGTTCCATATCTGTGAATTCAGCCAACCACAGATTGAAAATATTTATGAAAATATTTGGAAAAAATGATATCTGTGTTAAGCATGTACACATTTTTTGTCATTACTCTAAATAATGCAGTGTAGCACTCTTCATACAGCATTTGCATTATGTTAGACATTGCAAGTCACCTCAATATACAGGAGGATGTGTGTAGGTAATTTCCAAATACTGTGCCATTTTATATCAGGGACTTGAGCATCTGGGAACTGTGATGTTCATGTCGGACCCAGTGCCCCGAGGACCCTGGGGACAACTGTACACAATGATTTTAAGACCTGTTAGAAAACCACACAGGCATTGGCCGTGCCAGAGATGCTTGAATTGGGTGTGAAATAACTTATCCACACCCTTACCTCGCTTACACCCCCACATTTCCCAAATTCAGGCAAAAACTACAGATCAGTATATACATACATACATACATAAAATATGTATATAATATATACTCTTTTATTTGCATGATTTTCTCAAAAGGTAGAGCTAAAGAAAGTTTAGAAAGCTGGACAATTGCCACCAATGTCACTGAGTAGTGCAAATTCAGTTTTAAACCAATCTACTTGCCCTTTCTTCTGTGTTTCCCTGTGTCCCTCTTCTTTTGAAATTTTACAGTAATCATTGAATATTGAAATATACAAAAGAAAAAATAAGTTTCCCACCTGAAGTCCTCTTACTTCACAACTCAGTTCCCCTTTTTAGTTTAGAAGATGTTTTCCCAGGTATTTGCTGAATGTATATTAAACACATGAAATCATACTAGGTGTATATATAAATATGGGTAGATACGTGCCCGGATGGTCAGATATTTGGGTGGGTGGATAGACTGACACATGGATGACTGGATGGGCGGGCTGTGAGTAGGCAGACGCAAGGATGAGCAGATGGTGGGTGGACAGGTGCTGGCACCTGCTTTCAGGTAACGATAGGACACTGTAATGTGTGCACATTACCAGGCAGTACTGAAGGGTCTGTCTTATTCCTTTAACAGGCAGGATGCAGTGCCTTAAATGAGTTTGCAATCAGCTTTGGTATTTAAATATAGGATTAGAGCCTGACATTCTACATTTTTGTAGTTTTTTTATTTTTTTGGTACCGGGGATCAAACTCATGTCCTTGCGCTTGCGCAGCAGGCGGCGAAACCACTGAGCTAAATCCCCGGCCCCGTATTTTTATTTTTAATTGTAGCATATCATCAGCTGTTCGTTTTTTTAACTGTATATCCTTTTAGTGGTACATTTTAGGTACACGATATAATGGCATTTATCATTGGAAATTTGCACCTTTACATAATCTCTCTTGGTTCTTATTTTTTCCCCCTTCCCCTGCCCTCCCTTCAACCCCTCCATCCCTCCCAATTTACAGAGACTTTGTTTCCTTTTTTTCATTTTCTCATATTAATTCCATTTCCTTCTTTCCTTTCCCCTAACTCTTCCCCTTTGCCCCTTTTCTTCCAATTTCACATTATCTATTATACCTTTTAGTCCTTATTTACACTTTCAGTTTCTCACACTAGAGAAACTATTCGGTATTTACACATGTGTGTCCTATTTATTTCACTTAAGAGTATCACCTCAGTGTGCATCCATTTAGCAATAAATGTCTCTAATTTCTCGTTTTTTATGGCTGAGTAGTACTCCATTTTATTAAAAACCCCGCATTTTCTTTATCCAGTCTCCAGTTGATGGGCATTTGGGCAGATTCCAACTTTTAGCTATTACAAACTGTGCTGCTATGAACATGGGTGCACATATATCACTGTGATATGATTCTTTTAATTCTTTGGGGAAGATACCCAGCAGGGGAATAGCTGGGTGAAATGGGACCTCTAGTCCTAGTTCTTTGAGGTATCTCCATACTGATTTCCACAGTGGTTGCACCAGTCTACACTCCCACCAGCAGTGGAGCAGGGTTCCCCTTTCCCCACACCCCTGCCAGCATTTGTTATTTGTTGATTTCTTGATAGCAGCCACTCTTTCTGGAGTGAGGTGGAATCTCAGTGTTGTTTTCATCTGCATCTCTCAAATGACCAGTGATGTTGAACATTTTTTCATATGTTTATTTGCCATTTCTACTTCTTTGTGTGAGAAATGTCTGTTCATTTCAGATGCCCATTTTTGGATTGGGTCTTTAAATTTGGGAGGTCTTATTTTTTAGTTCTTTATAGATTCAAGATAGTAGGCCTTTGTCTGAGGGACCGCTGGTGAAAATTTTTCCCCACATTGTGGGTTGTCTCTTCACACTGCTGGTCGTTTCTCTTGATCAGCTATTAATTCTTAACCTTTGTCCCCCTTTAGTTAATTATGAAGGTGTTGCCAGAAATCTCTCTGTGAGTATCTTTAATTCCCATTGTCTGGTTATTGTTAATTTTGTGTCATGTGTATTTAGAGAATGGGTTCAGTGTCTGTTATTACGATTAGAATTTTCAAGTATATGGGCCAATATGTTTAGCTTTTAAAGATCTTTGGGGATATGGCCCTATAATCTATGTTTGAAAGTTTTTCAGAATTTACTTACTAGTGCTGTAAAATGTATTTGACAGTACCAGAAATAATTGAAAAAACGAACAGAAAATTGTATAGCTCTTCTACTGTAAATGCAGTAGCCTCATCATACATTGTCTTCCGAGCCAGGTGTGGTAACTGCCTGTCATCCCAGCGCTCTGGGAGGCTGAGGCAACACGATCACAAATTCAAGGCAAGACCAGGCAAAATAGTGACTTATCGAGACACTGTCTCAAAGTAAAAAATTTCAAAAAAGGTTGGCAATATAGCTCATTGTGAATGCCCTAGGTTCAGTCCCTAGTACTGCAAAGAAAGATGGAAGAGGGGCGGGGATTTAGCTCAGTGGCACTGCGCCTGCCTCACAAGCGCAAGGTCATGAGTTCGATCCCCAGTGCCGAAAAAGAAAAAGAAAAAAGAAAGAAGGAAGGAGAAAGGAAAAGAGAAAAAAAGAAAAGCAGTCGTAACTCCAGTGCGATCTAGTGTAATCAAGTGACACAGTCTAAGAGTCCTGGAACTTTTATGCAGTAACAATGATGATGTCTGATAAAAATTGCAACTAGCTTGGAATATTCACCTCGTAAATTATACAGCTAGCAAAAAAAAATTTATACAACTAGCAAGAACTGTTTTTATTTTTATTTTTTTTCAATACTCGGGATTGAACCTAGGACTTTTGCATTGAGCCACATGCCCAGCCCTTTATTTTACTTTATTTTATTTTATTTGTTGAAACAGTGTCTAAACTGCTCAGGCTGGGTTTGTACTTGTGATCCTCCTGTCTCAGCCTCCCAGAGTGCAAGAGCTTTTATTTTCTATCTGTGACTGATTGGGTAGGCTGATAAATGTTTGAGAAAAAACTTTTATGGAGTTAAAAGGGTTTTCAAGAAATGATTACAGTTTAGCCAGTATGGAAATAACAATGTGCTTTTTTTGTTTTGACCTTTTGCAATTTCAGTGCCGTGAACCCAAGCAGCACTTCAGACCTTACCTGAAACATTTCTTACCCAAGCGATTTCACTTTGCTAAGAATGACAGGATCGAGCCTCTGACCTTCTACTTGGACGCGCAGTGGCAACTTGCGCTGTAAGTTAGACGTAGCCTGGCCTGCCAGTAGCTCAGGGCAACCAGTGGGCCTTTTATAAAAGTGTCGCTACATGAAAACTACAGATAGGATTCTCTTCACTCGACCTGGGATTTCTCAACCTTGGCCTATTAACTTTTGGGGCTTATTTTATTTTTTTGGTACTGGGGATCGAACTTGGGACCTTGCACTTGCAAGGCAGGCACCAGAACCACTGAGCTAAATGCCCGGCCCTTGGGGTTTATTTTTTTGAGACAGTCTCACTATGTAGCCCAGGCTGGCCTTGAGCTTCTGGTGATCCTCCTGCCTCAGCCTCCTGAATGCTGGGATGATTTGTACTCTTGTAGGAGAATTAGTACTTACTGACTATCTAAATACCACATGCCAGGCATTTTTTCACCCTGTATCATTGAGTTTTTACTAATGACCTGCATGACACATTGAGAGAAGATAATTAAATTTGTGTAAAGTCACAGCTAGTTTATATAGTCATAGTCAGGATTCAAAAGCACTTCATCTGGATGCTAAGGGTTGGTCACCTCTTTTGCTTCATGAACAAATCAACTCTAAGCAATGTGGCTTAAAGAAGAAAAACTGGAAGCCAGGCCTGGTGGTGCACACCTGTCATCCCAGCACTTGAGAGGCTGAGGCAGGAGGATCACTATGAGTTTCAGGCCAGCCTGAACTACATAGTGAAACCCTGTCTCAAAAAACAAAACAAGGGCCGGGGATTAAGCTCAGTGGTTCCACTGCCTGCCTTGCAAGCACGAGGTCCCAAGTTCAATCCCCGGTACCAAAAAATAAAAAATAAATAAATAAAAAACAAAACAAAATCAAAGCACCCAAGAAGAAAAACAAGGTATTTCAAAGCTAAGTTGTTTTATTTACTTTATGTTGGTTTAACAAAGTCCTTCCTTGATATACATACATGAGTACTCTGTCTCAGAGGATCTACTTTGAAATTCTTTTCTCCAGTTTTTAACATAATATTCACATTATGTTGAGATGAGATTTATGTCTCAGAAAGTTAATTTTGATCAGATGGTATGTGGGCTGTGTTTTGAAGGAATTATACAGGAGAGGATTAAGTAATTTGGGTAGCTACTAAATTTTCACTGTCTCTATTAAATGTCCTCTATGTAAGCATTTGTATAAATAATGCTATAAACTAAAAAATAAAGAGCAAAATAAAGGGTAAAAGAAAAACCAAAGTAGTTTCTTGTTTTTTATTAATGAAAATGTCATAGTTATCGATTACATTGTATGAATAGACTTCACTTTATTAATTCATACATGTCAAAATAGGAATCCCACGGAAAGAAAATATTGCGGAGGTGGATTTCATGGCTCTGACAATGTATTTTCAAATATGCAAGTAAGTAAACCTTTTATTTATTTATTTATTTTTTGGTACTGGGGATTGAACTCGGGTCCTTGCACTTGCACGGCAGGCGGCGAAACCACTGAACTAAATCCCTGGCCCTGAAAACCTTGTATTCTTAAAAAAAATTGAATTAAACCTGAAGAGAAGCTAATATGTAAAGTGGGAGACTTAAAAACAAAAGTTATCATTATTTTTCTTCAACAAATTTTTATATAGCTATTTTTCTTTGGACAATAAGGGATTTTGTTAATATTTTATATTCATGTTTATGGATCTGTCAGATAACATACCATTTTACTGTATTTCTAATAATTATTTGTGCTCTATTAAGTGGATTCCCCCACTACAAAAGAAAGCCAGTGATTTATTTGATGAAAAGGTATCATACTTATGACTTGAAAAGAGATAATATCTTACATTTTATTTTATTTATTTTTTCAGTCCTGGGGATTGAACTGGGATCTTGGCACTTAACTACATCCCCAGGCCTTTTTTTTTTTTTTTTTGGAGACACTGTTTTGCTATGTTGCCCAGCCTGGACTTAAACTAGCAGCCCTCCTGCATCAGCCTCCCAGAGTGGTAGGATTACACACATGCTTCCTAGCACTTATAGATTTTCAAAAAATAGTTAAATTGTTCCCTGCAGCACTGTGAGAGGTGGGCAGGGTGAGCCTGATACTGTATACCAGTTCATAGATGAGAAGAGAGTTCACCATCCATTCTGTCCTGATGCCCAAGTCAGGAAGTAGTGAAGCTAAGGGAAATGTTCTAGGTATCTAGATCATACAAGCGATGGAGGTTAAGACAATATCCCACAAGGCCCACCAAAGCATGGTGTTTCCCCCATCTTAACACACTCACAATGCATGTAGTGTAAAGTTGTGCACCAACTCTACACGTAACTGAACTGCACTGACGAAGTACTTTTCTGGCCAACCCAGGCTCTGTTTATCGGCTATGGACCCGGATTCAAGCATGGCGTTGAGGTTGACACCTTCGAAAACATTGAAGTCTATAACTTGATGTGTGGTGAGTGTGAGGGAGGACCTTTCCTCCTGTCGTAGAGCAGGGTTGGAGTAGGACTATCCTAAGTCGGTCACGGGGTGGCAGCTTGGTGGGGATGGTGGTGAAGGACATTTTCATTTTCCTCTTCTGACCCAGACACAACTGAAAAAAAATATGCAAAATGTTGATACTTATTATTTGTCTGACTTTTCATCTGGGGTACACACTGGTAGAATCCAGCACTCAGTGAAGCATGTGCACAGTGCTGGACCCTGGGGTTAAATTAACTCTTGGGTCAGAGTAGCGGTAGAAGCCGAAGTGACAGTGGACAAAATGGGGGCACTTCTGGTAGCAATAATAGTTGGATGGATGGCAATGTCAAGGTTGTAGAAACGTCAGGTCCGTTCTTTATTCAGTCTGTATCTTTTGAACTAGTACTGCTGTTGGGCATTGGGTTTTAAATGTTATGTCCTTTTTCTGCTAATACTGGGCATTTGCAAAACTATTAAATATGTCTTGAGTATAATTCTTTTTTGATACCAGGGATCGAACTTGGGACCTTGCACTTATGAGGCAGGCGGTGGAACCACTAAGCTAAATCCCTGGCCTGAGTATAATTCTTTTAATGGGAGCCAATAACTTTAAATGAACTAATACATCCTAAAATGCTCAAATCCATGCTGATATATAGTTATTCTTTGCTATTATTATTTTAAAATTCAGAAATTTTTTATAGGGAAGTAGAACATACATATCAGTATTTGTTATCAGAATAGCATACTCATAAATAGTCCAAAAGCCAAGAAAGTTTTACAGTTTTAGTTAAAAGGGCAAAAGACTCATATATGTTTTTAAAAGCATACAAATTGTAGGGCCATGGATTTAGCTCAGCGGCACCGTGCCTGTCTCGTAAGTGCAAGGTCCTGAGTTCAATCACCAGTACCAAAAAAACAAAAAGAAAAACGTACACATTGTAGTATGAGTCTGTTTACTTGGTTTTGGAACGTCTAAGTAACTCTTTCCCGTTCCTGGAATTATGCAGACTTACTGAACTTGACGCCTGCTCCAAATAATGGAACCCACGGAAGTCTTAACCATCTCCTAAAGCATCCTGTTTACACCCCGAAGCACCCCAAAGAAGCATACCCCCCGGTGAAATGTCCCATTACAGGAACTCCCAGAGACAACCTCGGCTGTTCCTGTGACCCCTCGGTGAGCAGCTTCCGCAGAGCGAGTGCTGTAGAAATGCTTAGCAAAAGTGGGACATTTATGAGCAGGAGGTGGACCCAGGGCCGTTTCTCCTCGGGGGCCACTTTGTTTTGCTCCTCCAGGCTTGTGCATCTGCAGCTGTTTGTGTCCTTGGGAGCTGTAATGAATTGAGTAAACTCATCACAGTGTTCCCTCACTGCAAGAGCCCAACCCACTGTGGATTTAGGGGAAAACAGCGTTTTTGTATGAAATGGATATATGACACTGCTCTTTTCACTCCTCTGTTCGCGGGAGTTGAAAGTGGCTATCTTAATAATTAGTACCCGGTAAGTATCTCAACAGCTGGTGCGAGAAGATGAAAAATCCCTGACCTGATGAACCAAAGTGAAGTCAGCCATAAAGGTCGCGATGGGAAGGGTTTATTTCAGTCTTCTTTTTGCCTTTCGGACCCGACTTAGGCTCACAGAGAGACAGTTGGAGTAGGGACAAGAAGTATAAAGGAGGATTTGTTTCTGATTTTCATTACCCGCTTTATCCCTACGTGGACAGTCTTGGCCCTATTACAGTTTTCATTTCTCATCCTCCTCACTCACGGAGAAGCAAACGTTTTTCTTACACAAGACTCTTGTGAATCTTATCTTTGTTCTGTGTCGGGTTAATTGAGCCTGATTAAGGAGGAAGTGGTGTGTTATAGAGTTACACTGTGTCTCTCCAGCCCTAACCTAGTTTTATAAACTTGTTTTTAGATTTTGCCCATTGAGGATTTTCAAACGCAGTTTAATCTGACCAGGATGGAAGGTAACACACGTGACTCCCAGCTGGCGGTGGAGACAGCTTTTTCTCAGCAGCCCGAGCCACAGAGAATTGGTCTGGGGCCTTATTTAGGGGGAACCAGCAAAATGAAAGCAATCACAGAGGCCCACAGGGTGAAACATAGCCATCGCTCTGCCTGACAGTCTAAATTGTTAGTCATAAGGCAAGAAGGGCCATTTTACAGTGGAAATGGTGTGTGGCACATTTACTGAAATCTGAGCCACTCTTAGTGAACACTACGGAAGTGCTTTGAAATTTTGAAATTTTTTATGTTTGTCACGGAGCCTTAAATTTTCACTTAACATACTGGTTCAGGCCAGGCGTGGTGGTGCACACCTGTAATCCCAGCCTTAGGGAGGCTGAGGCAAGAGGATCTCTGCAAGTTCAAGGCCAGCCTGAACTACACACAGTGAGACCCTGTTTCAAAAATCCAAAACATACAGACAAGATACCGGTTTGGTATTTATCTCACCAGGTTTTTAATTAATTATAAGAAGTTATACATTGATTTACTTACCTGGGAGCTATTTCTTTGTAACTTCTGAATGAAAATTAAGAACATATAGGTGACTGATGAAATTCTTCAGTCTTGGCTGGGATGTTCAGAATCACTTTGATAAAATCTCTGGCCCTTAAATTACTTGACTCATTGTTCTCTTGCTGGAAGATAGAGGTCAAGTCTGCTTTAATCCTGACACGAACCTACTTGTATAAAATCCCTACTCTAAATGTTGGGATGGGAGAAACTTTTTTTATCTCCAATGTGTCAGAATATAAAAACGGGTGACACTTTCAGAATGGAGTAGATCTGAACTTCAGTATAAGCTTAGGAACTAGATGTTCATGGAAGAAGTATTTTTTTTCCCTGTGAGCTTCTGTTTTCTCCTAAGTAAAATAGATGTATAACTTTAATTCATAGGGAGATGAAAGAATTAATTAGATGATACGAAAGAATTCATCAAAGCATTTGATATTTGGAAAAAGGCAATAAATATCTATATTGTTTCATTCAGTTCAGTTTCACATTTCAGTTCTGAATTTTTTGCTGTGCAGCGTGTCCTGAAGAATGAGTAATTAGTATAATGTTAAAAACATTGGTAATGTAAGTCCTAATTAATTGGAATTTCTAGCAGTTTCATGTAGTATCCCCTTGTAAACTTTGATAACACATAGATCTTTTTTTGTTTGTTTGTTTGTTTTGGTACTGGTGATCAAACTCGGGACCTTGTGCTTGTGAGGCAGGCACCGGAACCACTGAGCTAAATCCCCGGCCCAATAACACATTGATCTTTCAGTATCTTTATAAGCAAAAGTTGCCATGAACCACATTGGTTTTGTTAATTGTTTATGGCCCTGCTTTTTTTTTGTTTTGTTGAGACAGGGTTATGCTTGTTATGTAGCTCATAGTGATCCTCCTGCCTCAGCCTCCTGAGTGCTGGGATCATGGGTATGTGCTACCAAGCCAGGCTGCTCTTTTGATGAGTTGTTGTTGGTTTTTATTTTTATTTTTTTAAGATAAAAACAAGTTTTCAACATGATCAAGTGGAGGAAAGGGTTAGATGAGCGCATTACCATACGTTACTATACAGTGCACATGAACTGCATTTAAACAGTGGCCTCCTTTTCCCTTTGTGGCCCAAGAGAAGAACATTGACCAAGGCGCTTTACCCTTCGGAAGGCCCCGCGTTGTTCAGAAGAGCAGCGTGTGTCTGCTGTACCACCACCAGTTCGTGAGCGGGTACAGCCACGACATCCTCATGCCCCTCTGGACATCCTACACCGTGGACAGAAATGCAAGTATTTGCCGCTTCTCTGGCTGCGTGTGGGTTTCGGGTCACCATTAACAAGGCCTTGACAGCAAGTCTGTCACAGTTACATAGGCCCCAGAATCAGTCCCCAGAGCAGGGGATGCTGGACAGGAAGGCAGAAAGTTAGGTCCCGGGTGTTGGTGTGCCCCTTGCTAGCTGTGTGACTCTCAGACGCCACAGAGCAAACTTCTCAGAGGTGAGAAATATGTACCTCTTTGGTCTTCATTTTTATATTTTAAGATGGTTCATCATTTTTTTTTCCAGTACCAGGGATCGAACTCAGAACCTTGCGTTTTCTAGGCAGGTGTGGTACCGCTGAGCTACATCCCTGGCCCCGGTGCTTTATAATGTTATGCAAGCCATCTTACCTGGTGTCAACTGTCAGATTTTCAGAAACACTTAAGCTATAGGATGCGCTTACAGGGGAGTTGAGAGAGCTTCACTGAAGGTAGTGATTGGATCTAATTAATACAATTACTGTTAACACTCGCTGAGGTTGATAAATGAAAAGGCAGAGTATGTGTGTACATATGTAATTTCTGTGTTAAAAATATATACACATTCACATACTCGTGTAGTTTTTTGAACCTAATTTAAAAAATTTTGAAGACTGCTTCTTAACTCCGTTTTTCACTTGACTTCATGATACATAGCATTCCTCATATTTTGTAGGCACCCCTCATATTTATTGTTGCTTACCACCTTAATTATGGTGGTGATTGATTCAGTTTGAGTTTTCAGTTTTCTGACATAATTAAAGCTGCATGAATTCACCAACGGCTTTTGGCAGTGTAGTTGGGTATGAAAGGTAGACTCAAATCCCTAAAAATCAGCATTTTGCTGAGTAAAAATGCTTAGAACTATAGTTAAAAACATAAACACCATTCGCACAGTATAGGAAGGTGTTCCCATACATACGACAAGGAGTTCGTATCCTGAACACTGTAAAGAATCTTTGACTTTCAGTTGGAAAAAAGATGAATATCCCAGTGGAAAACTGGGAAAAAGGTTAAGAACATGAGCAGACAGACAGCACAAGTCCCCTTTACCTGTTTACAGAGCAACTGTTTCTTCTCCTGGTGCCTAAGACCTGCTGCTTTGTTTCCTCCTCCTCTTCAGGGTGGCTTCTCTACAGGAGACTTCTCCAACTGCGTGTACCAGGACCTTCGGATCCCTCTTAGTCCTGTCCATAAATGTTCCTTTTATAAAAACAACGCCAAAATGAGTTATGGATTCCTCACCCCACCACGTAAGCCTCTTCCTCCCCGCTTCGTCCCTGACCCTGCCTTTCTCTGTTCTCTTCCACACTTCATTTCTTTCCTGTTTTAAAATCCATCTTATAGGGCTGAGCATGTGTCGCTTAGCATGTGTGAGGCCCTGGGTTCTGTCCCTAGTACCTAAGTAAATAAATAAATAAACACAACTAGTCAGGAGAAAAAGGCAAAGCCTTCCATACATTATGGGCCAGTGTACATAACCCTGTTCATTTACTGGTAAAAATTGTGCACCAAGTCTGTGACTGTTGGAGAAATGGAAAGTGTGTAACAAACACTTTATTTTTGTTTGGAGAGTAATTGCTCTGGTGCAGATGCTGTGGATAGAACATTCTTCCCTTTTATCTGATTTATTTCTTTAGAACAGAATTGGGTAGAATCCAGTGAGAGGAGGCATCAGGGTTCTTAGGAAGGAGATAGAACTCTGTCGTCTGAAAAGAAACTGATTTTTCCTAGATTTAGGTGGCAGCTGAGCCTTTTTGGTGTGTGCTGGTCCTGGCGGGGTCCCCAGGCACAGCCCTCTGGCCCAGGCGCCCTGGTTTCCCCAGTGGTGGGGAAGACACCTTAGGGCTGCCTTAGACCAGGCAAAGATGCCCGAGGTGCACGAAGTCCCTTAGCATCCTGCAGGGCCGAGAAAGTGTCCACAGCCAGAAGTGGGCGGGCCGCTGCATCATCAAGAGACAGGTCCAAGCCTCAGGCCACACGGAGTGGCCCTGCGCCACCAGACAGTGGCGGGGCTGGGGGTGCTCTGGGCGGAAGGTGCTGCTCCAAGCTGGCGAGGCTCAGCCCTCTCACTGTGAAGGCCTTAGGGAAGGAAGACTCAGCTCCATGCACCTCAGCTGAAATTAGGCAAGAGAGGGAAAGCTTGAATGTGTTTCTTTTGAGGATCTTCTTATTGCAGTTTCCATCTCTTTGATAAATTGTCTTGAAGAAGGAAAAGTTTAAAAATGTTAAAGGGCCCAATCAGATGCATTACATTTGACCTTCTTTCAGTACCTGAGAGGGTTTTACTGATGCAAGAAGTTGCTCAGCTAATTTTGTTTAAATCCCCCCAGCCTACACCATGAGAAACTCTAATTTTAAATGTTGTCTGTGAAGAATGAAAAATTGTTCTGTGTTTTTCTTTTTAGAACTAAGTAAAGATTCCAGTCAAATATATTCTGAAGCGTTGCTTACTACTAATATTGTGCCAATGTACCACAGTTTTCAAGGTAAAAAATTCTAACTTTATAATTTCAGTACATACGGGTATAATTTATATTTAATAGGATTTGTGGACTAAACTCAACAAGTAAATATCAAATACATTCTTGAAGCTTTGTTTGGTTCTGCGGCCTGCTTTGCAAGCACAGGGTCCTGAGTTCGATCCCTGGTACCAAAAAAACCCAAAATCAAAACAAAACAAAAAATTTAAAAATTATATATATTTGGGTTAGGGGTTAGGGCTAGGGTTCCATGTATTTCAACTTTTCGTCTATTTCCCAATTTAACAAATTGGAAATTCCCAGTAATTGTTTTTATTTTAAAAATGAATAGAGTTTACATCACCATTAGCTATTGTAGCATTTCACTCCTACGTGCAAAAATACACATTCACACTTAAACTGATATATGAATATTAATGTAGAGCTTATGAGATGTTTTAGTTACACCCATAACACTTGTGACTAGTTTCACAGGGAAAATTCAGATATTAACAGTGAGTCTGAATCATTTCCCTTGTTTGGGACAGCATACTGCTTCATGATAACACATGTTCCTCGGCTCATCAGGTGCACAATTGGGAATTCACAAAAAATGAGTTGAATCCAGCATCTGGCTGTAGGTCCATCCAAAGGGCAGAGCTGACAATGGATTTGGCAGCTCACACTGGACTTTATCTGCACGTATCGCAGCTGCTGATGTGGGTCATAGTGGTGGCTGATTCCCCAGGATCGCGTGCTACCGTTGTTCTCTGGAGACCGCTGTCTTCCTTCTTGTTCCAGTTATATGGCACTACTTCCATGACACTGTTGTGCCGAGGTATGCGGAGGAGAGGAACGGCGTCAACGTGGTCAGCGGGCCTGTGTTTGACTCTGACTTCGACGGACGCTACGACTCTGCCGAGACTCTGAAGCAGTAAGAACGGTGTTGTCGCTTACAGGTGGCTGTCGGTGGCGTGGGCATCTCGTGGGGCTGCAGGACATTTTCCATCCAGCACAGGTCACCCCTGTGTACATGACATTGCTGACCAAGACTCAGGAAATTGGATTTGGATGTTTGGCTCAGTGTTGGGTAAAATCTTCTCTCAGTGTGAGAGTCGTGTTTCTCTCCCAGCCAGTCAGGCTGAGGACTTCTTGAACTCCCCTGAAATGCTGTGCTCAGGGTTGAGCGCCTCCATGGAGCCAGGTGTGGGGATCCCAGTGTGCTAGAGCTCTCTAGCGTGGCTGCCAATACCACAAGCAGTTACAGATCTGCAGCGCCTCTCTGGTTTGGTGGCCTTGGGTTAATGTCCCAGCCTTCAGTCAACTCCAGCTGGATGCAGTGCTAAGGCAGTCACACTGGGGAAGCCATCAGCGGTGTTGTTTATGAAATAGGGGGCGGGTGCATGTTTTAGGAATTCGTTGGTCCCCCCGCCCCCTTTTTTGTGGTGCTCAGGATGAAACCCAGGGCTCTGCTCCCTCTAGGCAAGCGCTCTACCTCTGAGCCACCTTACGCTTTATTAGAACTAGAATTGCAAGAGTTTTGGGAGCAGTTTTGCTATTAAGATCACAAGACAAAGATTGAAGAGTCCAGGGGGATCCAACCCCTCTGAGAACTTTCTCCTGGGCTGACTTAGGGCTGCTGTTTACCCCCCAACATCTGGAAGCACGTTGGGCTGCAAAACCCTAGGCTTTCACTCTGTCGCATGGAGCAGGAAGTTCCCATGCAGCAGCTCACAGGCCATAACAGCTGGACAGAGACCTGCGTAGGCTTTCCCCTCGCAGCCTGGGCTGGATCCATGAGCTGCCATGTCTTGAACATGGCGATTCCACATGAGATCTTCTTCGCAGGCAGCCGTCCCAACTGTCTTCAGTTTTGAAAAATGCGGAAGAAAACAAAGAAACACAGCTTTAAAGCAAAAGAAACAGAGTTACACTGAAGTAGATGGATCACATGGGCCATCCTCAATAGGTTGCAATTTTTGAAAAAGCTAAGCTGAAGTTTTTGGACAGAAAAATCCAGTTAAAGCAAAGGAGAATGCACAACAACATCCCATCTGATGGGATGAAAATCCCTAACCCACCCTCTCTCTGTCCATTTTTTGTCATAACTGCATAAAGACTATCAGTAATGACTTAGAATCTTATAAGTATTCAAAATATTTTTCTGTAGTGTTTCAATTCTAGAGTCTTTAGACAGGGTTGAAAAACATTTCAAATTTCAATAGAAAATAAAAATGATTTGGAGCTTCTTACTATTAGTCTCAATCTGGCAGAATACATTGGGGCATTATGATTACCTATAATGTGTTTCATTATTATTTCATATAATATGTTTCATTATTTGACTCAGTTTGAATTTGAGATGCTCTGTTGACATGTTCTTTAAAAATAGTTCTGTTCAGAAAGACCTTGCCTATGCCTGTGACTTCAAGAATTCTAGCTATTTTTTTCTTTCAGTAGATTGTTTCTGTCTTAATATTTAGGTCTTTGAGCCGTTTCAATTTTAGTTTAGTGCATGGTAAGAGATATGGGGTTACCTTTCATCTGCTGCATGTGGATAGCTAGTTTTCCAGCACCATTTGTTAAAGAGACCATCTTTCCTCCAGCGGATGTTTTTGGCCCCTTTGTCAAAGATCAGGTGGCTGAATCTGCCTGGGGTCACTTCTGTGTCCTCTATTTTGTTCCATTGATCCACAAATCTGCTATGAAGAAGGGTAAATATAAGTCATTTGTGGGCAAGTGGACACATCTTGAATCCATAATGTTAAGTGAAATAAGTAAGATACACAAGCTTAAATATCATATGGGTGTTTTGGTTTGTTTTTTGGAGACTGGGTCTCACTTTGTAGTTCAGGGTGGCCTTGAAATTATTGTATGGCCCAGGTCAGTTTTCCCCTTAGAGCAACTCTCCTGCTTCAGCCTCCGGAGTGCTGGGATTGCTGGCATGTGTCACCATGCCCAACACGTATGATTTCTCTTATAAGAGAAACTCAGAGTACAAATAAATTAAAGAATAAAATAAAAACCGACAAGAGGAAATGGGGTGTGGATCTTTTGCAAATGGGAAGGGAACTGAGAGATGTTGTGAGGGGAGAGGACAAGAGGAGAGGACATAAAAAGAATCAAGCTGTGGTGCACATGCACCGACTCCCCATGGTGAGTGTAAAAGTGCTGCAAACATGGGCTAATAAAAAAATTTAAAAAGAAAGTTGTTTCTACCTGAAGGTGAATATTGGCATATTTTCCAGAAACAGCAGACTCATCCGTAACCAAGAAGTTCTGATTCCCACCCACTTCTTCATTGTGCTCACCAGCTGTAAAAATGCGTCTGGGACCCCGCTGTATTGTGGAGACTTAGATACCACAGCTTTCATCCTGCCTCACAGGCCCGACAACCGCGAGAGCTGTGCTGTAAGTAGCGCCCTTTTATCTCTCTCCCACCCATGTGGAACACGAGTGTGCTTGCATGTGCATCTACACTGGGGATTGCTATGGGAAAGAGCACGACTCTGGAGTGACCTTGGACTGGGAAATTGCACAGTGTGTAATGTGATGGCTGATCGTCACGTCACGTGATAGGAAGTTCAGGGATTCAGTCTTGGGATGCTACTTTGGGTCAGCAGCACCATTAGGGATCCAGATCATTCCTGTCTCTCCAGAAAGCTCCACCACTCTTAGTGTGTGGTGGAAGATGGCTCTTGTTTCTCTAAATTTCATCTCAATTCTCTGCTCTTCTGGCAAAAAGGAGGAGGCAGCCACAGGGTTATGCTTCCATCTCATCAACTGAAAGATTTTTAAGTTCCACGAGCCAGGCATTGAGTTCTTTTTCCAGCTCTACCAGTCCACCATTGTAGATGAACACATTTTTATCAAATTCTATAATGGAAATGTACCTAGAAGATACTAAGCATTGGACTTGAACCAGAGAGAGGATTGGTTGAAGGTATATTATACTTACTTACTGATTGCTTCTGTTTCACAGCTGAAGTAGTAAGGATGGGGTGGCTGGGTATTAGCCTCAGGGAGCAGTTGACTGCCATGGATTTCTGAGTCTTGTTCCTCTGAGTGTTGGGACAGATGCCAAGTACATGCTGGTCAAGGACTCTGTTGTACCCGGGTTGTTCCCCTTAGAGCCAGAGTGAGGAGTGGGGCTGGGAAGAGACTGAAGGTGAGGTGGTGGGCAGATGGAGGCTGGTGGGAAAATGGAAGTTGTTGGTCTATTTTAATACGAAAAGTCTGTATTTATCACTTTTGACCAACAGTGTCCCAAGGGTGCATGGATCTTTTTTGACAGATGTCTAGATGTCTTTAGAGTACAATCATAGCCCACCAGCCTATGAACACCTCCTTCACCTGACCAACCACAGTGGCCCGTTTCAGAAACACACTGCCATGTGCATGTATGATTTCCACCTCTGCTACCCGATTCAGCTATCGCCTCTGCTTCCATTTGTCAGCATATCTGCCTTTAATTCTTTCCTGATCTCATCTCCTCTAAGATTTTCCTCTGTCAGCAGAAGTGAAATTGTGCTTTATGTTTCTCCCGATCCCATTTCTCATGCAACTATGTTGATAATGCATTCTCATAAAAACTAGTATTTGTGTGGCACAGTTGAGCACACCATTACGCTTGGTCTTCACATCCACCCTAGAAGGGATACAGGTAAGGGAATCAAGATCCAGATGTTAAATAATCTGCATTGGTTGACCTGATGAGGTAACCATAGAACCAGGATTTGCATCCAGGTTTCTTCACAGTAATTCCTATATTCTTTCTACCGTCATAGTAGTTTTAGTTTTCTAGTTGTTTTTTAACCCCACACTAATGATGTTCCTTGAAATCTCTGTGGACTGCATAACTATTTGTTAAGGTATACTTTCTTTTTTCCCCAAAGTTGACTGATCTAAATAAGCATACACGTTTACTTAGAGAATGAGCTACTCAAATGTGGGGGTGGGTTATGCCTAACAAATCTTACAGCAGCTGCCATTTCCAAAATCTCATAACAGATGAAGTGGGAGAGGTGGAGAGCTGATTGAAGGAAGCGATCTGTGTGTTCCCTGGTGACTTCTTTATTTTCCACCCTCATAGCATGAGAAGAGTGGATCTTCATGGATTGAAGAGTTGTTAATGTTACACAGAGCACGGGTTACAGATGTTGAACACATCACCGGGCTCAGCTTCTATCAAGAAAGAAAACAGCCAGTTTCAGACATTTTGAAGTTGAAGACACATTTGGCAACCTTTAGTGAAGAAGACTGATTTTTTTAATTCCAAAAAACACCGAAATAATCAGAAAGCACACCATGAGTCTTTCTGAGAGAATCTCGTGTTTTGCACAGTCCGGCACCCACCAGGTCACATCGTTTAGGAACTGGCGAGCAGAGTTAGAACCAGGACTCCTCTGTGATGCGAAAATCTCAGGGAACCTTGGGGACTCAGTGGGAGGTGTTCCTGTTGTGCCTCACACAGTCGTAATGTGCAAGAATTGTGCTCATTATTCTTCTGAGAGGAAAGACAGACCTTGTCCCTAACTGCTCTTCTACTTCTCTTCACAGAGAAATAGCTGTGAAGACCGTCTGGACACCAGATATTAGCATTGCATTATCGACAATAAACCTTTATGGTGTTGGCAGACTCTAGACTAATTAATGAGACCGGAATGGCCTCTGTTACATTGGTATCTCTACAAGAATTTAAAAGTGGTTCTGTATTCTTTTTAATTGGATTTTTTTTACTTTTAATCAAAACATTAACGGAAGCCAAAATATTTCTGAGATCCTCTTTTTACCTTTCCTGTATACTCCTTCAAAAGCCAAGTTATTAATCTTGTGAGGTTTTAAAAATTGTGACTGGAGTTCTTCAGATTTAATGGCTGTAACAAGTTAAACTTTGAGTGAAGACTTGAGTTGAGTGTATCTACCTATTATAAAATTTTACATTTGTACAAAAACATTCTATTCTGTTCCCTGGTAATTGGTAGAAGCTGAAAATAGCCCTGAATTTGGTTCTTTTAGTCTGTTAAAGTTGGGTCTTTTCTGGGTGAAACTTTAGGGAACTTGTCAGCATGTGTGGGTGGCATCAGTTGTAGAGATGGTAGGCATAACCATTTCTCCAGGCATGAAGATGACCCGGCAGCTGCAGAAGAACACGAAAAGAACATGTCACATAGTACCTAACATTGTCTCTACGGACTTGACAACTGACAAGTCAAACTTGACTTGCCCCATTTACACTACACTTTCATTCCAACTTGTGAACCTTCAAAGGCTATTTCAACATCGAGGCTGTTTGAGTCTAATTTTGTGTAAATACACCAAAGATTTTTATATGTCCTTCCTATGATGATCTTTCTTCAGCTGTCACAGGGGAGCCACAAAGACCTGCAGATAATATAATTTGCAACTGAAATATATTAAATAACTTAGAAAGTTTCAGAGAGTTTTTGCTTTAGTCCCATAGTTTCCCGAGGCTGTGTGTGTGTGTGTGTGTATTTCAGTGTATTTTTCTGTTTTAAAGTTCAATGATTTTTTTCTACATCTAGTCCATTCTGCTGTGGAACCTAGCCATTGGTTTTTATTTCATTTATGGTATATTTTATTTCTCAAATTTCCTTTTGTTTTTTTTCTTTATATCTTCTAGTTGCTGAGAACTTTTATCTCTTTACTGAGACTTTGTATTTCTTCATTTGTTTCAAGTGTGTTTGCCATTTCCTGTTGCAACATTTTTATGATAGCTGCTGTAAATCTTCATCAGACAGCTCCAATATCTGTCATTGCAATGTTTGCATCTATGAGTTGTCCTTTTTTTTGCATTGCAATGATTTTTCTGCTTCTAGATATGAATAATTTTTAATTGAAAACTGGATGTTTTAGGGATTCTATTAAGACTATTGATTTTCTTTTTTTTTTTCCTTTTTTTTTTGTACCGGGGATTGAACCCAGGACCTTGCCCTTGCCAGGCAGGTGCTGTACCACTGAGCTACATCCTTGTCCCTTAAGACTATTGATTTTAGCTAGGCATGGTAGTGCACACCTGTAATCCTAGCACTCAGGAGCCTGAGGGAGGAAGATCACCACGAGTTTGAGGTCAGCCTGGACTACATAGCAAGACTCTGTTTCAGAAAAAAAAAAAAAAAAAGGAAAGAAAGAAAAAGAAAAAAGACTACTGCTTTTATTTAAACCCTTTGCTTTTGCCAGTTTTCTCTGACAGTATCCTAACAGGGAAATTGGGGGCGCTGCCTCCTGGGTGTGGTTAGGAGTCCAGGTTCCCCACTCAGCCTCCACAGACACTTGGGCTGAGTAGGCTGGTGTTCAGCTCCCCGTCACCTCTCTATCGGTGCCGCCCTAGCAGGGATGCACCTGCACCAGTTCCCGCTCACACACGGTCTCTGCAGATGCCCGGGACTGCGATTGTGGGGAGGCTTCCTTAAGGCCCCAGCTCTGCCTTCCACGACACTCAGCTGGCAGGGCCTGGGCTAGGGTCCGTGGCACTGCCCGGGAGCAGAGCAGCCTGTGTGTCTGTCTTGCTGGCTCTGCCCCTTTTCTTGTCCTTTGGCTGGAGAGAGCGGGGTGTTTCTAGATTGCTGCCTTCCCAGGTTAAAGTCTGAGCTCTGTGAGCTAAGAAGAAATCTCAGTACGCTCAGCCCAGTGCTAAGAGGAGAGTTCTTTATATCCTGAGGTCCCCGCCCATCTTCTTTCTACCACGAGCGTCCTCCTGTGTTTGCTGGTATATAATATCCAGGCCTTTTCTGCACTTGGCAGAAAGACTGGAAAAATAGTGACTTCCTCTCCATGGCAGTGTCTGATTTGTGTCTATCCCTCAACACACGGACGCACAACCAACTCTACCTAAAGCACCTTAGCAAAACTGAATTAAATGGCGAGATGCCTGCTGGTTACAGTCCTTACAGCCTTGAGGAGGGAGTGCAGGAGGCAGTGTGAGTGACCTCTGAGAGGGAGCAGGGCCCGAAGAAAGGACACCCGATGCTTCCCAGCCTTTGAGCTAAGACTTGAAGGATGAGTTGCTTCTGCCCTGGGGAACACGGTCAAAAGGGACACTGGAATATCCCTTGGAGTATTAGAATCAGAGTGGTGTTTTCCCATGCTGCCACTACTTCTAACAATTCTAGAAGTGTCACAGTGGCCAGTCTGTAATGTATGACTGCTTTCTTTCTCTTACTTCATTCTAACAACTGCTCTTAAAGGAAATATCAGACTGACATTTGCCATGCTGATTGTTTCTGCAGAGTGTATCTCTTCCTGCTTAGCTTTGTTTCTGTTACTCTTATATTGTATTCCATTTTTTCTCCTTTTCTTTCTGTGAAAAAGACTTCTTTTATTATTGCATCAGTTTAAAACATGGACAGGGACTGGTTTCTGTTCCCCCATTTGGAAGGGTAAGTTCGCAGAACACCCAGTCACCGCCCCCGCCCCAGGACTCATGGGGAACTGGGTCCAGGCACAAACCCCCTCTCACATTTGAGTATCAAATCATTTTCATGCCAAAGTTTATAGATGCCCAAGCCTCATAGCTGAGCAATGTATTATTTGCATATAACATATGCATCTCCTCCCACTTATATAATAAACCATCTCTGGGTTACTTATATTTCATGCAGTGTAAATGTTGTATTGAGCAATTGTTTCTACCCAGGGAATCAGAGGAGAGAAAAGTGTCTGCCGCTGTTCAGTGTAGATGGGATTTCCTTTCCATATAATTTTGAGCTGCAAATGGCTGGGCCACAGATGCAGAGCTCATGGATATGGAGGGCTGACTTGGGGGAATGCCTTTATCTTCCCTTTCCAACAAAGAGCTATTCTTTGCTTTTTCAAGTGCAAACCGAAACCCCCCTCTTTTATCCTGAATTTTCACGTCATACCTCAAGTCAGTACTTCTTAAATGAAGTGAGTAACTTTTACATATACTTCATTCATGGCAGAAAAAAAGAACCAGGCAGAATTTAAAAATATTTTTGAGAATCAGAGAAAACAGGACAGACCTTCAAGGGAAGAAGGCAGATGTTTACAGGTGTGTCCCAACAGGACGCTGTGCTACCCCTTCGTTGGGCCCTGTGTCTCTGAGAGGAGAGGTGGGTAAGGCGGGACCAGCCCCCTCTCCTGGAGAGGTTGTTAGCTGCCCTTCAAGTTTTCCTGTGTTGTGGGCAAGTGCTTACCTATTAAAGGAACTGGCATTTGAACTTTGAAACTGAATGTGGCGATTGCACTTCACGCTGAAGCTTGTCACAGGAATTTGGGGGCGAGTGAGCACTTTCATAAGCTGTAAGTGGAGTTTATGATGGCTGCCATCCAAGGACGCTTCCCCTGGTTTTTGGCCAGTCTACATGCTGTAAGAGAGAAATGAGTCCTCTACAGAATTTGGGCATCTGTGAGCTAAGGATGTGGATTCACACACAAAGCTTAGAGGTACCAGTCTTGGTTGCCTTCCAGGGTGGATGTGTGTGTGGAAGGCAGGGCGGGGACAGGAGGTGGGTGTGCAGCTCATGGACTCTGGTACTAAGTGCCAGGCCTGTGAACCATTAACCACATCAGAGAGGAAAAGCATCCAAAGTCCATTTCATGTTTGGAGAGTAAGCATTTCTAATCTGGGCTATCTCCTTGCTTTCAGTATTTGAGTTACTTTTAGTTGTACTCTCTGGCAAAACCACGTGTCCAGTGCATGTAACAGCCTAGGGACTGACACCAGACAAGAAGTGTCCAAATTGTCACTCAGGGTCCCTTCCATGTGAAATTTTTTGCACTTATCCTTTTCATTATAGGTAAACAAGCTGAAGAAAAAATAAAGATGTTTACTGGAAATCATATCCAAACCAGAAACCCCAAATGCCTAAAATGTGTCTTAGTCTGATAGAAAAGAATCAGTTTCTGGAATTAAAACCATGGGATCTCAAAAGGAAGTGACGTAAAACAAGCTTCTTTCACTCCCACCCAACGCTGTTGCAATCAATTTATACTTGTCCCCAACTTATCAATTTTAGGGTTTTATTGAGACTAATGCTTTGACTCAAAATTCACTTCTAATTTCCTTCTATATAAGAAATTCAGAACTCAGAATTCACTCCTGCTTTTACACAGGAATGATATAAAGCAATTTAATAAATTTATCAAAAGATTTTTACAATACCTGTTCATTATTTTGCTCCATGTCATCCAGATATTTTTCACTATCAAAAAGTGTTTATGGAAGCAATTATGTGGAGGAAATAAGATAGGAGTCTCAGAACTCAAAGTGTATGTTACTGAAAACTTGAAATGATTTTCAATGAGACTGGAATTTCTTCAGTCCAGTGAATGGATCTCAGTGCTCCGGTTATCACAGATTTTCTTCAGTTGACACCTATAATTTTGGACTCTCTAGCATCAACTCTTCTGTTCCTTGACACAATGTCACTGTCTGGTATGAAGAGTTGGTCGCTTGTATTGAGGCACAAACAGGAAGAAGGTGGTAAATCTGTGGATAGCACCACTGTGTCACTCACTAGTGCACTTTAAGACACAGGAACTAAATTACATTTGAGGAGACCAGAGTTGAGCAGATTCCAAAGGTGCAAGGCACAGGTCACGTGAGCAGACCTGTGGCTGTTAGGTGACGTCCTAAGGCGAGCCCTGCCATGCAGTTGCGCAGCACAGCTGTAGATGTGTGATGCAATTTACTGCTGTTCCATATTGTTACAGTGTCGGTAGATGACGCTGTGACTTACAAAGAAGTTGTATCTATACCCCAGACACTAAATGCCAATACAGAGCTTGCTAAAGGCAGTCTGTAAACATAAAAGGAAATAAAATAATGTCAGGACGTTCTAGTTATAAGTGCAAGAGGATCATTAGCTTCTAAGGGGCTTCCGGGGAGCTGGCAGGGTCCTAACCTAGAGAATACCATTACCACACTTCATGAGGACATTGGGACTCCCCAAACCTGCGCTGTGTAAGTGTTTCCCAGCCCGTGGCTCTCAGCTAAATGCTCCAAGACTGTATCCTTGGAGCTTATTTCCTGAGACTGTAACTGATGAGAGGTTTAGTCCTTGTTTCACAAGAGCTACAACTCAGGACTGTGGGATTTTTCTTCCAGAGGCTGTGACTTTCATTTTACACTTAGCATCTCTTGCTTCTATTGATGTATTTATCGTCCTGTCTCCAGAGTCACCAGTCACTGAGAAGAGATGTAATCTTTATATCCACTGTTTCTAGCATGGGTGCCTGGCTAGAATGTTGTTGCTCCATAGAAATCTCCAGATGAATGAAAACCAATGGGACAACCCTACCAAAACACCATTATGGTAGAGAAAGCATCACAGGTCACACTTACGTGGCCAGAGGACAGTTCACAGGAATGAACTATTTTTTGGTTTTTAGGTGCCAGATGGTATTTTTCAATGGGATACTTTAGGAAACTTGTTTATAGACAGCTCCTTAGCGCACAAGGCAGAACGTTTACAAATAATGAAAGACAAAGAATGTCTTTCAAGAGCCGTTCACCATTGTCCCAGGGTCACCGTCCTGTGGAAAGTCTGCTACTTTGTGAGCCGAAGAAGAAAGAAGGAATTTTTCAAGGTTTCAATGTTCACGTGGACCTGTTCTACGAGCAGGTTTTCTCCCGCAGCCCACACTGCCTTGGGCACTCAGCGGCCAAGGTGGAGATCAGTGGGGCGGTCTCTCCCCTCAGCCCCCAACCCCAGGCCAGACCTTCTTCTGGGGGAAATCACAGCAGTGTGGGAGGAAGGAGACACGGGGCAGCCACCACGCGGGACATCTGGAGCAGACAAGTCCACGTGTCTCACCAGCAAGAGAGACATTGTCTCGCTGCCCCTTCCTGTCTTGAAATGCAGGGCGCTGGTTACGATTCCCGTGAACTAAAAAGTGTTGCAAGTACCTGAAAGCATCCCCCCCCATCAGGTGTCTCAGGTTGATAGTGAGAAGGAAATAGACAACTAAATAAGTCACTCACAAGCTCACATAGTACACGGTTTCTCTTATATGAGAAACCCCAAATATAAATAAAGGGCAAAATAAAGGACAGATAATAGGAAGTAGGGAGATGGATCGCTCTCAGATGGAAAGGGCATCAAGAAATGGAAGAGGCGGTAGGAGGGAGGGGATGAGAAAGAACGAAGCTCTGTTGTGCAGGTGCACCAGCTCCCCACGAAGAATGTGATCGCTCTGTTCTGCACACGCGTACTAATAAAATTGTTTGTAATTTAAAAAATGAAAAGAAACTTAAGTTTTCATAAACCCAATGAATCAGTGATGTAATAATATAGACATCCCGAAAAACAGAGCGATATGACAATTGCAATAATATCCAGATGAGGTCATTCGAGAGATGCAGATGAAAACAACGCTGAGATTCCACCTCACCCCAGAAAGAATGGCTGCTATCAAGACATCAACCAATAACAAATGCTGGCGCGGGTTATGGGGAGAAACGAACCCTTCTCCCTTGTTGGTGGGAGTACAGACTGGTGCAACCACTGTGGAAATCAGTGTGGAGATTCCTCAAAGAACTAGGGCTGGTGGTCCCATTTCACCCAGCTATTTCCCTGCTGGGTATTTTCCCAAAAGAATTAAAAGAATCATACCACAGTGATATATGTGCACCCATGTTTATAGCAGCACAGTTTGTAATAGCTAAAGCTTGGAAACAGCCCAAGTGCCCATCAACTGGAGACTGGATAAAAAAGATGTGTTTTTTTTATAAAATGGAGTACTACTCAGCCATAAAGAAAGAGAAACTAGAGTCACTTACAGCTAAATGGATGCATATTAAGGCCATACTCTTAAGTGAAATAAATAGGACACACGTGTAAATACCGAATAGTTTCTCTAGTGTGAGAAACTGAGAGTGTAAATAAGGATTAAAAGGATTAATAACTAATAATAGATACTTTGAAATAGGAAAAGGTCCAAAGGGGTAGGGGTGGTGGGAGGAGGTGGGGAAAGGAAAGAATGGAAAGGAAAAATTATGAGAAAATAAAATAAAATGGAAACGAAGTCTTTGTAAATAGGGAAGGGTGGAGGGGGTGAAGGGCGCACAGGTAATGGGGAAAAAATAAGAACCAAGATACATCATGAACAGGTACAAGCACCCAGTGATAAATGTAAATGTATTGTATACATAAAATGTACGATTAAAAGAATTTAATCAAAAAGAAAATATCTAGATGATTGTCCTGAATAAGTTATTATACTTTCTCAACTATTTTCTCAATTCTTGAAAATATTAACCCTAACCCTGGCTGACAAGCAAGGGATTTGAACCCTTTAGGTATATGGCAAAGCTCATATATCTAAATATTATGTCATGTTGCCTCTTCAAAAAACACACCAGAAACACTCAAGTTCATCCATCAAATTCTACTCCATCGGTAGCAACATTCCAAGCAACAGCAAGATTTATTAACAGTGCATTCACAGCATGAAATGACACCAATCAATCAAGAATCCCTAGCCGGGGATTTAGCTCTGGTTCTGGCGCCTGCCTCCCAAGCACAAGGTCCTGAGTTCAATCTCTGGTACCAAAAAAACCCACCAAAAACCCAACAAAAAACCAAAACACTTAAAACCAAAGAAAGGAAACTGGAAATTAAAAAATGGGCCAAAGTCCGGATTAAAACACGGATAGGAAACAAATGCAAAGAACTAGAAAAAGTCTTATCATTAATTAAATCAAGGAGATGCAAATGATACCATTCTGTGCATGTCCAGGGGAAAAGATGAAAAAGATGCAGCTCCTAAATTTGGGGAAATTGGAGTTATACACAGCCACACCTGGTGGAGGTGCGGTGGCCTGAGATTTGTGTTCCAAAGAAAATTAGAATATAAACATTCTCAGCGTCATTGCTCCTACTTACGTATGTGGTAGCCAGCTCCAAACAGCAGCAAACAGCCGGTTCCCAGGGGTGGGCTGGCTGCAGCTCAACACCAGCAAGCGGTTTTCTCTCACTGTGTTGGTGTTTGCCGTAGTGAAAAGTTAACGCAGTTCCCAAAGGCTGGCTCTGGCTTGGATTCTGCTGCGTTGCACAAGGCATTTCCTGTTTATCATCTTCCTACCGCCTGTAGCATTCTGCCCGGATACCTGCCCCAAGGAGGAAGGGAGAATCTTTCTGTTTTGGGCCTGACTTCCCACTTCTGCCAGGGATGTAGTTCCCCAACCATTAGCCCCTCTCTAGGGAAACACTCTGCACCGCCTCCCGCTGGGCCGCTCCATCCCTCTGCTTGCGGGTGCAGTTGCTCACTGCCCTCCTCTGCTGCTTCCTGCACTGCAGGTTCCAGGGCCCCGATTGCCTTCCTCAGCAACCTCTGCCTTCCTTTTAAAGCCCTTGTAAGTTGGCTTCTGACTACTTCCCAAGACCTCCCCACCCCCCATAACTCCCCTTTGAAAAATAGAGTATTTTCCAATTGACAGATTTTTATTTCTATTTTGGGAATTAAAAGGAAGAAGGTATAAGGAGGGAAACAGCAATCATTCATACACTGCACCACGGCTAACATCTCGTTTTATTAGCTTCCCATTTTTATTAGCTTCTTTTAATATCGTTTTCTTTTGTGTTTGGATCTTTATGATTATTTCAAACAGCCCTATGTGCCCCAATTCCATGTTACAGTGAAGTCTATGCATTCTTGGCTACTTATAATTTATATCATTTTAATACATTTACATTTCGGGACTTACTTTTTCTTTCTAAACTTCACCTTCTGTTTTATCAGATTTCCTTTGAGCTTTGTATTTGCTGAGTTCACCTATCTATGAATCTGCTTTACAGTGTGAAGCATTTCCGTGGTTTCCCTTACTCTTTGACATATGTTCTCTTCTAGGCAGAGTAGGTTCCTGCCTCCCACTCTTACCTCCTTGTACCCTTCCTTTCTTCTTTTTTATTTTTCACCCCTTGAATATTTGCTAGGTTTCATGCTATTTCTTCTTAACCTAATCAGGATTCACTGTATTTACCTAAAGTGAGCCGTAGCCATCTCCCACTGGGGTCCGTGTCGGGCGGTTCTCCCTTTAAACTACAGAGTCAGGGAGGGGCATTCTACTTCCTGTCGGCTTTCTGGAGGCCCAAGTGCAGGGTAGGGCAGTAGAGGGAGAAGACAGGGGCCGAGGCTGTCTTCAGGCTCTCTGTGACATTTGGGTTCTTTCTCTTCTCAGAGGTTGTGTCTCACACAAAGGTCTTCCTCGCGGGAGTGATAGCTAATTTCCGTGCTGGATCTTCAGACCTCAGCCCACTTCCCCGATTTATTACATTTCCAGGGAAGGCCACATTTTCTCTTTTCCTATTTTGCCACATTTTCTCCTGAAACAGTTTCCATTATGCTCCCCTGCACCACTGTAGCAGACGTTTGCTCTTTCTGTTCTGCCTGCCCATTTGCAGTGTGACCGTGCCCTTCCCTCCATGATTGGAGAGTCGGTTTCCTGTCTCCCGAATGTGGACCAGCCCTGTGACTTTCTTTGGCTAATAGGATGTGGCAGAGGGGACACTTGGTAATTTAGGAGGCTGTCCTTAAGAGGCCTTGCGGATTCTCTGCATTAGGCTCCAAAAGTGCTCCTCCCACCATGTAAGGAAGCCCTGTTTGAACTCCTGAAGGATGAGACTGTAGGAAAGGGCTTAGGCTCATAGCCAGCACCAGTATCCATACCCTCCAGTTCCAATAAAGCTGCCAGATGAGTATCCCTGTGTGAGCTGTCCTGGGCAGGACCATTCAAAGAACCACCCGGCTGAGCACAGCTATGGACTCGTGAGAAATAAAAAGTCATTCTTTTAAGCTACTCCATCTTAGTGTGATTTTTATACAACAGTGTGGAAGAACATGGCATGCGAAAGTATTTTGTACTGTAAGCATGACTTAGATCATGTGGCATTGGCCTTGGGGCCGGGCAGTGGCAGAGAAAATGGTGACGAGACTGAGGAAAGCAGTGTCTGTGTTACGCACTGTGTAGTGTTAGAATTATTTCAAATCTATCCCAGTACTAACTTGGGAGACTGATAATATACCTAATGAACTTGAGGGTCTGGCTACAGAGATTTTCCGGTAGAAGTTGGAACTGTTCATTGGCGTCTGCTATTTGTATATAATAAAATATTGAAGGACAGATGAGCTAAATTAGATACCTTAGGACTTACACATCCAACAACAGAGTTATTAACTGAGACATTAACTAAATCAGACAACTAATTTTTATCCCTAACAGTCAAAAAAGGAGAAAGGTAAGGGTAGCTCTATGGGATTATACAGAAGTTAGAGGTATAGGCGAATTACCTTTGTTCCTACTTGAGAAAATTGCTGAGAACCATCTGAACTCTGAGGGGCAGTGTGAGAGCCAAGTCTGGCTTGGCTTCTGTCATTCAGAATTTTGTATATTTCTGAAGCTTTAATTCTGTTCCTCCTATTAAAAGGGGGGAGGAGTATCAACCACACTTCTGCTATACACATTCTCACAGTGCAGTTCATCACTTTTAGCCCAGTTTGATCTCTCTCCCTCGGCTGGTGCGGACAGACTTAATTACGGTCTTCTCAAGAGAATGCGACACCATGGTTCTTGAACATTAATGTCTTGAAACTCAGCGGACCTCATTGTAGGTAGAATCTGCCCATCACCCCAAGCCTCTGCTGCAATAGATCTTCCCTTTAGATAGACACCAGGCAATTCAGAGGCTCACTTGTCATGCCTTGAGAAACACAATTGAAATAGATGCAACTTTTCAGTAAAGGAATAGGTCTGATTTTGCTTTCTTCTATTGCTAGGAGTCGATTGTCTCCTGAAGAGGAAAGGGTGAGTTAAAAACTGAGACACAAATATCTGCGTATGAGTATTGGTCCCATGTTTAAAAGGACACGTTAGTGCACACTGTTGGTTTAGACCTAAAGTGTCCCGCAAAAGTCTCATGTTTGGAGATGGGGCCTGTCTGAAGGGGCAGGCCACAGGGGGGTGATCAGAAGGATGTATTCACCATCCGGTTCCTCCTTACTTTTATTCTTCCTGGCCATCATGCAGTGAACAACTTTCCTTGACAATGCATTCTGCCATGCTATTTTTGCCTTGGAGCTGATGTAGGCCATGAGGACAATGGCAGACTGGCTGGATGACAAGATGTACCTGTCAATTACAAAGATCCCGGTTGAGGCTGGGAACAGGATGTGACTATGTAACCTGATCCAGAATGGATGCAACCTGTCCATTATGGCCAGAAAGTGTGGCCAGAACAACTCCCAGTAGTTGTGATCTGGAAGGACATGAAAGGCAGTGGCTATGGACTTCAGCCCTGCTACAGTCTCGCTGTTCTTTCCTGTTTCGGCAGTGGCCCATCCTGCTTGCAGGATGTATCTCTTCCTTTACTTCATTTTTCTTCACCCTTTTCTTTCCTTCCTTTACACTGAATCTTCCTTTATGTTAATGAAAGTTGTGTTTATCTTTTCTCTGGTTGTCCCAGCCAATTCTTTGGGTGGGATAGAAAGAGCCTAGAATTTTTAGACACCATGCCCTCCGGCAACAGAGCCAGCTAACTAACCATGGACTGAATCCACTGAAATTGTGAGCCAAAATAAACCTTTCCTCCTTAAAGTTGCAGGTGTTGTGTATTTTGTCCCAGTGCCAGAAGCTAAAGCACACACACACCCATGTTCATAGCAGCACTATTCACAATAACCAAGAAGAAACAAATTAAATGTCCATTGATGGATGAGTGGAAAAACAAGATGAGGTAGATATGTACAATGGAAGATTATTCAGCCTTAAAAAGAAAGAAACCCTAGCCAATCACAGTGGTTCAGGCCTATAATCCAGCTCTGTGGGAGCCCCAGGCAAGAGGATCGCAAGTTCGAGCCCAGCCTGGGCAACTTGATTAGTTGTCAAGACTGTCTCAGAATAAAAATTTTTAAAGGCTAGGGATGTAGCTCAGTGAGAAGGCCCTGAATTCAATCCCCAGTGCTAGAAAAAAAGAACCCATGACATGTTACCACCTGGGTAGACCTTAAAGGATGTTAGGAGAAGTGAAATAAGTCACTTACAAAAAGAAAAATACGGTGTGATTCCACTTGCATGGTGTGGCTAAGGAGTCAGATTCAGAGCAACAGAAAGTAGAATGGTGATTACCAGATGCTGAGGGAAGGGGAAGGGAGGAGCTGTCTGATGTATATAGGGGTTCAATTCTAAAGCTGATGTTTTGAAGATCAGCTTCATAACATTGGGAATAGACTTGATGCAGTTAAGTCTTGAAAGCAGCTAAGGTTAGGGCCCAGGATTTAGCTCAGTGGTTCTATCACCTGCCTTGCAAACTCAAGGACCCGCGTTCAATCCTCGAGTGGTTAGGATGGTAATTTGTATGTTTTTTAAAAAAAGTTTTAAGCCACAATTAAAACAAAAATCATAGCGTGGGGGCTGCCAGAGAATAGGAAGGTCACACTGTTAGGATGGATGTTTAAAGCCTGATTGTAGATGGGGAATTTGCAACGCTTGTCACGAATGTGAAATAACAAACGCAGGGACAGTGAAAGCAATTGTTGCTTTAGAATAAGGCCAGCCTCGTGAACGCGGGCTTTGGATGAACGGAACATGGGCACCTCCTACAGCTCCAGCAGAGCGGCAGAGTCCAGCTCTAAACGAAGGCGCTCTTCGCCTCCTGCTGGCCGGTTTTGGAATTGCTCAGTTTGAGGACCGCAGGCTTGAAAATGCTCCTCAGTAAGACGTTCCTGTTACTAAAATGTAGGTGTTTTGCATTCACCAAACTATTTCCTGTAGAGCTGTGAAACTCCTAGAGCCACTGTATGGGTTCTTTGGCTAATTACAATGAACAATGAATATGCTCAGTCACCAACTGCTAAGCCTCCATAGCGCGGTGCTCAACACTGGTTTTAAAGATGGCATGGGGGTGGGCCGCGGTTTGCGGCCTAAGGGCACAGATGTGTAAGTCAGCAAATCCAGTGCTGCAGAGTTCTGTGTGTGCTACGAGGCGTGTGTGCTCTGGAGAATAAGAACTGGGCAAGGAGGAATTAAAGGGGTTCAGGAGTCCAGTTAGCGATTTGGGTCCCTGCCCTCAGAATTCGGGAGAAGCAGCCATCTGGCCATAGAGAGGCACACGCTCCTTGTCAAAAGGCAGCCTCTTCTTTTTCTAGTTGTATTTTCCAAAGCAGGCTTTTCTTTCGGAATAATTATAGAGGCATCGAGCTGCAGAGACAGTGGAGAGAAGGCCGGTCTCCTCCACCCGGGTTCCCAGTGATTCATCTTCCAGCCAAGGGGCTGACAACAGGGTCAGACATGCGTTGTTCTCTGTCGCTCTGTGACAGGTTTTGATTAGGCCAGCGTCAGCGCAACCACGACCGACCACGACCGACCACGACCGACGACGACACTGCGATGGTCTTTATCAGATGTCCCCAAGCCTCCTGCGCTCACAGGTGGGGGTTTGGGGAGGTGACTGGGCTATGGGGTGGGGACCCCGCATCCTGGGTGAGTGATACCCGGTTAGTCCACTGATGGTTTCTAGCTGGGCGTGGCGGTGGGAGGTGAAGTCTGCTGGGAAGATGTGTTACCCTCTTCTGTGGATGGCTGCTTCCCATCGCCCTGCCATGAGGAAGCCCCCTCTGCCAGGCTGCCCTGCCTCTGAGCCAGCCCACTGCGGACTGAAACCTCCACACACTGCAAGCTAAAATAAGCCTCTCCTCCTTTAACTTGTGGGTGTGGGTATCGCGTCTCAGCTGAGGAAGGGACTGAGACACAAAGTGAGCCCCCTGGCGCCCCACGAGCTCTTCCCTGCAAAGCCCTCAGTCCTGCAAATCATCAGTGCGTTAGAAGATGACGATGACAGCGAAGGGGGAGACAGACACGCAAACCAACCACACAAGGGGCCCGTCATTTCCAGAAAGTGCGAGAAATGGAATCACACAGTATGCGACCTTGTGAGACCTGCTCTCCCCAACCAGAGTACTTAGCACAATTTCCTTGTAATCATCCAAGGTGTCGAATGAAGCAAGAGCTTGTCGCTCTTGTGTTGCTGAGTGGTGTTCTTGGGCTGCATGTTTGTTTAATCATTCACCTCTTGGAAACACTTTGGGTTATTTCTAGCTTTTATCTATTACATATAGAACTGCCGCGAACTACCATGATCTAGTTTCCTGGAGATATAAGTTTTCATTTTTGTGGGTTAAGTAACCAGGGAAAATAATTACTAGGTTGTATACTAAGTTTTTTTTGGTTTGTTTGTTTGTTGTTGTTGTTTTTTTTAAAGAAACTGCTAACCTACTTTCCAGAATGGTGGTAACATTTTATTTCACTTCAGTATTCTGTGTCATCATTTTTAATTTTTGCTTTGTTGGTAGATGTGTAGTGATAATTCAGTGGTCTTGCTTTTTTTTTTTTTTTTTTGGTACTGGGGATCAAACTCAGGTCATTGCACTTGCGCAGCAGGCAGCGAAACCACTGAGCTAAATCCCTGGCCCCTTGCATTTTCATTTTTAATAACATTGAATATATTTTCATGTGCTTATTTGCCATCTGAATATCCTCTTTAGGGAAAAAAATCTCATCATATCTTTCACCCACTTTCAAAGTGAATGGTTTAATTTTTTAACTACTGTATTCCGAGCTCTTATGAATTCTAGACATGTGTCCTTTGTCAGGGATATAACTTGCAAATATATTATATTTGTATTTATATTATATTTATAATATATATTTATATTGTATTATTATATGGTGAGGCTTATTTTTCACTCTCTTAATAGGATCTATTGCAGAATAAACACTTTTATTTTTTTATTTTAAAAAATTTTTTATTTTTGATACCAGGGATCGAACTCAGGACCTTGTGCTTGCAAGGTAGGTGCCGGAACCACTGAGCTAAATCCCTGGCCCTAAACATTTTTAATTTTGATGAAATCTAACCTTTTTTTCTTTTATAAGTCATGCTGTTGGAGTCGGGTCTAAGAACTTGTTTAGCTATTTCAGGCGTTCTGGCTTTCCTTACGGTTTTTGGGACAATCATGTTTTCATCAACAACGTATCTCGCTTGTAGGGAACAGGGAAAGGGGACATTACTAGAACCTCTGCAGGAGTTGCAGTGGCCACAGGGCACATTCCTCTGAACTTTCTAAAAACTGGCTTCTCTTTTCCCCCCATTAAATAATTAATTCAGGGCCGGGGATTTAGCTCAATGGTTCTGCTGCCTGCCTTGCAAGCGCAAGGTCCTGAGTTTGATCCCTGGTACCAAAAAAAAAAAAAAACCAAAACCAAAAAAACAAAACAAAACAAGAAAATCCAAAAATTAATGCACATTGGTTATACAGATTAGAGCTTCGTTTTGGCAGATTTGCACTCACACGATATCCTTTAATTATCCCCCGTTACCCCTTTGTCTTACCCTCCCTATTTTCACAAGTTTTGGTTTCAGCGCACATGACACACTTTGATCATATTCATCGCCCCCATAACTGCTTCACACTCCCTCTCTGGTCCTTAACCCCTTTCCCTTCTCTAATAGCCTCTCTCTCTCTCTCTCTCTCTCTCTCTCTCTCTCTCTCTCTCTCTCTCGTCATATTTTTAGATTCCACACTAGGGAGAACCTGGGATATGTGTCTTTCCGATTGTGGCTGATTTTTCTCAACACGGTGGTCTCCAGATCCACCCATTTTCTTGGGGATGACAAATTTTTGTTCTTTTACAGCTGAATAATACTCCATCATGGATATGGTGTATTTGCTTTATCCATTCGTCTGCAGATGGGCATCTAGGCTGGTTCTATGTCTTGGCGATTGGAAATTGGGCCACGACAAACAAGGGTATGCAGCTGTCACTGGCTCAGGTCTGTACTGAGAAGTGGGATAGCTGGGTGGTACGGCAGTTGCATCTTTAGCTTTCTGAGAAACCTCTGTATTGATTTACACAGTGGCTGCACCAGTCTGCATCCCCACCAGCCGGTTCCTCCCCCACCTCCTCTTCCCTCAACCTCTCCAGCGTTTAGTTTCCTGTTCTCTTGGTGATAGCCATTTCCAGGGTGAGATAGAATCGGTGTAGTTCTGATTTGCATTTCCCTAATGGCTAAAGACGTCAAACACTTTTTCATACACTTATCAGCGATTTGTACTTCTTTTGAGAAGCTTCGCTTCAATTCTTTTGGCCTCTGTTTGGACAAGCTTCAGCAACACCAGCGTCCAAAGGAGCGCAAGTTCCAGCCGCCTAGCCTTCTGCGGTGGAGGTGCCATTCGTGCTTCAGTGCTACGTCCCTCTGGCCAGCAGGGGGCAGTAGGTGACTATGAAAAAGGCAGCAAGGACGGCGCAGAATCGGAAGTTAGAGTTCAACTTGGATAGCAAAGGAACTACTGCTTTGTGTGGGGCCTCTAAGCTGCTGAAGTGGTACATATTGTTTGGACATCCACACATTCACAGTAGAGTTGTTGTCATTGCATAGGAGCTTGAGGCCTAGAGCCTGACTTCTCCATTTACTCTAGAAAAACTCTCTTCTGGGCTTTGAAGCAGCCCCTGCCCTGGAGCAATCTCTCACTGGGACGAGAGACGCCATTCTTACCGGTCACCTGAGCGCCCACACCTTCAGCCTCGGCAGCGGGGTGAGGCGGGGCAGCCTCTAGCTGCTCCCAAGAGTCAGCTGCTAAATCTCCGGAGTCGCTGCAGGCTGGCTGTCAGCTTGCTCCTCTGAAACTGGCCACGGTGGAAGCATTTATGACAGAAATCTTCCAGTGTTGCAAACCAGCGCTTCGCCCATCCCCGCTGGTTGTGAACTATTTACCAGCGTGCCAAGCACTCTGGCTGCCTCCCTGAACAGGGCCCTTCTTCACTCCCGGACCCGGTCCGCATTCACCTCCGCCTGCAGTGACCTGAACCCGGCCACCCTCTCACCGTGACTTCCTTCTCCCTGGCCTCTGGCTCCCCAAAGCCCTTGGCCTGTGTCTCAGGGTACAGTACTCCTGTCTCAGATGCACGAATGCTCCCCAAGTGTTTCGTGCCGAGAGGTTTGCTCTGAATTCCCAGAGGGAGTTTGGAGATAGCGCCGTGCGCTCGTAGCTCTGTAGATGTTAGCACTTAATAGATGCTCAATGAATGACTGTGATTTTGGTTATGGCCACAGAACGGCTTTCTAATTCTTGTATGCTCCACCCTCTGACCCCAGCCAACTTACTGTTATTTTTTCTTTCTCACGTCTTTCCTTGTCATATTTGCTGCGTATCACTCCGACCACGGCCCTGGGTGTAGCCCATAGCCACCTCCCATTCTCTCCCTCTTTGCCTGTGCTCTTCCCTCCCACACATCGCTTCCTGTTTCCTCAAGAGCCATTCCCCCCTCAGCCCTTCACCTCTGCCTCCCTCAGTAACCCGATGATCTCTCCACAGCCTGGGTCTTTCCATGTGTCCACGAACTTCTAACATTCCATGAAAAGGGGAAAACGAACACATCCACTGTGGTCCAGGAGACCGCACAGAGGACTGGCGGGGCCCAGGAGGAATCTTCTCCGAACAGCACTGCGAGCGATCCACAGGGGCTCGGATGTAGGTGAGATGCGGAGGCGCCGGGCTGTGTGTGTTTGCAGTGACTCCCTGTGCTCCATCCTCATAAACCCCTTTTGGAGAGATATCTCTTGAGAAAGAATTTTGGTTTGAAATGGGAAGAAAGCAAGCTGGAAGCCTAATTGGGAAGCCAGAGATGTGAATGTAATTCTTTTTTTTTTCTTGGTACCAGGGATCGAACTCGGGTCCTTGCGCTTATAAGGCAGGAGGCGGAACCACTGAGCTAAATCCCCGGCCCTTAATGGAAGTCAGAGATGTATCAAGGGGAGAATGGTAACAATTTTGAAGTGGAAAATACCTTGCAAGGAGTAAAAATAGTGGCTTTTCTGTGGCATGTGAGGCGGTCTGGCTGCCACCCTTTCATTAACTGACTTCCTGTGCCCCCCGGGGCCGTCCTGCGCCGGCTGATTGCTGCCTTTGGTGGCTCCCCCAGCTGCTGTCTCTTCTCAGGCAAGGGTTCCAGGAAGACAGGCAAACAGCAAGAGCAGTTTCCTGTGGGAAAGCCGAGCTGTCAGTCACGGATCAGGAGCCTGTGGTTGATTGAGAGCAGGTGCAGGTGCGGGAGGGGCTGGGGAGAGGTAAAAGAGAAGGAGAAGGGGTTATATTTTTCATCTTCTTTTTTGTGCTATGGGTAAAGCGAAGGATTTTTGTCTGTGAGGAAAGAGACAAAATACACAGAGAGCGAATACAAGCGAACCCTCTCCCAGCAGGAAGAGAAGACCACGGTCCATAGCCAAGCGCTCCCACTGGGTCCCTGAACTTGTCTGGGAATATGCTGTGCCCCGCTGCTGCTCAGGCTGCTCCCACAGTGATTTCCGGTTCTTGCAGGGCGGGCTGGGAACTCCTCACTCTATTCCCACCTATGATAGCCATTCTCCCCGTCCTTTCTGTTAACTCTTGAGGGCCTCTGATGTTCCTGGTTTTGTGCCCTAACATTCTCTCACGAAGGATTGATGACTTTAATCTATGTTTTGTCATTTTGAGCTGTGAACTCCTCTTAGGCCTTATCTGTGGAAGTCTTCGCGGCCTGGCTTTGGGATACGTCTCTCCGAAAGTTTCCAGTTTGCATAAATCAGGCACCCTGGAGATTTTAGCATCTCAGGACTAACTTTCATATTAATCTCCTGGCCCGGGCTTTCCAGACTACATAGGTAGCGCTATTTCCAACCTCAAGCGGCTTTTTGGGAAGGCCCACATCTGGAAATGCCTGGGGAGATGTTTTACTTGCCATGCGGATCAGGCTCCTCCTCCATGCATCACTGGGTGCATTTCTTTCCACCCCTTCGAGCAGGGTTTGGTCAGTAAGCATTCTGGCTTTACTGGGAAAATGGTGATGAGCTGGTGGTCGCCGTTTCATCTCCGCTTTATGAGTTCAGGGTTTCTCTCTGTGTGCTCACGCGGGTGCCAAAACTAGAGTCCTTGTGGAGGGGCCTGGAAACCCTCTTTCCTCCCAGGGAAGCCTCCGTGTTATTTGGCCCTCACTGCTGCCATTTTTAATTGCTTTTCACCTGAAGGCGCTATAGGTTTCTCCCTTTTCTCTTGAGAGCTCAACAAAGCATTTTAAAGAACATTGACTATATTTTACCCCGGATGTCTAGGTTGGATGTGGGAGAATGTTCAGTTTTAATTACAGCCTGGAAACAAGCTGCTAGTTTGTAACAATCCGGAGATGCTAAACTCCATTCAAGCCACCCGAACTATCCGCACAGACACAACGGCGGAGCAGTCCCAGGACGGCGGCTCCTTCTCCGGTTACCGCAGGCAGCGTTCACACATCTAGATCCAGGTGAGTCCTGTCACGAGCACGCCACCTCCCAGGCAAGCAAGGTACTGTACACGCGACCCTTGCCACCTGTCTTTAGTTTGCAATTGTGGTCACTTGATTTCTCTGTGTAATCACTTTAGATACATCTGCCTTTATCAAGGATCACAGTGACTCTCTTTCAACACTCACTGTCCTGGGATCACTCAAGATCTCTTCCGATTGTTCACCATTGAGAGTCAATCATTCAGTTCCCACGGAGCAAGCTGCAAGTCTGCGGTCCCTCAGTGTAGCTATGCCAGTCGTTGCCACACGGTGGCGATGATAAACGCAGCTCCTGCTGAAGCCCCCGGGCTCCTCCGATTTCGTCCTTGCTGGTAGCCTCATTAGGACTGAAAGGTCATAGCTCTGAGCCTAATCCAGGTTGTCAGCAAGAGTATTTTAAAGCTATGGCAGAGCAGCCCATCCTGAGGGCCTTTTAGTCCAATCTCCTGCCTTCCTGCATTGAGATAGTGCTTAGCCTCGGTGTATTTCAAGAATGCTAAGCTTCCCACATCCTTTTTGTTCTCACCTAATGCTAATAAAAATAATAGCTCAAACCCACTCTGCAGTGGCACTGACGTCCATAGAAAGCAAGTGACTTTCCAAGGGAATTCTGCAAATTCGTGGAGGAGGGAACTTCACTGCCCTCCGTAGTCTCACACAGCGTTTGGACCCCAGCTCTAGCCACACAGGAAGCCATTTGAGGTAAACCCCAAATATCTCCTCTATATCTGCACACAACCCTGCTGCTCACGGTCGGAGACTCAGAGCTGCCTGAGTTTGTTCCTCTGGATCCTGGCAGTTGCAGACACAGCAGGGGCTCTCAGCTGTGGTCCCCGGACTGGGGGTATCGGGAATGCCAGGGAACCTGTAGGAAATGAAGATTCTCAGGTCCCACCCCTGACCCACGGAGTCAGAAACTGAGGGTGGAGACCAGCACCCCTTGCTCTACGAAGCCCGAGCTGCAAAGATTCGTATGATCCCTCAGGTTTGAGAAACACATGCACCATTTTGTCTGTTGGGGTCTCTGGATACAGTGCCAGGGTGGAGTAAGATTTTGAAGCCCTACAAAGGTATTTGTAAAACTCAGTTTGATCTCCAAGTTGAGAAAAAAAATACTAATAGTATTTTGTAATCTACACCACAAATAGCATGTTGGTTATTGGCGGAATCCAAATTGTTGTAGTTATCCCTTTAGTTTATTTAAAGCTTCCCAGAAGGAATGGTGTAGTTGTATCTTGTTTTGTTACTTAATTCTTGAATTAGAGTCTGAACTTCTCTTATGGTGTCTCTGCGGATGAAGGTTAAGAAAGTGGGAAGGACAATTGTCAAGTTCCAGAGATGCCGTCAGATGAAAGATACTGGCGTCATCTACAAGAAAGTGTGGATGATTATATTGAAGTGCATTTCTCTAAGATGCCTTTAAAACTGAATCATTAATGAGACAAGAAAACACCTCCAAAATTATGCATAATCTGACTAGTCTGTTGAGACAGGTGTCCTCTTTTATCTCTATTTTCTTCCCCGTCTCTGCTCATTTACTTGTGTATTCTCTAATGTAAACAGGCTAGACGTTTCAGTAAAATCACAAAAAGCAACAACAAAAGAATGTTGAGTGAGTGCTTATGTATCAGCTGTTAAGTGCCTTGAGATCATACTTAAAGTAACCCAGTGAATATTGAACTAAGTTGATGTTCACATCAACATAAAAGAGGTTTATTGCTTTCTCTTAGCAATGGTGGACTAAGGTTTCAGAAGGCGAAATTACGTTCACATGGTCACAGGATTAAATGTGGATCTGGGATTTAATGCAGGTCTTTGACACGTTAGATACCACAACTTTTTAAACAATACCATCCTGAGAAGTGGTGTCAATAACTGGGTAATTTTTCATGTCCAAGGAATATTGGTTCCATTAACTGTTCTTATGGGATCTGGACATTGGTGAAATAATTTAGCTTTTCTGCCAGTCTACATGGACACATGTTTAATAAAAATGTACCTTGGGGCCGGGGATTTAGCTCAGTGGTACTGTCGCCTGCCTCGAAAGCACAAGGTCCTGAGTTCGATCCCCGGTACTAAAAAGAAAAAAAAAAAAATGTTTCTTAAGTATAAAAAGTCCAAATTTGCTACATTTGAATAAACTTCAACTGTTGTCATTTAAGGGGAAAGTTTCATATAAGAAAGCCTATTTTGGGACTTTATTACTCCCTGTTCTCTTAGAAGACTCAAAGGAAGCAAATCCCATCACTCTGTTTTGTGTGGCTGCTTAGAGCCAGTCTGTGGCTACTGCTTGACTCTCAGCCCGCAGGCCAGGCTGCCCACAGGTACCATTGACTCACAGACGCCTGTTATTGGTATTGCAACTGGGGCGAATACAATATAAAAGGCTTTGCTCATAAACACTGCTTTCATCCAAGTCGTTGATTCTTGGAAACATTTCCACTGACTAGCCCAGGCCTTGCCGTCTGCTCTCTCTCTGACCCTGGTATTTGAGGAAGCAGCTAATTAAGAAATTGACATGCAACCCACATAATTTGCTCACCAAATCAGCATCTCTCTCTTTTTTCTTTTTTCAGTGCTCATGAGGTTGTAGTAATATCTACGGATTTGGCAAGATGTTCTTGAAATACTGAGATGTGAAAAGCCGGGTTTGGTGCTGCACACCTGTAATCCCAGCACTCGGGAGGCCGAGGCAGTAGGATCACCAAGAGTTAGAGCCCAGCCTGAGCTACATAGTGAGTTCAAGGCCAGGTTGAACTACATAGTGAGACTCTGTCTCAAAAAACCAAAAAAGAGAAGGATTGAGATGTGAGAAAATGGTCAACAAATAGTTTGTATTGTATTTAATCATTAAAGTTATGTTTATTAAACAGTCTAGATGGATGTACACACCAACAGAATATAGAGTTGTGCTGCCCCAAATAATTATATTTATGTAATTTAAAAGTTTCTGTGAGTCTTTTTAAAGCAAAGAAAAATAGGCAAAATTAACTTTGATGACATTAATATATTCTTATGTATAGTATTGTATGTAGTTTTATAGATATATAATTATGTAATTCATATACAATTAATCTATTAATATTCAAATATAAAATCTATTGATACATTTTAACAATATATTAAAACATGCTGTTATATAATAAAATATACTAATGACATATTTCATTTAACACACTACAATATTATTATTTCAACATATGCTTTAATGACAAAATTATTAATATATGTTTTTTCTTATTTAGTCTTTGAAATCTGGGATGTATTTTTCATTTGCAGCACATTTCCATTTGGACACTCAATTTTCTCGGAAAGTAGTTGATATTTATATTTCATAAAACCTGTGGCAGAAAAAATAAACTCAAATACCTAAGTTATTCTAGTCCTATACAAAACATTTTTCAGTAATTGGATTATCACTTCTAAAAATTAAATGAGCTAAAATGAAATAAAGTTTAGAAACCTCTGCCTCAGTTAGAGTACACTTCCAGTGCTCGGTAGGGACATGCCATCAGTGGCTTCTGCCCTGGAGCTTGAGGTGGAAATTGATTTCCATGAAGCCTCAAATTCTGACAGGGACAAATCTGAAGAACCTTTCTGCTTCACCCTGCTTGACCAGCTGCCAACACCAGTTGTTGGCCCAGTTCCTTGTGTCCGGTTCCTGTCACAGTGCCACACAGCACACCGCGTAATTCCAGGGGCCCTTCTCTGTCTCGCCCTGTGGTGGCCTCCAGGTGACATGGCCGGCGAACCTGGCCTTGCCACTGAGTGCCTGGCCTGGTGTGTGCTGTGGGGGGACCGCCCTCCGCACCAGGCCTCTCCTTCCATCCACCATGATGGACTCTGAGTGACGGCCTCTTCCTCCTCCCACATCCACCCTGTGAGATGTCGCCATGAACAGACAGCCCCTCAGTAGCTCCCTGGTCAGAGCCATCCATGGTCAGAGGTCGCTGAGAAAGTGTCCTGGCCTCACCTCCCTGAGGAGGGGCGGATGAGATCAGGCCTGCAGGTCAGATTCAGAATCTTGATCCTCATCCATCAGTAAAAATGAGTAAATATCTTCATTTAAAAAATGAATGTAATGAGATTCTGGAAGACCCTTATCGAGGCTTGAGTGAGGAATACCTGAGTTTGTCCTTAGAGAGAACCTACAGAAACAATTTTGCGGATGGTGTCACCGTGATGCCTGCTTCAAAGTTCAGTGGAAGCCTGGTGATCTCTGCAGCCTGGAAACAGGAATTGGAAGGGAAATGAGAAAGCCAGAGGGCCAGGCTACTCTGTTCCAGTCAGGGAAATCCCGCAGTCCTGAGGTCAGAGGACTCTAAGTGAAGAGTAGGTTACAAGTGCAAGAATGAGGAATTGGAGTAGGATCTGGAAATCATTTTGAATCTTGGTAAAAGAAGCATTTAAGGAATTTGCCACAATAAGTAGACAGTTTGCTTTAGAGAAATCAAATCAAGAGGACAAACACATCAGAGTGGATATAGGACATCAGTCAGAGAGCCTGGCTGGGGCCTCAGTTCAGGGGAGCCCCAGGTCTAGGGGAGAAGCCCTTGGCCTCAGATGTTCTCAAAGCCAGCTCTGCAATAGGTTGCACTTCTAGGAGCCTTATAAGGGGCACTAATGCCACATCTAATTACTTAGGCATCCCTTTTCACTCTCCTCCTTTCTCTTCTATTCCTGAATTGAAACTCAAGTTGTTAGCTTTGGTCTGGCTGTTTGCACATATCATTTGAAATTTGGACAGTACTAGATGTCTCTGTTATTTTCTTGTCATTGAGACATAATACCCAACACTCACAACTTAAGGGAGGAAAGGTTTATTTTGGTTCACAATTTGTAGAGGTTTCAGCCCATATTTGTCTGGTTCAAAGGCAGGGCAGCATGGCAGAAAGGCATGGCAGAGGAGAAACAGTTCATGGCAGGGCAGACAGGAAGCAGAGAGAGGGATCAAGGGAGGAGGAGGGAAGCAGACTCTTCCAAGCCATCCCCTCAGTGACCCACTTCCTCCACCCAATATCACATTTAGCTCTAAACTCACAGTGGACTGATCCACTGATGACTATCACATCCTCGTGATCCATTCACTTCCCCAAAATTCCCACCTAGAGTTGCATGAGGCTTTAGAGGGACATCTACATATAAACCACAACACTAGATTTTTAATTTCAGTTTCTTCCTAGAGATTTGCTGCTGAGCTTCATGATTGAGGATGGATTTTTCCTTCCACAGAATAGACTGGGGTAAAGCAACTGCAGGGCTATTTTGTCCATTGGTAGGACATGAACAGATCTGGAGCCTATGAACTTTTTAGAGGCCCATGAAAGTGCCTGATTCCTGAAAAACGTGTAGGTTCAAAATTATATGAAAGATGTACAATGAAAGTAATAAAAATTCAATCAAAATCTACAAATGCAACACTGTGTCAGCTGCATTCAAATTTAGTGTTCTTACAATTTTTGTTTCATTCAAAAATAATTTTGGAAGCTGGAATTTCTTATTTTGAAAGAATTCCTAAGTACACATGGTGATAGCTAACAGATCATAGCTAACTATAAATCAAATGCCACTCATAGCCAAATAATTTAACAGCAAAATTATAAACATCCTTTGAATAAATATACAGCCAAAATTATATTTAATGTGGGATTCGGGTTTGTTTTGATATGTTTTATGTGACATAGAGTGGCACTTCCATCCTAAGAGTACTTAGGGTCCACTAAGACTTAAAAATAACCCTGAAAACCCATTCCTACTCATCCATACCGGCCTTTCCCTTTGCACAGAGTAGGCAGTGTGGGGTATTGGGTAAGTGGACTACCACTGAGTGTATTGATTTCTACCTAGCGGTGAGGATTTTGACTGGTCAACCTCTTCATTTATTTGGGTATGGAAAGAAGATTATAGATGACAGATGAGTCTGGTACCTAGTAGATTGGTAATGTCTAAAAAAAGAGAGAAGATGGGTTAAATGCTTGTACCCTGTGGGAGAATAGAAGTGAACAGAGGAATAGAATTGTACTTAGAATCAAGGACTTAATTCAAAAGTTAAAACTGTAAGAGGCTTTAGAACCCCACACTTTGTAAGTTTCAATATCATCTATTGGAGAAAGGATATCCATAAAATGATTGTACGAATTGGGTCTCAAGATGGACTGCATTACTTCTCCCAATGACTTGTTCCCTTCCCTGCAGTATAACCAACCAAGCATTTTACACCCACTGCAGTGGAACTCCCAGAGTTCTATTTCCCCCACTTCCTCCTTGGACATGTGACTTGCTTCAGCCAATGAAAGTGCAAGGATGCCACATTCAAGCCGGAACTTGAAGGGCAGTTGTGGGATTTGGCTCCGCCTCTTGCTCATGTCCGTCCTTCTCCCCCTCCCCTCAGATTTCTGTATACCAAATAAGTGCTGCTTTTGCAGTCTGGTTCCTGAAATGAGAAGTACATGGGGCAAAGCCACAGCAACAGGTTACCAGCTAACAAGTACTTGTGCGAGAAATAAATGTTTGCTGTCCCAAGCCACTGAGATTTGGGCCTTGTTAGTGACAACAGGTAAGTTAATTTGTACAGGTGTTCAGGGGGAAAACTCACCCAGGTGAAAGCATTGTTCTCATAATTTTATTGATCTAATTTGAGAAAGAAGAGTTTTATGTTAACCAGCAGTAAAGACAACAAGCATGCTCATTGTCTCAGAATAATGTTTTGAATACTGATAGAAACCAAGACTTCGGAAGAATTAGCGTTAGTACAAAGGTAGTCCTTGGGCCACTGAAGTCGCTCTGCCACACGATCCCACACCAAGATGCTGGGAGTGACCCAATTGAGATGTTTGAAGAGCTGATAAAGTTACTTATTTGTCCCTAATATGCTTACTTATGTGGGCATTTCACATTTTTCAATTACCAGTGTGACATATTCTGATTGCCAGTTGTGTGAGAGCTAGGAACTTTTTGCAAGGTACTTTCTGTACTTCATAGAAAATTAGTGTTAAATAAATCAGCTCATTTTCCACTGGCTTAATTTAGCACACTACTTATTTCTACATGCCATGAATCTTTTCTTTCTTCTCTAAGCAAAATAAGTCAAGTGCCTTGACTCAGAAGAGCATAAACTTTCTGAACGTTTCTGCAGGACCCTGTTGTCTGTGTAGGCATCCTCATCTGTCCTGCTACATACGGCTGATTTGCTCATTGACTTAGCAAATGTTGATTGATCGCTACTGCATGTCAAGTGCTGTTCTATACTCTACAGATATAGTGGAGAACACGAGAAGCCACATTTTATTCTCTTGGATTTAATATTCTTGGAAATCCTTAGGAAAAGATCTGCTTAAGGAGAAGTAATAGAAAAATCCAAAGCCACTGGCAGCCTGAACTTAGAGCACTCAAGTAGTGGTCGGAAGGCAACATGGCTGGGAGGAGTTGAAAGAGGAGAGGGGAGATGGGGCTGGGAGGGTGGTGGGAGTGGAGATCACAGGGCCCCGGGAGCCACACGGAGGAGACTGGAGTTCACCTCATACAATGAGAAGCCACAAGAGATTTCTATTTGAGAAAGATTATTCTAGCAGCAGAGCATGGAAAAGAAAGCAGAGGAATGAGGGGGAGGAAGGAAACTGTGGGCGGAGGGAGGATTGGAGAACTCCAAGAAGGAGACACGGCGACCCGGGCCACAGTTGGACTGGCGGAAGTGGGGAGGAGTGTCAGGCTCAGGGTGTAGTTTGCACAAGGTGGCTGTGGGGTGTGGGCAAAAATACGTCAAGGTTGTTACCTCAGCTTTTGGGCTGAGGGACTGGAAAACCTGGTGTGCTGTTACTTGTCTTGGGGAACAAACAGATTATTATGGGCATAGGGAGGGGTTGTGAATCTTAGCGTGGGAACGTGTTGGATCGAGAGGCAAATTATCCTGGCTGCCAGGCTGCCACTGCCTGCAGGCTGGCTATCATGAGGGTGCCCACTTCTCCTCTCGGGGTCCAAACATTTGCCATAGCCACCTTGGCACTCTGGAGACCACGGAGGTTGAGGGCAGGTGAACTTCGGATACCTAAAGCCCCCTAAAAGGCTTCAACTGTAGCTGTCATTATAAAGAGAAAGGAACTTCAAGACCCAGAGAAGCAGCCATATCTATCCAGTACCTTGCAAGTAGTAACATTTATTGTCTGGCTTCAATTCTGATAATGGGACTCAAACTCTCTCTAATGCAGGAGTTGGAAAGTTATGGCCTGTGGACTAAATGTGAGCCTCTTCCTGATTCTGTTAATGAAGTTTTACTGGTATACATCAGGTCCATTTGTTGATGTACTGTCCATGGCTGCTCTGGGCGTTGAATGGATAGAGACTGTGTGGCTCAGAAAGGCTGAAATATGTCCTGTGGGACCCTTCAGAGGAAATGATTCCCAGTCCCTGTGCTGGTGGAACCCACAAGCCCAACTGTCAGCCCATGTGCTGTGAGCAACGCCAACTCCATTCAAGGGGGTCAAAGGCCACTTGGGTGAAATCAACCTGCCCATTCCCTCCCGCCGGCACAGCTGGTTCAAGGGGACCCTTGGTCCCAGCTGGGCTATCTTGAGAGCTGAAGAATTTTGTTTGCATTCTGGGACAGTGCTGTAGCTTTTTCTGCTGGTTCTGAGTTCAGAAGAACGTGGCCTTGGGAGTGCTGGCAGCCACCAAAGGACAGACAGCCTCAGTTACCTCCTGAAGCAGAAGTCGCCACGGGCAGAGAAGCTCTGGAGTCAGACAGGGAGGACCGGACCCGGGTGATGCAGGCTGAACTCCTTCATCCTGCTCCAAGGCACCCCAGGCTTTCCTGTTATATTCTCTTTTCCCCAACAAATTCCCTTCTTGCTTCAGCCAGGGTAGATTGACTTTTTTTCTTTTTGATTATTTTAAACTGAAGCCCAGTGGATGTAAATGGATATAATGCTGGATCATGATGCATGATTTATTAGATATTGAGATGAAATTAAGAAATGTATGCCTTTTGACAGTATATCTTTCTTACGAATCCCCGCTCAAATGGCTCTAAAATCTCAGCTGAAAGGGAATTTTCTTTATTGTACCCTCCAATAGGATTTTCCTCCATAAAACTGCGAAGATATTTAAGATGTTCAACCTTATTTTATGGTGATTTGAGGGGGAATGTAAATGATTGAGTATGCTTTAGCAGCAGTTGAATTTGCAGGCACCAATGAAAGATGAGCCAAAATGAGGTAGAACAAGGAGAATGAAAGAGATGATTAGATTACTGCCCTCCTTGCTGCAACCTTCCCTCCTCACTTCCCTGAACTGAGGGAGGAGAAAATATTTTAAATTGATTCAAGATTAAATTTTGATTTAGCTTGGACTGGATATTTAAAATATCTGAATATGAAAATACTGTAATAGCCAAAAATAATCCCAAAGCTATGGGATCTACCCCAAATGGTTCAAGAAATGGGACTGGCAGAGCTACCAAAACACACTTAATGTCTAGAGGTTGGGTGTGGGTGGGAAATAAAATTGTATCTTGGTTACATTCTGACCAAATTCTGGCTGTCCTACGAGCTATTTACATATTCTGTGCCTGATTGTTTTGTCTTACATTCATGGCTTTGGAACTTAAATGTAAAATAACAATTCTTTAAAAATATTTTAGCTCTTTAAATTACCTGCAGACAAATCAGACCTAGAATGCTAATTTTCATTTTTTATTTATTTTTTTTGTACTGGGGATCAAACTTGGGTCCTTGTGCTTGTGTGGCAGGTGGCAGAACCACTGAGCTAAATCTCTGGCCCTAGAATGCTAATTTTTAAAGCGATTACCCATTTATTCTTGTGGTAGTTTAATTAAATAAGCTATTTAATTTAATACATATTTATTGAGAATCTTCCACATCTAAGATGACTTCTAAGCTTAAGAACTTTGGAACTATAAGGGAGAGAAATAAAGTAAATTTATAGAGACTTAGAATAGTGCTTTCAAATAATTCCAGTTTGATTTTGAGATTAAAAGAATGTACAAAGAGGATTTTGAGATTATTCTGAGTAGCCCTTTGAAGCCATTTGGTAGAAAAATTTGAATACTATACTGAACAGTTAGTGTTTACCTTGATCCCTATAAGGGAATACTGCATTTTTTTAAGCAACAAATTTGTGTGACTAGAGATATTAATCTAGTGTCAGTCATTAAGAAGAACTGGGGAGGAACAGGAAATCAAGTTACCAGGCTCAGACAAAGACTGTAGTCAAAAATGGGAGAGAGCTGTATTAAGGATGGTGGAAAGTTGGGGAATGGCTAGAAGAAATTTTCTGAGTGTAGAGGCGTGTGGATATGGAAGTGGAGATGGCTACTTGCTTCGTGTCTGAAAATTGCCGAAGATAGGATGTCCTGCCTCAGTAACTTCCACCATCAGAGTGAGACAAGACTTTGGCCGCTGGGAATAATGTGGGGGAAATCCCAAGCCCATCTTCTCAGAGAAAGAGGAGGAACTCAGCACTGCCATTTCTCCCTGAAGCATTTGAGCTGTCTAGGGGACTGCTGGGCCTGCCCTGAGGGAGAGAGGCCCGTCTGGAGAGCCAGCAGGGTGAAAGAGAGGTGGAACTGTCCTGCCAGGAAGAGTTTCCCAGTAATAGAAGAGCCTGGATGAAAGTTGAACACCAACCCAAGGAATCTAGGTCCAACATTTATGGTATCTCATCAGCAGCAGCGATTAGCAGCAGCCAGGAGACCTCAAATGAGATGTAGTCCTCCCCAGAGACAGGTGACACAAGCCTCCTTCTGTTCCCTCTCCAGTGCCTCCCTTCCACCCTAGCAAGTAGACACAGAAGCGGAAGGAGGTGGACTCTGACCACCCAGGCCTGAGGATACGGCCCGAGGCTGTGTTGTTCCTCAGAAGGGATTTTGCTTTTCCTCCAGCCAGCTGCCTCGTTGGCATGGCAGGCTGTGACCATTTTTTAAAATTAGTAAACTTCATTTTTTTAGGTCAGTTTTGTATGTTTACATGTGGATATATGTGCTCATGTATGTTTTGCATATATGAAATGAATGAAAACAATGATACAAGGGACAAGAGGAAGAATTATGAATATTTTGTTATAATGTACCACCCATGAAATGTTATAGTGTTATTCTGAAAGTGGACTTGGATTAGTTGTAAATGAACATTGTGAATTCTAGGACAACCACTAAAAGAACGTTTTTAAAAACTAGAAATATAATTGATGTGCTAAGGTAGAGAAAATGGAATCATGTAAACTGATCCATTAATGCCACAAAAGAAAAAAATGTGTGGAAGACAAATATAGAAATAAAGAACAAAAGCATCAAATAGAAAACAATGACAAATAAGGTACATATGATCTCAACTATATCAATAATCACTTTAAACAGCAGTGGTCTCAGTACACAAACTAAAAGACCCCAATTATTAGAGTAGGTAGAAACCAGGACCTATTTGTTGTCCGCAAGAAATGCACTTAAAATAGGTTAGGTTCTAAAAAAAACTACACGGTAGCTAGGGTCTGGTAAAAGTTTCTCCTAGGGCAGGTTTTACTAAGAAAAATAAAAAGTTGTAACGTATTTGTTTCAAAATAGTTACTTTTCCCTTCCTCCTGCCTAAAGCCAGAGAGAATTGGTGCTGCTGGGGAACAACTGGGTCCACGACCACGTTTTATATAAATAAATCTCTGAACCGATGTGAAAACACTTGCATGTGGATGAGAGAGAAGTGGAAGAGTCAGCAATAACAGAGAATTTCCATCTGGGGTAGCAAGTAGATTTACAGTGCTATTAATAGAAATGCAGGTTCCCATGGAGAAGCGGGTTTTAAGGGAAATTATGAGCTTTTTTAGTGTAGAAAGGGAATAATACCAAGACCCTATCCTTCTCCTCCTCCCCTTTTCCCTCTCTTCCTTCCTCCTCCTTCTCTTTCTGTCTCTGTCTCTCTCATCCTTTCCCCTCACCCTTTCTTTCTTTCCCCCAAAGGTAACTCACCTAAGCATGTTTTAACAGAGTAACAATTGCAAGGAAAAAACCTTCACCCACAATCTCCTCAAGCATCTGGTCCACAGACCTAGTTCTCTGCCGGGTACACCCAGTCTGCTTCCAGTCAACATCTCCAAGTGCAGCCTCTGGGCAGTTGCTCCAGCAATGGCAGCTTCCACCAGCGAGTCCTTCCTACAGGGTGAGTGCGAGTTGCCATAGCAGCAGCTTCCATTGGCCTGAGTCCTTGCCAGCAGCAACCCCTCTGGGCAGATCCTTCTGCTCTGAATGCTGTTCCAAATGGCTACCAGGAGCTCCTGACTTTCATGCCACTGGAATCTCAATAGGTTCTAAAATATTGAACTTAAAGGTCTTCAAACCCAAATGCCTCTCAAAAAAAGCTTCTGGATTCCCTCAGTGGATACAGGATATGTTATACTCCTAGCAGCACTGCTGCAGGGCCACTCTCAGGGGGCTTCCTACTAGCCCTTCAGCATCAGCTGCAGTGCCCCACTATTTTGTCAAAGTCCTCTCTCTCACCACTGGCTACTGTACATCCATCTGATAGAGAAAATCACAGATGCTGAGCTTCCAGCTGGAACAGCTTATTAGTGTTTTCTTATCATGGGGTCGTCTATCTATTTGGTTTTCTGAGCAATTTTTGCAGAAGAAAGGTCACTAAACAGCGTGTTTGGAACAGTACACCGGAAAGACTATTAAAACAGATAAAACATCGATAAATCTCCTACCCACAAGTTTGAAAGTAACCAAGAATTGTACGCGTGAGCTACAAATGAATGTATATAACATGACTGGGGTCCCATTCTGAGTTGCCTTTTTTTGCTGTTCTTCAGGGTCCATGATAGGAATGGACTCTTCCAGTGAAGAAGCAGAGCTCCTGTCCTCCCTAGAAGTTGTCTCCCAAAGGTCACAGGAGAAAGCTGCTCACTCCTTCCCCCAAACAGCCAAGTCTAGGGAACTGTAGTGTTGGCCAATGTCCCCGCAGGCTTTCCCCATCACCACATCCTGATATTGTGCCACTACGTAAATAGGGTTCTGGGAAATCCCACAGACCTCCCAGAGCTCCTTAACATAAATATGTCCACTTACCCAATAAACCTGAATTGAAAGCTATGGACTCAAAACTATGAGTTGAGCTATGAGTTGAAAGCTATGGACCCGAAACAGTCTGCACTGGGATTCGTCAGCCCAGATGAGGGGTCAAGTTTAAAAACAAACAAAATGGAAAAGAAGCAGTCTTAATATTATAGAAAACACTTCCTGAGATCTTGAATTTAATGTCATTTTCAGTTCGTGATGGTTCCTACCCAGAAAGTACAACAAATACTCAACAATGATGACTCAGATGAGAAAGAATTTAACTAGGGAGGAATTCAGATTGGGACGAAAAATAAGGAGTTGGACATATTCACATTAAAAAAAAATCCCTCTGGAATGATACAAAAGAACATTTTTAAATGACTAAAAGAATAAAATTTTATCTTTTGAATTTTTCTGATGCTTAAGGTTTCAATAAAGGACTTCAATCACAAAGAGTAAATCAGTATAAGTTGGATTGAAGAATAGAGAATAAATAGCCAACATTATTAACATCAAATGAAAATTTCTAAGTTCAAAATGTGGATCAGAATTTCTCAAATTGCTTTTCTGATCTTGAATTATATGTGGTTTGTATTAAGTTTGTTCATATTTCCTAAATTTGGATTGCTTTGTGTAGTGTCCATCATACCAGCGGTTAAGCTGGGGAACTTTATCTGTTTTTGTACCTTATTTTTATAAAACTGATGATAGACAAGGCCACTTGGAAATACAATATAATAAACATAAAGCAGTCTCCCATTGATTAGATTCATGGGCTGCATCATCATTCTCTTTGTTACATTTTGGGCTACAAATGTAATCATTATAATATCTATTTATAGCCCAACATTACAAGGAAGGGACCAGGTGTGACATTTTATCCTGGGTCCTTGTGGGAAAGTGAGTCTACACAGGGGGAATTTTTTTCTTTTTTTTTTTTTTAACAGGGGAATTTTTTAACTCTAAGAACTGGGTTTCATTTGAAGTATTGGTTTATCTTCATGTGAGTAAAAAGGACAGAAAGTGTCACCTCCCCCCTTCTTTGGATTCCCACGCCAGGATACTTCTAGTTTTTGATTTTGTTAGTTTCATATTAGGCTTTTTGAAAATTTAAGTAAAAGCAGATGGATAAGAGCAATTTTTGTTTTGCTTAAAAGGGATATTTTCTATCTATTTGCCTGCCTGATTTCTGGAACACACACACACACACACACACACACACACACAATGTAATATGCTGATATCCCTTATTAGTAAAATGAACATGCACAGTGAGAGATAATTTTCCACACGGGACTCCAGAAACCTTCAAATCTTGTTGAGCTTTATAATTAAATGATGACTATTGAGGGCCGGGGATTTAGCTCAGTGGTTCTGGCTCCTGTCTCAAGCGCAAGGTCCTGAGTTCAATCCCCGGTACCAAAAAAAAAAAAAAAATGATGACTATTGAGTCCTCTTGAATATGTATCAAATATGTAGTATCATAGTTTCTGTTCATCACTTTCATTTTGGAATTATATTTGACTGAATGAGGCTGCTTATAAGTTAATACAAAAATAAATGTTGGAAGGGGTCAACTTGTTGTGAGAGATTTAAATAAAAATTGGTGTAAGTCCATGAATGTTAAAGGGAAAATCCAGTGCCTCCCTAAGTTATTTGTTCGTTTTTAGGGACTTTCTTCTCATAGGTACTTCCGGCTTTGGGTTTCTACCCTAATTAAATGGTCTATCTCATTTCCACACAGATGGTGTTGTGGTTAATTATGCCATAAAACTTGATATATGTGCTATGAATAATTTTTCAGGAACTCATCACCTGAAATATTAAAAATGAGTTTTCTAAATATTAACTAATTTGTAAATAATTTTGAAAATATAAAATATAAATTTAAAATACCCTCCAAGATAGTTCTTATAAAGTTGTGAAAAAATTCTAAAAAATGATTGAATGCATTTATATAATTTTTAAGCTTTAAAATTGAAATATATATATTTATTAATGTGGTTCAAGTTCTCTTATTCTCCTATCTCCAAAGTAACCACTACTCTGACTTCTATCACTGTTGATTAATTTTGTCTATTCTTCAGTGTCATATAGATGAAATTGTTCTGTGTATACTAATTTCCACCTGGTTTCTTTGATCAACATAATAATAGTGCTTTGTTACTGATGTGTAGTATTCCATTGCATAAAAATTCCACACTCAGTACCTTCTCCTATTGGTAGACGGTTGGATTGGAAGGATAAAACTATAAAAATTTTGTATGTGAATTTTACATATATATATATAGAGAGAGAGAGTGTGTGTGTAAAAGTTTGCTATGTTATAGGTAGCTATATGTAGCTTTTAGTAAATATTGCTAAGTAAATACCCTCAGGTCCTTGTATTTGTGTAAATTATAAATAGTTGGGCTGGTAAAAATTGTGCTAGGATGTGTTGACCTAGTGCAAGTCTTAACATGTTTTATATTTTTGAGATGTGAATTCCAGTGAGTCAGTGAGACTAATTTCTTACTGACTCTTCACTGACCGTCTTCAACATCTAATATAGAAGATGGGTCTACATATATATTGCTTTAGATCCTAAATTTAGATTTGGAATCTTAGTATTTTAAGGATATATTTTACTTTGTTTACTTTATCCTTAGTCTTAGCAACAGTCTATATATAATTGTTATGATTCATGAGGTACAGAATAGTTATATACTTGTGGAAGAAAACCTTCCATGACTTCATTTATGGCATGGGAAAACGGGATATGAGAATACATGGATATGAATACCATCGGGGTTATATGTGTGTTGTACTTTCTCCTCAGCATATGACTAATTAAGACATAGTAGCTCATAGAGCTAAGACATTTATTCATTATGTATTGTACAATATTTATCAAAATCCAAAATCAAGGAAAACTAACAATTTGGGCATATTCTTTGCTATATTTTAATGCGGAGATGGAATATTTATTTTAAAAAATCTTTCTGATTATAAAGTAATTCATATTCATTAAATAAAATTTGGGGGAGTACAGAAAATTATTTTTTTAAATATAAAATTATAAGTTTATGTTGATACTTTCTTTTATGTGTTTTTTTTGTGTTTTTTTTGGTACCAGAGATCGAGCTCGGGTCCTTGCGCTTGCGCAGCAGGCAGCGAAACCACTGAGCCAAATCCCCAGCCCTTATGTTGATACTTTGTATTCAAATTCAGGATCACAGAATCGATATTATGGAGCCCATGTGAGCACTGATGTATACTGGAGATAGAATTAGAGTATTCGTAGTGGTTAATTTCCTTAATCTTGCATTATGCACTCAATAGTCTTAGAATAACAACATTAATACCACCATTACCAACAAAGCAGTGCTTCCGGCTGTACTGTATGCTGTGAGAGATGAGGACATTGTACACACTGCTTTCTCCTTTTGAACCTTCATTTGCGGTCTAAAGATAGTTATCTTCAATGCTCATGACCAGTCCTCATGTTAAGATCTCTCAGACAGTTTTAGCGTTGGAGCTTGTTCACTAGTAAGTTCCTCAGCAAGGGTTAACTGGAGCTGTATGCCGAGTTCTCATATGTTGTTAACAGTTTGGCTGCTCCTTTATTCCTTTTCTGGGGTGTGGGAGCAGGATCTTGCTATGTTACCCAGGTTGATTTTGGACTCATGATTCTCCTGCCTCAGGCTGGGATTACAGGTGTTCAACCCTCCTGGCTTTTGTCCTTTTTTCTTGAAAATCTATTTTGGAGACTAAAAATTCTTTGAGTTACATTTTTTTTCTTGACTCTCTTAAATATGTAAATCCACTTTTTTCCTGGCATGAAGTATTGCCCTACAAAAAAAAAAATCTGACAATGAGCTAATTTTCTTTTTACTTATACGGCTCATGTTCTTTTTGCCTACATGTACAGGCGTGTTTTCCTTTTTCTTTAAATACTAGCAAATTTACTAGAACATGGACTTGTGTTGGTAGATTTTATTCAGTACACGATATGTTTTTCATTCTGTGCTTTAAAAAAAATTTTTTTTTTGAGACAGGGTCTCATTGTGTAGTTCAAGCTGACCTTGAACTCACCATGGAGCCCAGGCTGGCCTCTTAACTTTGTGGCAATCCTCCTGCCTCAGCCTCCTGAGTGCAGGGATTACAGGCATGTACCATCATGCCCAGCTCTCACTATGTGCTTTTAAATTTTTTTTTATTTCAGTAGTTTCCTTGATTTATAGATTTTTTCCTTCAATAACTTCTACTATAAATATATTGGATCTTCTTTGCCTATCTACAGTCACTTTTTCTTGAAACATTTTTATTTCTTCCTTGAAAAAAATTTCCTTCCATCTGTTGTGCGTATTCATTCCCGTGTTCCTTCTAGTTGGATATATATATTTATTCCTAATTCTTTCACCATGTTTCTAAGTTTTGGCAAGTCTCATGTTGTTATTTTGTGTCATTAATTGTTTCCTTATTGTTTGTGTATAATGCCATTTTCTTAATGATCTTTTGAATGAGGAAGTTTTGGTGTTTTATGGGCATGCATTTCTTGCATGTTTTTCTTATCTGTAGGGATACTATTCTGCCCTCTATTTTCCTTTTTTTTCATATAATAACTTTCTATGAGACTTGGCTTTGATAATTTTGTTTTCCTAACTTATATGAAATTAGTCTTTTATATATGAAATATATTTTATACATAGTCTTCTATATATGAAATATGAAATACATATATGAAGATACCATGACAAAATATTATCCATGACAAAAAATTATCCAGTATCCTGTATAATTGATATACACTAAGAAAAATAGATACTGGAGAGAAACAAGGAAACTTGGCAGTAGATAGCTTTTAAAATTTAATGAGCCCACACTTCGGATGTTTTCATGCAGTATTAAAAGGATGGCGTTTTACTTCCAGAGTCTTTGATCCTCTGTTCTCATTTTTATCTGAACCTTCTCTCAGTGTCTTTCTCTCCCTGACCCACTCAGTTTTGCTTCCATTCCTCAGTGTGGGTGTCCTCTCTTGCAAAGAAGCCCTGGCCTGTTGATTTTGTTGGAGAGGCCAGAATTCCCACCAGTTTCCGCCCTGCTGTCAGATGGGCTGCCTATATTCAGCGAGGCCTCTGCACCCTTCGCAGCTCTCTGCCTCAGAAACACCTGGTTCCTCTTGCTCCTCTGCTTGGGAGGCCTTGTGGGGGGGGAGTGATTTGTTTCCATCCATATTTTGGGCGTAAAGAGGTGTTCTGTTCTCAATTTTGATACAAATATTGCTCATGGGAATTTGGATACACAATCTAGTTACGTGTGTGTGTGTGTGTGTGTGTGTGTGCATTTGGAAAATGTGAACTCCATGCTTCCACTATTGCTTCTGTTTTCCAGAATTTTGATTCCTTTCAGAACAGTGAGGCTTATTTGCTATGGCCCTTTCTCTTTGCAGCCAGGGATCCATTGACAGAAAATGTGAACTAACCGTGTACTGTGTGTACACGTGCGCATGTGTTTATTCAGCTGTGAAGCGCTTTAGCTTCTAACAGTGTTGCCCTACACACACATGGGTGTGTCAAGAGCCCACTGTTATGACCAGAAGTGCTCTTTGCATTTGGAGCAGAAGCTGTTCTGTTTGTGGTATGCAGTGTGTAGACTAGCCATTATTTTCAGGTGTATTTTTGCCTCTCAGAATGACTACAGCATTGCTAATTATCCTGGGACAGGTTAGTCTGTCTGCAATGCCCCCGCCCCCACTGGGAATCCAAAGCTATTGTCATCTGGAAAAAATTTGGCTTCTTGTTGCCCTGGGAGTGTTTCTTTTGTCATTCACTTCTGCTCACTTTTCAGGTCCAATAGACTGGGTAGGTCCAATAGACTCCACACCAGGGATCTTGAACAGCTACATTTATCACTTATAAACCACTTGGTAACAGGGTACATTAATGTTGAGGTCTAATAAAGCCAAGATTTGGGAAAATGAAGGAACAAATAAAGACATTTCTATTGAGTGGAAGACTGGCTTTTCTTCTGTTTTCTGTTTATATCATCATTTGCCATTGATTACCATGGCCACTGGAAGCAGAATTATGCAGAAACTTATTAAATGGCCCCAGGTGAATATATATTTCCAGACCTACAGTGTAGACATTAAGAAAACACAGTATTTAAACATTTTCTATATACAAGGTACAGACTAATTTGTGATATGAGAGCTGGAAATGTGCCTACAATGGCCAAAGATCTAAAAAGACCAGGTCTAATGCCATAGGGTCAGTGGAAAGTGAATTCATCCACAGATAATTAAATTTAAAGTTTTCTTTTGGTACCGGAATCGAACTCGGGACCCTGTACTTGTGAGGCAGATGCCAGAACCATTGAGCTAAATCCCCAGCCCCTAAAGTGTTCTTAAAATACTGTGAAGAGAATGCTTGCTAGTGTGTGACCTTTGATTCTGGTGTGCGGTGTTACTTACATAAAATTCTATTGATTTATTATGTATTTTTAAAGGTATTTAGGAACTATGGGTAAATTACTTTATGATAAACAAAAAGTTCCCATTTATATCCAAGAAAATCCAGAAACCTTTACAAGAATAAATGAATAGCTAAGCTCTTTATAGAAAAAATATATACTTTATTTCAACTAGAAAGGTGCAAACATGTAACTTTTGGTCATACTCTCCACAAATAAACTGTCCGAAAAACAGTCATAGTCAAAGTACAAACAGATGCTTCCAGGTGGAAGACTGACCAGCTGTGTAGAACTAGTCATTTCGGAATAAAGGACCTTTATTCACGCAAAGTGAGGCTGCCACATTCCCTGCATCCAGGGACTCTGTGGCCTCACCTTCAGCAAGCCGTCTCTTTGGATGGACGGTCTCGCTGATTACGATATCCATCGAGTGTTCACTTCAGGCTCTGAATTATCAGACAAGCTTTCTGTCCTACCTATGGTATTCAGAGGCTAACATTTGAAATATCTAAGCATTAAAAACAGAAACAAAAAAGGCACAAACAAATTTAAATTAACTTAGATAACTGTACAAATATATATATATCTTCACAATATTTACAATATTAATAAAAAATTCTGGCTTGTTACAGGCAAATTAACTTGCCACAAGCTGTCCAGTCTAATAGACAGGATTCTGATTCCTGAATACTGTCATTGGAATCAGAACGTCACAGCTGAATGTGCTGTCCTGACTTCAAGAACAGCTCGACTCAGCCTCAGGATGGCTGGAGAATGCACACCTCGCTACTGCTGAAGCCAACCTTTTTCTTCCCAAGCACACTCCAAAGAGCAGGTGCATTACTGCTTTAAGATGACCTCGGTGGCACCAGCCTTTCTACAGGTGTCCACACTGCTCCTCCGGCCACACCTTGGTATACATTCTGGCACTATGCACTAATGTAGTCCCACTGTCAAGTCTTAACTTTCTTCAAACCAGTGTCTGGGGTTGGTAGACTATTTGTAAGACATGGCACAATGTTTTGAATTAGGGGGGAATCTTCTCAGCCCCCCAGCTAGAAAACACGTTTAAATTAACATGTGCTACTGAATGCATTTTTACATAAAAATGAGATGTGAATGAGTTCAAGTTACAGACTAACGAGTTAATGGAGTTACTGTCTCTCACTCTCTGGCTTTAGGCCATGTCTCCATACATCTTCTTGTAGTACAGGGACTCAAAGATGTCGTTGTCTCCAGGACAGTTGTAGTGGCAGGCGCAGGTCTTGATGAACATCATGCTCTTCTTCATGATGTCACCATCCGGACACTTGAACTCCACGGGCAGGGTGGTGGTTCTGTGTGGGGTGCAGCACCTGCCGTCTGTGCACACTCCGCAGAACTTAGCCCGGTATGTCTTTACGCTGGTGCAGCCGGACAGCTCAAACTTGACAGGCTTGGAGATTTTTGGGGTACGGATGCACTTTTTGCCCTTCTAAGGAAGACAAGGAAGAAGAGAGGCACCAATTACTACAAGGGGGAGTGGCTTTCCTTAACAGTCTATGTTCTAACACTTAAAATATAAACAAATCAGGCAGCCTTGAGTTTCATTTGTCAGTTTTCCAAAAATAGTCATGGCCTCTCCTGGAATGTCCTGAATTAACTAGCTGTGGAGGGAAATGGGTGGTTCCTATTACACCACCTCTTATTCCGGCAAAGCAGCTCCACCATTAGATATTTTGGGAGATAACAGGTTTTTAATAACAAGGGTGGCAAAAGAACTAACTTTGGTCCTTTTCATTAGCATTCCAAGAAAATGAGTTCACAAGAGAACGACACCAACCTTAATGTTCTCCTCCAGGTCGGCTTCGCAGGGCCTGACCATGCACAGGCGGCTCTGCTTCTCCAGCCTGCAGTAGGCGTTGTCATTGGTGACCCGGGTGGAGAGGCCCATTCCGCAGGTCTTGGAACAGGCGCTCCACTCTGTGGTCTGGACCAGGCAGTTGGCTCGCATCATCGTTGGGTCTGGGCCAAATGTGTCTTCCAGGCGGTAGGCTGAGAGGGCAGAGCACACAGACACAAGGTAAGACGCCCGGATAAGACAACTTCCGCTGGCACCTGCCCGGCTCGCTCGGGGCTCAGCCTGTGGGAGGGTGACAACGCGGGCTTGGAGACCCAGGCCACTCACCGGCCAGGGCAGGGCCCACCGCGGTGCTGTCCTTGGGCTGGTCGCACACCCACTCCTCGCAGCACTTGCCGGGCAGCTTGACCCTTCTGGGGAAGGGGCAGTCGGGGCTGGGCAGGCGCACATCCATGCTGCACAGGGGCACGCAGCCCACCGCCCCGTCCAGGCACGTGCACTGGTACTTGCAGCTGCTGTCGAAGGTGTCTCCGCTGCGGTACACCTTCCCGCCGAACACGCAGGGGGCGCCCCCTTGGGCTGCAGGGGGAAGGGGAAGCACACGGGTTAGGCTGGAAGCGGTCGGGGCTGCAGGGGGCGGGCTGCGGGCGAGGACCGAGAGCGGCTCCTTTCTCCAGCAGCCGGGTGTGGGTCAGGGGACCGCCAGGGTGGCGGGCGGGCGCCGCCGCGGCTCTTACCGGTGCATACGCCGATGTTGCGGCTGGACGCGGAGCCGAAGTCGCAGGAGAGGCCCTTGTGCGGGTCGCAGGGGTGGAGCTGCGTGCACAGCTCGCCCAGCTGCTTGGCGCAGACGCGGCAGCAGCCGCAGCCGTCGAGCACGAGGCTCACGCCGAGCGGGCAGCGCGGCGCAGGGTCGGACGCGCATTGGGCGCACTGCGCGCTGCAGTCCTGGCCGGAGGCGAGCTGCGGAGAGCGGCGCGAGTCAGCTCCCGGCGGCGGGGCGTAGGGCCCTCCTCCGCCCTCCCGGTCCGGCCGTGCCCTGCCTGGCGCTTACCTGGCTGCAGAGCGCGAGGAGGAGCGCGACGGCGGCGGCGGCGGACATGGTGGGCGGCGGGCGAAGGGCGAGGGGCGCGAGGTGGGTGCCTGGGCGCGCTGGGCCGCCGGGGTCTCGGGGCTGTCGGCCGGGGCGGCTGCCGTCGCTGGGGCGGGAGGCGGTCTGTCGCCGGCGGTGGGGTGGCGCTGCAACCTCTTTGGAGCGGGGACGAGCGGCTGTGCGGGCTGCGGCGCGCGCCCGGCCTTTTATGCGCTGCCGGCGGCCGGCGCGCCAATGAGCTGAATGGACTCCCACACAAACAGGGACATTCTTCGCATTCCTCCCCACCTTCCTGCTCTATCAACTCACACCGGATTGATCCTGACCCCTTGACACTCAGCATTCCTCCGTCTGAAAAAGCTGGCACACTCCAGCTCCCCAGAAAAAAAATAAAATAAAATAAAAAAGAGGCGCAGTGTTTCCAGCGTCAAACAGGAGTTTTTCCTATGCGCTTCTACTTCTCGCCACTTGTAATTTCTGTCGTGTAAAATCCCACTGGCAATTATTATTTTTTTTTCTGTCTTTTCTCTCTTTAATAGTTTAGCCCTGTTCTGGCATAAGTCATTTTTAGGAGGTGGGTAGCTGAAGAGGCAATCGGGGATTCCTAAAAAATTCTAAAGGGTTGCCTTTCTATTGTTTTTGTAGTGATTTTTGTCTAAGGGGCTCTAGAGTCTTGAAACTCTACAAAAAGCAGCAGGAAGTTGCTTGGAACCATTAGAAATCCCCAGATGCCTACCTGGAAAATCTTGAATGCTGTATCTGAAGTAGAGGAATTTGATCCTTTGTCCTTTGAGATAGCGGTTTGGTTTGGTGCCCTACAGTCAGACAAGAAAGGGAACAAAGCCTGGGTCTGGGTAGGGGTCCGGGTCCCTGGGTAGATTTGCAGTGCTGCTGCTTTGCTTTCTCTTAGTGCATGGGGGCATTTGTGATGTTGGAGGTGCACGGAGGGAAGGGGTTAGTGGCCATCAGTGTTTCTGGAAAAATGGGTCTGTTACCAGTGTCAGAGCAAATGAGTGTCCTGTCTAGGTACAAGCTGTGGGCGTCAGGATGGGTCGTGGGGTGGGAGGAGGGGGGTCCAGTCAGAAGCTTGGGGTTCAGTTGGGGTGTTTTAAACACAGCTGTGCTGAGGTCTTTGAGTGATTCTACTTATACCAAAACCTGTAATCTTCAAATGTGGATTGGACTTGGTTTGTCTTGAAGAAAAAAAAAGAAGGAAAGATTATATAAGAAGCACAGTGTACCCTGGTTGTGTCTGGTTATCAAATGTCAGGGAATAATATCTTCTGAGTGACTCCTCACACACAGCTCAATAGTAATTGTGACCTCTGATGACCCAAAGCGTGTGGACTGAAATCAGGAGAATGGGCTCTGCCCCCTGCTGTGTGCGGATGTCCCATGGGACAGGTAAACCTGATAGTATCTCCAGGTCTTTATATTGCTACTTGGCTTCTGGGGGTGGGGGGACCAATTAATTAGCTGTGCACTCATTTGGCGCCTTTGTTTGTTAATAGCACCAGTTACCATTTTATAGTAAGGCCGGATTCCAGGGCCATGCCCCTCTGCCTTCTCAGTTGACTGGTGCCACAGTGAATGTGTTCCTTTCAGTTGTTGATGCTTCACAATCTATGCTGAAAGGCAAGCTTATGTGATTCTGGTGGGAAGACAGAGCGAGGAGACAACACATTATAGACTTATAACTTGGAAGTAGCCTGTTTAAACTGGCCAACATTTTTAAGGTTTCAGTTCATCCTATTGGAAAATGGCCAAGAAAAAAACCCCCACAAAACTTCAGCACCAACCGCATCATCTGTGCACAGTTACTTCACTAAGCAAGCCACATGTCTCACAGTGCAATTGCCAGTGTGAATGGCCAGTGAAGGGCCTCCGAAGCCTAGGAAGAATTTTCCTCATTGTTATTTAATGTTCTTTCCAAGCATTCCTCCAGGAGAGGAGGCCATTAGTTCCTATTTAAAGAAGGAACATTCCAAGTCATGTTAATAGCCACATGTGTATTAAAGGCAACTTGGCCCCAACCTTCTCTTCCCCTGTGGATGGTTTTTAAAAGCCGAAAATATGTGGGAAGCCACAGTGAGATCTTTCAAGACCTAAACCTCCAATTATAGCTACCACTAATGGTTGGGAAGGTGGGGTGGATGGGGCAGGGGAGGGACAGAAAGCAGGAGCCTTACCTAAGGTGGGACGTTGGCTCAGTGGTGAGCTCTGCAGCCTGCAGTGTGAGGGACATGGCATGGCCAGCGGTGGGGACTTCGGAAACCTCAGGAGAGTCTGACAGCCACCACCAACGGGTTTGTGCACACCATGGGGAGACCCATTCATGAAGAGGAGAAGTTGCTGGCCCCAGGTTATAGTTGGGTAGCAGGAGTTATGTTCTTAGAACTGCTATTCACAGATCTCAGGGAAGTTAGAAGTAGGGGCCATCCTCTCAGGTTGCCATTTATAAAAGGAAGACACTAGGGATTTCATAGGGTTCAGTGAGGGTTAAGTAGATTGAACTTCTCAGGGAATTTGTACTTCAGCTTTCTTACCTTTCTCTCTCCTCTCTCGACGCACGCGACAATATTACCCTTCTGTGATAGTATTAAAAATGTTCTGACATTATAAAAAGAATTTGGCTGCACTAGAAAGTTCACATGGTCTCTCCAATCTCAGTAAGTTCATAGTTAGCTCCAAAGGGATGGTTTTTTTAAGATTGGCTGAAAGCAAACAAGCACTTTGAAGTGTACAGAACACATGAAATCTCACAATAGAGATAAAGTATGCTGTGCATTTTAAACTTGGGTTCAGGCTTTATGACCAAAACCCCTTTGAAAGAGTTAAAAGATCATTATTAAGAGAGTCACAGAGACAGACAGACAGACAGACAGACAGACACACACACACACACAGAAAGAATGAGAGAAGACACCTAAGACATTCATAGACTCGAAAGTATGTTTTTATTGTGATACACACCATCAAGTGCCAGGAAATTCAGAGGAAAGGCTGACACTGTCCTCAGTTCATGCCCCGGCATATGAATTCTTGCAGTATTATAAATGACTCAGCAAATGTTTGTGTCCACCTGGGTGTTAAAGTGGAAATAGTGGCTTCTTATAACTTTGTCCAACTCTGACTTAACCCAACCCTTTGGGTGACAGCAGGTCAGAATCCAGAGAGAAGTTCTTTGAATTTGTGCCCAAGAAGGTAAAGGTGCACTCCTTGGGACTTGTAGGCAAGTGTTTAGCTAGAAGCGCGCTTGCCTGGTAAAATAGGAGTTGGCGACGCTGGCCGTGGAGTCATTTCCCAAGCTAGATAGGGACTGTGCGTGTCTCCCGGGCACGGTCTCCGAAGGCCATTTGGTGAAGTCCTGTAAGATGTTCGGCCGTGGGTGTGTACATTCTTTCCCTCGTGTTCTTTGTTGTTTTTTCCCCCTCAGAAAAGGTTCCTTGATCAGGTATCAGACAGAAACTCTGGCAGGACTACAGGAAAGCGGCCAGACTTGTAGTGTTTGTGTCAAAGAAGGAATCTTGCACATTTTCAACTTTTAGTTGTAGACATTTTCTTATAAGAGCAAGCAGAAGCCAGTGCCAGCCCTCAAAGCAGAAATCAAAGCTCCCAGGGAAACATAGCAGAGGAATGTGAGTCTGAACCAAGAGCCATACGCAAGGCACACACCGAGCTGTCAGACTTATAGGAAGCCTGGCCGTATAAGGGCATGGGACAGAGCCCGTTTGTCCTTCTGGCGGGTGGGGAGTGGGCTTTCCCTATTTCTAGCGTGCCTGAGGTTCAATCATGTAAATGGATTCCACCAAAAAGCGAAAAGGTTGCCAGAGGAGTTTTGAAAGATAATAATAAATACTATTGTGAAATCCCCAGAGACCCTAGCTTGGTTTACTTAAAATGAAGGTTAAGCAGGGCAGAGTTGAGAGGTGTGGAAGTAGCTCCGTGTAAATGACATTCGTTACCTTCCTGCTTTTTCCTCCTTGTAATTCCTTCTCAGACCTTCTTAGGGTATTTTCTGATGCAAAGATACGAATGTTTGCGAAGGCCCCGAGGGCTGCCCTGTGTGGTTTGTGTTTTATGTTTGTTTATTCCTTTCCTTGCTTGCCGGTGGAGTTGGGGGCTAGAGCGGAGCAAAAGGAAAGGACATTGTTATTTTAGTAAGATGCTGCTGCCTACAGTTCGCCATTTGTCTCACTTGCTAGTTTAATTGTTCTGAAGGATGGACGTAGACCCCTGTGCTGTCTTCCTGGACCAACAGTGGCGGCGGCTGAGACTTCCCTGACAGTTGGAGACTCAGATGCATTGCAGTTTAGCAGCAAGGCAGCCACCGAGTTAGCAGGGTCCCTTCGATGGTACTCAAGGTAACCTGGAAGGTGACACTGAATGGGAATGGAAGAGAGAAGAGATAAGCATTCTTTAAAATGTGTGCTTTGGGGAGAGTATTCAACAGGTGTGGGAGGAGGAGGAGAGAATTGAAATGAGCTGGCTTATACCAAAGAGTGGGAGAGAATGAAAAGGTGCAGACTTGGAAAGAAGTGGCGTCAAGTAGACAGAGACGTACCCCTGGGATTTCACTGGGGGCAGGCGGGTCAGATGACGCCCGGGCGTTCCTCCTGGGCAAGGCGCTTTCCCCAGCCCGTGGCCACTTTCCACAATCCCTGGTATCCTTTTGACACCCATTAGAGACTAGAGGAAAGGTTTGCAACGCAAGGAGATAAGATCTATGAGGCACTTTTTTAGAAGACACCAGAGATTTAAAACTGTCCTTCTCTTCCAGCCTTCCATGGGGAAGTTCTTCTTCGTTCTGAAGACAAAGCCAAACTCTGACTTGAAAAGCCTGTCGGAATTTGGCCTGGGATCTCATGGGCAGGGAATTGAGAGTGTTGTTACTTGGCAAAAGCTCAGGGGGAAATCAAATCCCATTTCTTCATTGTTTTAAGAATAGATGTTGCAAATTGATGGAGACATTTAACCAACAAATTTTTTTTTAAGCTATCTTATACCTCTTACATCCTTTACATGTCATCTGTATGATATGAATACAGCAATGTGTTTCTGTTCGGTCAGTTTTTAGGATGTGTAGAAAGAAATTCTATACACAGCTAACTTTTGTCACCTGATAGGAACTCCACCTTCATTTCCATTATGAGATTTTCATTCTTTTTTTTTAAATTTTATTTTTTGAGGAGAGGGTCAGGGTGACTCTAGTTTTCCTTTCTTCACTGAGAAATGTAGAAGCTACTCTAACAAGAATGTGGTGTATAAAGAACCAAGAAGTAAACTTTATTATTGCCTGTACCCCTGAGGTCCTCTTAGGTGTTATCTTCTCAGGTACCCAGGTGGTACGTTTGCTTAACGTGGGGCCACAGGCCTTTACAATGTCCATATATTCGGTAACAGTTTTCTCTCATTTCACTTTGAAATGTGAACTGTGCTACCATGATGCCGACAGATGTTTTAAAATTAAAGCAAATTGATAGCTAATGTGTTCTAGAAGGCTGAAAGTGAAGTCATTCCACTTGTCCGAAGGGTTGCTAAACTCTTTTCCTGTGTGTGAATTTTTAAATAACTATACCTATATGTTGAAATCTAAGCACATAGATAAGGCTTTTGAGACAGCATCTTAAAGTTGGCTTTCATCATATGTTGAAGAAATAAGTCATGTTCTATTTAAACTCTTGGCATTCGAATCAAAGTAAAAGACAATGAATGCGTTGTTTAATTTGACATCAGAGTGCACATTGGTGATTTTATCTGACCAGTTTAGCAAGAATGCTCCTTTGAGCTCTGTCTCTGTGCATGGGATACCCAGTTTTGCCTTTGTCACCTTTTGTTTATGTAAAAATTTAAATTGATAGATCCCTTTACATGCACTGTCTTACTTCAGCTTCATGACAACCCTATGAGGTATACTAATTATTTGCCATCTTTGCAGGTGAGGATATTGAGGTCTCCGGTAACCGCACACACAGGTTTAGGTAGAGGAGAACCAGGGAGGTCCTAATAAGAACTTGCCTTTGCTTCCAAACTGTACTACTTTTCTTCACATGGCCTATACAGTGATCTGTTAACATTGCATATCTTTCCTTAAGATAATGACCTCAGATCTTCTTAATCTCTAAAAGTACACACCCCTAGAAGGCTTATAAAACACTACTGGGCCAATTGGCAGTTACAGCTATGCTGTGGTATGAGATAAACACGATAAAAGTGACACAGAAAGATAATTTTACTCACCTGTATTAGGGAAAAAATAAACAAAAACCAAAACCTGGCCTTAAGCATAGATTTTTTTTTTTTTTTTTAGCGATTAAGATTTTATGAGTTTATTATGAAGCCAGATCGCCTCTTACTCACTAATAAACCAGTGCAGCTAATGAAGGAAAAATGAATCAAGATGCTGGCTGTGTTCTGGGTGTCCTCATATCAGGGTGTGCCCTGTAGTGACTTCAGCTTCGGGCCCCACTGAGAAGCTTCAGTGTCTAACGCCATGCGGTCTTGTTTAGGCTGCGACTGGGACCAACCACAGACATCATAAAAGTCTTCTCGAATCATTGCATCATGCACTGATAAGCTGCCCTTTTGAATAAATATCATGACGGAATCTGGGACAGGCTAGCAACACTGAAGCAATGTCTACTGTAAACATAGATTAGTTTTCACAAATATCTCCAAATAAACATGTCCCTGCTTGCTGCTGACATAGTGTTTGTGTTATGAACATTGCTTCATGCTTTGTTTCAGGCTTGCAGTTTTCTCCCTCTCTCCATTAGGCATGGAGTGATTTGGTTTGAATCCCAAGTCGTTTCATATAGTTAACGGAATGTGATCTGTGTCATAACCATGCATGGTGGATCTTAAGGGTGTTGTCTAGGAATGGCAGGCTTACCCAGGGAATTTTCTTATTGACTTGTGTGTGTGTGAAAGTTAACAACTATAGCATGGGGTTTCATATAACTACAGGCTTACTAATGTCTGGAAATATGTCACCACTAAGCTATTTCTTACATGTACATGGTGAATGCTTACTTTGTCCAAATGATTCTTTTGTGGCATCTTCATCATTTCCAACATCTCTATATTGGGTCTTCTTGATGGTCTTGCCCTGCTGTCTCCATTTATAGTTGATTCCTGAGGCTCCAGCTGCTTGCTTTTAGCCCAGTAGGTAAGCAAGCAAACTTCCTGTCCAGCTCCAGATAGACTTTGAACCAACCTTACTTTGCAGTAGGGCTGAGCACTGCCGCAGCCAGATAATCCTGCGTTGGCTTTGACCACTTTCCAGGGCAGGCCCCTCCTTTGCCAGTCAGGCAAATTTTTCCTGGCCAGCTTCTGAAGGAGCTGTCAGAGGAGGGACCACAGCATGGTGGTGGGACCGCTTCTGCCTCTCGTGGGTTCTCATTTTACACACTGAAGCCTGCCCTTCATCTAAAGCAGAGCCAAGAACTCCAACCTCCTGTATTTCTCATGTCTCACATCCAACTTTCCAAGAAAGGAAAACGACCTTATGTTGAGCAAAAATGGCCACCTGGAAGCCATTTTGTCTACAATAAGGGCCGATGTCGAGGGGACTGACTGTGCCTGTGAGGGCTGCCATAAGGCAGCAGTAATGTGCCAAGCAGATTCAGGACACGTGCAGATCCTGGAGAAGCAGTGCCGAGGGCATTCTGCTTGGGGTTCCTCAGTTTCCCTGGCAGCCATGGCAGTAGGAAAACCTTACTGTTTGGGATGGGCCAATATTCAATCAAGCAAGGCATGCTGCTAGGCAAATGCTACCAGTGAGTTACACCCTAACTGTTTTTCTTTTCTTTTGAGACAGAGCCTTGCTAAGTTCATCATGCTGGTCTCAAGTTTATAATCTTCCCATCGCAGGCTCCTAAGCAGATAGAATTACAGTCATTTATTTGCTACTGTACCTGGCTCCAGTAGATCATTAAAAAATAAAATTGCTTTTTGTTGTTTATAGTTTGTTTTTAAAATCTTAAGAATAAAGCCTGACACCAAAAAAAAAAAAAAAAAAAAAGAATAAAGCCTGACAAAATAAACTTGACTCATGATTAATTAAGTAAGATGTTTTAACAACTCAAGGTTGACATTCTAGGATGACATATTATGACTTAAATTCATTTTGCAGCTAAAGCATTTCATAAAATATGCCAACAATTTAGATTTTGTGTTTCTCTTTCTCCCTATTTTAAGAAAGACCTTTTTTGCTCAGTTTCACTATGCCGTATTATTAAATGTGTGACATTAAGCAAACCACTTAATCTCTCTACGGCTCATCGGCTTCTCTTAACTTGGAGATAATTGTAGCACCTACTTCATAAGATTTCATAATATTGTTTCGACAGTTTACAGAGATTAAATAACAAAAATCTTACAAATCGCCTAGGACAGTGCTTATCATAGAGTAAGCACTCAATAAATGTCTGTTAAAGTAAAAGAAAACCTTCCTCTAAGTTTATCTCTTAAGTATTTTGAGATATTCAATTTCTGCCATAACACAATTGCCACCTGTCAGCTCTTCATCCAGTAGCCTTCAGAGCCATGTGTCATGCAGTCTGTCACTGAGTGCAACAGAGCATGGTGGCAGCCCCCCCTTTTAGCAAGACATGTACTGTTGTTTTTCAACTTGTGAACGATTTATTAATTGATCGTCTTCAAGATTCTGTTTCTCTCTGCCTCTCTTTTTTTTCTGTCATCAGACTGCCACAGGGGGGAGTATAAGTTCTTGAAAGAAGCAAAGAGTACAATTGAAGGAATTTGAAAAAACATTTAAAGAATTTAATACTGATTATTATTAAAAATGTTCATATCTAAAGCATCTAAGCAAGCTCTAGTAATACCTATGAGAAAGTAGAAATATTGTTGGTAAAATAACACATGAGACCATTGTTCAATCAAATAATTTTGTGGTAGTTGCAAAAGCAGAGTCTGAAAAATGTCGCTGTACAGCATGGAAGGGTGAGTGTGTGTGTGTATGTGTGTGTGTGCACGCACTTGGGTGTTGAGTAAAGGAGAAAATGTAAGTTTCCAGTTTTTGTCCCTGAAGTCATGACAGAGAGGGAGAAGGAGGGGGAGAGAGAATGTGAGCCTGGGAAAGCACTAATTTAAATACAGTGGGGTTAAATATGGTTTGGCTACAGTGATGTCATGGTTACAGCCTCATATCAATGATGCTGATAGATATGGTATTTAACCTTATTAAATTCAACAATTATAGAAGAGAATTCCAAAGTTGGAAGAACTGCACATGTAAAACATGAAATACCCCTTTGAATAGGGGATTGCATTTAGTAGCTACAAAAGCCATGGCGTAATTTTATAACTAGTCACAGTCGAAAATATGGTTATTTCCTCTGCCCCTTTGAAGAAAGAGAAGCGCAACAAAAGTCCTAGGGAATCTGAAGGAGGATCTTAAAGGATGGGTACTTTGAGCCTGGTAACAATACTTTTTTTTGTATTAGCTTCTTCTTGGCCTACAAACGTGCGTACATTTCTTGCAAGAAAAAACCCCAAAGCAATCTTCCCTTTGTCCTGTGCATCTCTCCAAATCCTGATTTTTTCACACCGAAGCTCCTAAACGCATACGCACACCATCACACACTCCGTCACACACACGCACACATACACGCAAATGCCCTGCATTTTGTGTCTCCAGATACTCACCTTGAAGTTGCCATTCTCCCTACTGCAGTAAAGCTCCGAGCACTGTGAGTGGCCAGTAGCCAGGCCACATGCAGGGGGGTCCTTTTCAGCTCGATTTCCCTGTGCGTATTGGGTCCTGTTCTCTATCTTTCTGGCCGGTGCATGTGCTCTCCCTCGAAGACTCATTCCTCTGTCTGTCTCTTTGATGTGGGTGACGGGAATCTCTCTCTGGTCCTGTTCTTTAGCTGCACCGTTGTTGGTGGTTCTCTGCTCTCTGGATCCCGACCAGAAACTCTGTTCTGTGTTCATTCATGCTGTTAACTAAACATTAATATGAATGTCCTGTGCAGATCTTAAATTTAGCATATTCAAAACTAAACTCATCCCCCCACTTCAAAGTCTGTTTCTTTTATAGGTTTATTCCCTTTATACATGCCCCCTTATATGTCTAGGACGTGTGATCAACATATACAGTGAATATTTAAATTAAGGATTATTACAGTAAAAGACACATTGCCACTAATCCTCCTCATACTCTGCCCCTTGTTTCAAACACACGTACCCCACCGTTTTTCCATTTCTGAAGCAGTTCTGAAAGGCTTCTTTCATGAGTGTCTTTATGGAGTATGATCAAGTACCTTCCAAGTACCATCCAGTGGACAGGCAGGCTCATAAAAACAAAAATAGTGTGTCCTCATTTGCTTTATGTACTGGATCTGGCACGGTGTGACTTCGGGCTCTTCCCTAAAGTCAAAAATGATTTTGAATTAATTCAGGACATTGAGGCGGGCAAGACAGCTCCACAAAAGACACTGATGAAAGAGGGCTTCCAGAACTGCTTCTGAAAGGCACGAGAATGATGGGATAAATGTGTTCAAAGTGAATGAGAGTGTTTTGAGGCGGATTAATGGCAACGTGTCTTTTACTGTAATAAATTTTAACATTTAAACACTGTTTATTTTGATCATACTTTGTATTCCCTTTATATATGTTCCCCGTCTTGGTGATTGGAACCACCAGTTTTCCAATCATTCCACACTGAGGCCTGTTCTCTGTTTTTCACTCTCTATACCTAATCAGTCACCAACCTCTCTGGACTTCACTTCTCATTATATCTTATCAACATATCATTCCCTCAGTGTCTTTGCCTGGATTCTGCTCTAGTCTTCCTGTTTATGGTTTTTTTTGACCAACATTATTGCCTTCTCCAATTCATTTTTTCTGCCGCTGCCTGAAGAACCGATCAATGCAAAGCACTTACTCAGCTACTTAAAACCTTCACATGGTTCTCACTGCCTCTAAGAGAAAGCCCTGTGGCTCTTATATCCACCATTCATATCCATCACTACCCACAACTCTTCTTGTTCTGCCTCCTACTTTGCCCAGTTTATTTAAATAACTTACAGTTTTATTATACTGGTGCATGCCTTTATTATTTGCTCATATTACTGTTTGCTTACACCAAATAAATTTTTGACTGCATTTGGAAGCTTGTTTTATGTTTAGTCAAGTACTTTTACAAGGAATGATCAAAAGATACAGTAAAAGTTTAAATTTAAAAAACCTTTCTACAGCAGAAGACATGTCAAGAATAATGAGACTAGTGCATTTGAAGTGAGAAGGGTATTTTGATTATTTTCAGGGGGATTAATGACAATGTGTTTTTTACTGTATTAATTTTAAAAATTTAAACATTTACCATTATTTTATGGTCATCCCTAGATCAAATGTTGTTTTTTTTTTTTTTTTTTTGGTACCGGGGATTGAACTTGGGACCTTGCGCTTGCAAGGCAGGCGCTGGAACCACTGAGCTAAATCCCCGGCCCCTTAGATCAAATGTTTAAGACAATTTTTGTCAAATAAAAACATTATGGCATGTCCTCATCCACCTTATTCACCGGATCTGGCATCATGTGACTTCTGGTTCTTTTCCAAAGTCAAAACAACATGAAAGGTTAACATTTTGAATTGAATCAAGCATTGGGGCAGCCATAAAGGTGCAGTTAAAGACACTCTTGAAAGAAGAATTCAGAAATTGCTTCAGAAAGTAGCAAATTGGATGATGGGGTAAGAATGTTCGAAGCAAGGGGGAATATTTTGAGAGCAATTAATGGCACATGCTTTACGGTGATACATTTTTTAAAAAGTTAAAAATTTACTCTATTGGCTGGGATTTAGCTCAGAAGCACAGTGCCTGCCTTTCAAGCGTGAGGTCCTGAGTTCAATCCCTGGTACTAAAAAAAAAAAAAAAATTCACCCTATGTTTTGATCACACCTCTACCCTCATATGTTCACATGCAAAGTAAAAAAAATATGGAAACGACTTTTATTGTTACTGTATGTGATACCTTCGGTATTTTAAAAGGTATTTTATAGCATTTGAAAAAAATCTAGTGGCTGGGATGTGTGATCAGTGGTAGAGTACTTGAATGCTTGCCTGGCACACATAAGGCCCTGGGTTCAACTTGCAGCAATGAAAAAGAAGTCTTATCTATTTATCTATCTATATATCTTCACCTCCAAGTTATTTTACCATCTTAGTGAACTCATATATCAGAAATAAGATCTGTCTATCTATATACATGTGCGTAGCGTGCCTGGACACACATGTCCTCATATACATGCCCTCATATACATGCGTGCACATACACGCGTGGCCTTGGAACCCCAGGTGATCAGCATAGGCTCCCTGATAAGCAGTAGATGGAGGTGTGGTATGAGGGTGTCAGGCTTGGGATGCTGTGGACATGCTGGGAGCACCTGTGTGCTGGGAAACCAATACGTTAGAGCCCAGTGATTGATGGTACCATGGGGAAACACAAAACAGAGACACAGGGAAAGCCTGGCTTCTTGGTGTTAACTCAAGCCTTGGCCAAAGGCTTGCACTTTCATGAGTGGGGATATCTTCTTATCTTAAAAAAATGGTACTGGATATTGCACTACAAATTATCCTGTCTGATATAAACTTCCTAGTGGGAGAGAGATTGTTTTACTTTAACATTAATGTTTTCTGATGAAATGACTTAGAGCATTTTCTAATTCAATCATAGTTTTAGGATATAATGGTGCATCCTAGTTTTTTAAGCAATAGAATATATAGAAGATGGTAACATTTTTATGGCATTTTGAAACAAGGGCTTTCTGAAAGCTCTAAAGTTCTGGAAGGGAATAGGTATAGAAATTCCTTTGGTTTGAAGATATCAAAGACCATAGCAGAGCTTACTGGAAAATTGCTGCCTTTTGTAAGTTTCTAAACCATTTAAGGTATTTCTTGGAAGTTAATTTCTGAGTATTTGTGAATAACCTCTCACACAGCATGAGTATAAACAAATCCACCATTGAATGAATTCCTTATATAAAATTTGGGAACTAACTTGAACTTTAAAATATTCTATAAATGGTCTATATTTAGCTAAAATTACATATTTACAAATGTGTTAGGGACTGTGATAATTTATAATATAACATATTTATGTCAATCTGTAAGTAAGTATTTTACATTTATTGATTACATAAAGTTTCTGAGGTTCATGTATGTATGAGGTTAGTTTTTCAGAATTCTAGAGAACAGTGTTTATTTTACACAAGCCATAATTTACTAAAGTATATAGTTCTCTAGAAAATTGGATAGTAACACTAGTAGGTGTTTAGGAAAAGTTGCTAATTGACTGGCTAATGGAATTTAAAAAATTAATATATAGTTGTCAAAGTTGCATAATTTTAGGCATAAGAATACTTAGTGTGAAATTCTTCCATACTAATAAATCTATTCAAATGCCTTGAATTAAAAGTCAGTAAATCATTTATTATTGTTTATGTCTCAGTGAAATAAATAATTTTGACCATTTAGTGTATTTCTGACACTGTGTTAAACCTGGTGAGATGTTAAAGGGTACCTGGATCTTGCTTATGAAGAGGTTGTCATCTATTTGTAGAAAGAAAACCTAGGGCTGGGGATTTAGTTCAGTGGCACTGCACCTGCCTCGAAAGTGCAAGGTCCTGAGTTCGATCCCCAGTACTGCAAGAAAAAACAAAAACAAAAAAGAAAAAACAAACAAAAAAACCTACATGGAGTAAAAGTAAACCAATGAAAATTCTAAGGATGATTGTAGTAGAATACGTCATGGTCTTGAAATTGGAACTTTTGTGGAGCTTTAAGGCCCAGATCATGATGAGGCCTTCTCCAGGAGGCTTGAGAGCTCCTGCCCTAGGCCAGTGAGTTGGTGGGTAGTCTGTGAGGGGTCACAGAGGGAAAGAGCCCCAAGTGTTCCATGAATGAAGTGGGAGACATGAACAATGGAAAATCCTGGCCTGGCTTAGTTTATGGATACAAGCTGGGTTAAAGGACCAGGAAGAGGGAATAGCAAGGGGAATCCAGACCCTGGGAATGGCCATGGACAGTCTCGACTCTGGAAGGCCATGGCGTCTGTGGTGGAGAGGAGACGGGCTGCTTTGACCTGAGCCAGCATGGGGATGAGTTGGGAAGATGAGAGAAAAGGTTGTAGTGGAGGGATCCTAACCCTGGTTTCTTTCTTTTTATTCTAGCGGCTTTCATTTTTATTCCTTTTAGTATTGGGGGTATGTATATATTGCTTTATAATAGTTTTCAGGGCCTAGCTAATTTTAAAATGTCATTTACTGGTTTATGGGGTAGGATTAAGAGATCCTCAAAACTAAGAACTAGTAATGTTCAAATTTTTTATGCTTCTATTTCTCCTTTTGCTTTAATAAATACTTACTTATTTTTTTCTTGTTTCAACCTACAAAGTGTCAGGTATATGAAAAAAGTACAAAGCACAATAGACACACTGAATTAATATACCTTTCTTAGGGACAGAGATTATATTTCTTAGTTTTATGAGTCTCTGTAATTTCTGCTATGATGCTTTGTACACAGAGTACATCTGATAACTAGAAAGTATTGAAAATATGCACATGGTTGAGGAGTAACATGACTAAAGTCAGAACTTGGTCAGGCTGTCATAACTTCTTTCCTTCGTTAACTCAGTAGAGGGAACACTCACTGGGTCCAGTACTGACATAAAGACTATTAGTTGAATGGTGATTTTCGCAGTCATTTCCTGTCTTTCTGCTTTTGTACAGGCTCCCTAACTCTTACCCATTCTTCAACTCTCAACCTTTCCTTCTGTGACTCTCCACACTGGTTAAGTGGTCATCCTTTCTCTAACAATATGGTGGTTTGTTTGTATGCTTCACCAGATGGAGGGCCCCAAGAGCAGAATGGAGCCGTTCATCTCTGTACCAAGTACCAAGCCCAGTGCCACATTTATAGATGTCACTTGATGAGTGTGTGTTGGTTTAAGTGTTTATAGAACAAATGTTATCTTTAGTGACAGTGCTGTCAGACATGTGACTTTGAACTGGCAGTTTGGAATTTAAATACTGCATTCAGAAAATGGTAAAAAGCCCTCTAGAGTTATAAGATTAGAGACAAAAGATGAGTTAAAAAGAAGCCAAAATTGAAAATCACAAAGATGCAATATAAAATGTAAGCTGGAATGTCTATTATCACTAATGAACTCCTCCTATTGTGTAGTACATACATTTTATTGTGAACACTTTCATAGTGCATTGAATATTTTATCGAACTTGATAGACAACCGACTGTGGAAACCGCAGGGCAACAGGGAACTTAGAAGCTGCTTGGTCTCAATTCTGGTTAATTGGAGAGATGAAGCTGCTCACTTCAGAGTATACACAGGCAGGTGGGTTTCCCTGGTATGTTCTAGTGGGTGTCCCTTCCCAACACCAGTCTTCCCATGATGACATTCTACCATTTTACTTTCTCAGCAGCCCCTAAAGTACAGTCAGGAAGCAGCTGTAGAGAGCATGGTGAAAGGCCTCCTTTGTCTCCGTTTCCCCTTTGTCATCCATATGCACTGGGGGAAGAGAGGAGCAGCCAGAGTGTAGGTCACCCCACAGTTTGCAAGAGTGACCCTCACGTGTGTGAATAATGATACAGATTAAGCTCTCTAATCTGAAAATCCAAAATCCAAAACATTTCAAAATCTAAAACTTTTTAAGCAACAACATGACACTAAAGTGGAAAATTCTACACCATGAAACTATTTCATGCACAAAACTATGAAAATTATTATAGAAACTTGCCTTTAGGCTATATGTATAAGGTATATATAAAACAAACCAATTTTTTCTTTAGACTTGGGTCTTATCCCCAGTATCTTATGTATGCGCAAACATTCCAAAATCTGAAAAAATAAATACACTTCCTGCCCCAAGCATTTTGGATGAAGGATACTCAACCTGTGGCAGCAGCATTCCTTGATGACCTGTGCTATACTGATTACCTAGGGTAGACGAAATCTTAACCAAACTCTGCATGTTTGTTGGATTTACTTCTTTTTTTTACAAATAGGGATGGGAGTCTCAGTGATTTTTTTTTTTAATGCATCACGTCCATATCACAGAGCCAGTACATGGTAAAGTCAGGATTCTCTCCAGATGTCTCTAACTCTCCAAATTTCATAGATTTTCCAGACACCATGTCATTTATAAAGCAAATATAAGGACTTATCAACATTTGCCAGGTAATGTGCATGTCAAGAAGAACCAGCATTGTTGCTTTCTGAAGCATTTAAATACCAGCTTATTTTTAGATAAATGAATACATGAATGAGTACACATGATTCTCTTTTTTTTTTTTGTACCAGAGATTGAACTTGGGACCTTGGGAGTACACATGATTCTTAAAAGAAAAGAAGTCATCATGTTAACAGCACCAATTTAAGTTCATTATAGTAACTTAGAATTTCATGGAAATATGAATGTGAAAAGCCAAACTGAGAGTTTTGGGGCTGTTTTTCTTTGTTTAGTAAACATTCTCTAGTAGAGCATACATTTTTTTCTGGTTGTATAATAAAAAAAGACTTCGATATTTTCTAGTTAAGCTTACTGGGAAGAAAGTATGGCAGTTAAATAATGTATATAATTCTTTCCTTGAAAGCAGCACAAATGCTACCACCTCATTATTTTTACATTAATCTGCTAGAGACACCTATACTTAAAAACCCTGATTCAAAGTAACCGTGTTAATGAAGGCGTGATGTTTACTCACAGTTTAAGTTAATAAGAAACTGTCTGCTTTAGGTCTCCAACTTACAAATGAGTTTTGTTCTGGGAGAATGTTGGTAAGTCAGATGTGTAAGTTGGACAAAATGAGTCTTACACTGTATTTCAGCTTTGTTTTCATGGTAATTGCTTTGCGCTTCCCAGCAGTCCCCTCCACTGCGTTTCCTCTTGATTCCAGACATCCTGGGCTCTGACTGAGCACTGTACTACTGTGCACTATCGCACTGTACAGTAAGCACCCAGCAGCACAGCTGTGACAATGTCCGACAGACACATGAGCTACTTCCACAATGTGTTCCCATCTACGAATGTTCATAATGCAAGGTTGATTCTTGTCTGTGAAAGTTCGCAACTTGAATGTTCGTAAATTGGGAACTTACTGTATTTAAATACTTTAATAACACTGGAAAAAAAACCTTTTTCAATATTTCCAGAACAAAATAGGCAGTGGTTATTATCTTTAGGTTAAAAATGGGGACTGATAAATTTAAAAATATTTTTCAAAATCTTAGCGCTGTTGTACATAACAAATGCTGTGAAATCTCCCACTACTTATTTATTTGGTTGTGAGCTTTTGGTTCCCTTCAGAACTTTTGAGAGTAGGTAGAATTTACATATAAGCAAAAGTTGTCACTGTTCGACAAGTCCCTTTATGCACTTGGAAGCTGAAGACAACCCACCTATCTTGGGGTGGAAACATCGATGCCTTCTGGTCCTTAGAATGCTATTTGGAAGAAAAATTACATATAAAGTGAGAGAGGAGGCTAGTTAGTCTTAGCACAAGTGAGCTTTTGTCTCATGAGGAGATTTAATGGAGTGTATTATTTTTCCTGGAGATTCCTTAGCTCTACCTGATGCCTGTCATTATTTTCTTCATGTTCCCAGCACAGGCTTTGCGTATTACCATGTATGAATTTATGCAAAGTGAATTTAGCTTGCAGAGCTAATGCACTTCTTTTCTCTACCATATGGAGCTATTTCCTCCTCCTTATGACTCTTGGAAATTTACTTGCAAAAGATAAAAAATGCCTGGGTCTTAAATCAGGACTTGCAAACTCAAGAAGCCTCCTTTGTCATATCTAGTTCCCGTTAGCCCAAATAAGACTAGCAGGAGTTACACATCAACTCTCTGAGCCGTGCTGTTCCTAAATTCTATAGAATTATTGGGGTAAATGGCTTGTCCTTTACGTGGTGGGTTTACATATGGATTGGGGTAGTAAAGTCACTTTCATTGAGAGGATTGTAAAATAATCCTACATCTAAGTATCACAAAGGCCAGTGATTACCAGAAAACAGGAGAGCCAGGAATTGGACTGCGGGATGAGTGGGTAAAACAATACAGAGTCAATGCTTTGTGGGTATATTAAAAGAAGACTTAGGGGCCAGGCATGGTGGCCCATGCCTGTTGTAATCCCAGCACTCGGGAGGCAGAGGCCGGAGGATCATTGTAAGTTCGAAGCCAGCCTGAACTACATAGTGAGACCTGGTCTCAAAAAACAAAAAACCCCACAAAGACTTAGGTCATTAAATTGAAAGTAAACCAAACTGAAAATTTGTTGAAATAGGTGGCTCTTTTTCTTTTAATTTTGTAATCATTTGAATGGTGGACTATTTTCAAAGCGTATGTTTAAACAAAAATTGGAAACCAATTGAAAAATGAGGTCAAATTTCTACCTTTCCCCCACCTAAGAGGAAATTAGAAGTATTTAAAACATACATTTTTCTGGGTTGATTTATTAAGACTGAGTTGACCTAAATGGTGGTAAAATTCTACATATGTTAGCAGATAATGTTATAGGGGCAAGTCCAAACAGAAGAGTAACATAACTTCCATTTTGAACATACAACCAACCCATTTGGGAATAAGAGTCTTCTTTTTATCTTGTTGTGAAAGTTAATGTCCTGTCCTTTGGTTTCAGGTAGCAGAATGAAGAAGGGACTAACTGAACTTGACTTTCTGCTCTGAACAAAGGTAAGGCATGAAAGAAACTATAAAAGTTCAAACATCTGGTTACATACTAACCAAATTCTACCATTCACTATTTCCATTTGTAAACTAGATTTTTGCTGGACATAAATTTGTTTCTTTTTTTCTTTTTTTAAATAAAAGGAAAGGCATTTGTCCTTTCCTAAAATGAGTACACTTTAAATGGTGTTTTAAATTATCGTATCTTCTAAGTTTGGCTTCCAGCATTTATCTGTTGTGGTTCACCTTCAGAAAGCTGCTGAGTAATGAAGGAGAAAGTTTGTGTAGGAAACGCTTGACAGTTCTTCTCTTACTTATAGAAACATTTCCACGAAAGAAGGAAACCATTTCCAAACTGTCTTATAATAGTTTTTTTCCTCTTTTGTTTAGGTCATATTGACCTCAGTCTAGGACAGTATAATAGCAGTTAAAGCATGATTCTTATTTGCAGTTATTCCTTGAATAATAATAACACACCAGTATTTGGTGGTTAATAATACAATTGCCATATTCCCCAAAACTCTTATGGATTTGTTTTTTGGGTACCGGGGATTGGACTTGGGACCTTGAGCTTCCAAAGCAGGCAGCAGAACCACTGAGCTAAATCCCCAGCCATTTTTATGGATTTTTATAGAGAAAAAATTAGAGATGTTTTAAAGTCACTTTGCTAGTTTGTGACAGAACTGGTTGTAAGTGCATTTCTCCGACTTTAACTCTGTCTCTGTTGCTTTCCTTTGCTCTTTTCCTTTCTTCTGTCTTCTCCTTGCTTTTTGTTTCTTTTATTGTTTGTTTTCTTTTCTAATTGCATCATCCTGTCTTATTTATCTGGTGAATTATACCCTGGGTAAAATAAATGGAAACAAGTAAGCTGAATTCTAACTTAGGGTTGTGTGTTCTAGTATTTTTCAAAACTTGTGTCACTCCCATTCCCAAGATAGGAGTTGGCTGTCATGGTGTTGAATGTGAACTTTGGAACGCAGAGATCCAGACCTTAGCCCTGGAGTCTGCCCCCGGATCAGGCTGGTCTTGCTCCTGGCTGCTGTGAGTGCTTGTGTCTCATTTGTCTCTGTGGAGTGTGGTGAATTTGGGGTTATTCTGGCAATTTAATGACATGTAGCTTATTGAAAGAATTGAGAATATTGTTGATGTGTATAGTTGTCTCCAAAATGTTAGATACTGTACTTACTTTAATAGTTAATATTATTAAGGAATTAAAGATTTTATCATTTCTCGGCCTTTTGGCTAAGATCAAGTGTAGGAATTAAAGATTTAGTATTGCAAGTTAATATGCTAAAGATCAGGAATCTCCACTTTCTGGAGAGAGGCATTGCAGTGTTCCAGTGATCTCCCTCATAAGCATTATTAGCTCATGGTAAGGTCCATTAAATGAGAGATGGGAGAATAATATTTTTGCTTAGCGAAACTTTCATAAGCCAGATTCATTAGCAGCTTAGTTGCTAGGTTATATTATTTTGCTGTGAAACTTAGGCTTTATGCTAAAAGTATTTGTTAAGTATTTGTCAGATGTGTCATTAGTTCTTAGGAAATAAGCATTGTTATGAATCCTGGGTAGATGAGTCTGAGACATGGATTAAGCATTCACTAAGTATGTGAGTTAACAAATGACGAAGGTCTTGGGAATTTGTGTTAGAAAATCTGCTGAAAATGAAACCCTGTGAAAGTCATGTCATTTTTGGTCCTCATAAAAGTTGGCAGCCTTTTTGTCTCATCTAGCTAAACTCATACATAGAAGCAGAGACGTGTTGAGTTGGAAAACCCTTTTGGCATTATGTGGTTTTATGCCTCCCGGATTTTACCACAGTACCTACTGCACAAATGCAGTTTTGTACAGGAATTGAGAAGAACTGCTATGATTGTTTCAGGGGAAGGGACAGAGCTGGATTCTCCACCTCTGCACCTGAGCCCTACAGAGGGAAGGGCGCGCCTCTTCCCTTGCAGGGTGAGGAAGCAGGCTCCCCAGGCAGTGGGCACCTTTCTCAGCTCATAGCCCATACAGACGGTGGGAGAGCCAGTCACTGAACAACATACTCTGCTACCTCTGGTCTTTTGATTGCACCCTATTTCTTCTTCACAAAACATCAGTAACTCAGAACTCTTACCTCTCCAGATTTCTTTCTCTTCTCTATTTTTATTAGCAAGAGGTTCTGCACATAAGCCGATTGTGTAGGGTGGGAACTCCAAGAAACCCAGCACAAAAACATCGGATGGCCAACGAGCTGATCTGAGGTGGTTGTGGCAGCTACATGGTGCTAAGGGAAGCTGTAGGAACTCAGGGTAGAGGGGCGCTGGTAAATAACCCCAGGCCTTCAGAGCAGACCATGTCTGGGAGCTCCAAGGGATAGGGGCCAGACCCTGGGAAAACTGAAGTAGACAAGCCTCATGGACCTGTAAATCAGAGCTACCAAGGGTCAAGGTTACACACCATTATTTGTTTTCCAACTGCTAGAGAAAATGTAATGCTCTTGAAGGAAGACGCCTTTCATATCAGTTTTTCATGCAAAATTTTCAGCATTCAGTATAGAATTGCAAAGCATGCTATAAAACAGGAAGTTATGACTGGAATCCCAGATTAATAAATATAATAAATGCATAGGTGATCTAGTTATTTTAATTTCAGAGGAGGACTTAAAAATAACTAATTAACATGATCAAGAAAACAGGAAATAACAGATGAAGGAGGTAAGTTGGAGAACTTCAGCAGAGAACTGGCATAGTCATATAGGCACTCTAGGACTGAGAAATATGTTATTTAAGATTTAGAATCTGGATGTCTTGAACAGCAGAGTGAACTTGTCACCACACAGGACAAGGGAACTGGAAGGTCACAATGAAGCTAAGAAAAGGGTGGAAAAGTAGAATAGAGCCTAAAAGACGCGTGGTATGTGAACTGACTTCTGAACTCACTATTCTCTTGAAAGAGATTTCGTACTTAGCTCTATGAGTCTCTTCTTTCTGGACCATTGATGCGATTAGAAACATACTTAGACAAATCTAATTCCAATGTTAATTCAAAGTGTTTACGTTTTCAAGGGAATTAAGAATTTTTTTCTCTTTAATTTTAGTGGAAAAAATTCTTTCTTTTAAGTAATATCTTTGCCAAAATGTGACAAGTTCCGAAAAGAGAACTGAGAACAAGATTCTGGGGAGTAGGAAAAATCTGGATGAAAGCCAGCCATTGGCAACCCAGCCCCATCCTCATTATGACTCCCTCTCCTATATCATTCGGGTGGGTGATTAATCCTTCCTTTCTTTCATCCTGAAAATATTTGTTGACACCTGTCTTGGCATATGGCACTGTCCCTAAAGAATTCTGGCCAAGAAAGGAGAAGTAATTGTTTTTAGGGGAAGATGAGCCTTCTCTATGGTCCCGGCTGAGGCTGGAGTTTACCCTGGAGTTGAAGAGGGAGAAGAGGAGGGAGGAAGGGTGGGATGTGAAGTCTCCGTGCCCTTCCTCACTGGTATGTTCAGGGCCAGGGATGGTGGCTCCCACTGCTGCTTTTCTTCATAAATGTGGTCAAATGAATGAAAGCAGCAGCTCTCTTGGAGGTGCCTTTTGGCCTTAATCATTCTCCTGGAATTTTGCTTATTAAGTTGTTGGATGCTGTGTACTGGGTCATTATAAATGTTCCTGTATCAGATTAAATGTGACCAATTTCAATTTCCGCTCTTTCTTTTTTCTTTTATCAAAAAAGTAGCCGCATTTTTCACCAGATCTAGTATTTCTTAGTATTGTGTTTTGGATCTGAATACTATTTCTCTTTTGTTACTCCCAAGATAGAAAATAGTGCCATAGGAAAACTATGTACTTATGACTGAACTATTAAGTGGCACCTAATGAAACTGATGATATTTAAGAGGCTAAATTTAACCTTATGTCAAAAAAAATTCTTTAGGTTAAACTGAATAGATCATGTTTTTAAAAAATAAAATGACTGAAATGTCTATAAAGGACTAAACATTTCCCCACAGACATTTCCATCGCACACCACAGGACAGAGACTAACTTTTGGCCCTAATGAATGATATTTGTGTTTTACTAGTTCCTTTTCAAAATTCTTCCTTCTGGAAGGCCTGCCTCACAACATGCTGCTTTCCCAGTGCAGACTGCTGTGTGAATATGTGCAGGATAATTTATTTCATATTATTTAAGGCCTGTGAGTATTATTAGAATGAGAGGAAACCATGGAAGTTATGGGTTCTTGCTTCACTGCTTTAACAAATATTTACCAAGTGCCAACAAAAATAATATTTACTGCATACACAAAAACAAGTGGACAGTCCTTCTCTCCTTGGAATTTATTGTTTGTGGTTTGCATTATTTGTACCAAAGAGCTTTGTAAGTGTTTAATTATAGCTGCGAGGGATGCTTCGAAGGCAGGTGCAGAATAGGAAGAGCATTGAGGTGTCGCTCACGTGGGGACACTGGGGAGGGAGTTTCTTTCTGGGGGAGTGGCGGTTGAGCCAAGGTTAAGAGCAGCTGTTAAGCCAATGAAAGGGGACAGGGGCGGGATGTGCAGCAGCACAGTTGAGTTGAGTTGAGTTCAGTTCAGTTGAGTTCAGGGTGTTTATGGAACGCCTGCCATATGCCAGAGTTGTGCTTAGACACAGGGAAGTAAAAAATGAATAAGTCCTCCTGGGCTTTGCCCCCGCTGAAGAGCTCACTAGAAGGGTTTCATTGTTGTGTAATTCATAAACCAACAGAGCCACTGTTTATGTATTTATTTTGCTTTTAAATCGCTTGAATTTTGTTGTCTCGAGATTCCCTCAGCGAGGCAAGTCTACCTCAAGAAACCAAACATGGTCTTTTAGCCATAGTTTGCTGGGTTCAAGTCCAGCAACGCTGTTCTCATCTCTCCTGTTCCCCCATTGTGGTCTCAGAGTGGAGCTCATGCTTGTTTCTGAGTCTGCCAACAGCCTGGTCCCAGGACGGAAGCCTGACTCCCTCCAAACAAGAGAGGCATCATTATGGTGTCTTTTTTTTTTTTAAGCCATTAACTAAAGTTATTAAATCTTGAACCCACCCAGAAAAATGAATTATACATATAGCATATGTGCACTTGATTCATCTCTTCTTATGTTAAGCATCGTTCAGACCCAGAGCCCAAACTCCTGGGTACACAGAAGTCACATACAGATCAAGCAGCAGGGACATAAACACGACAAGAGGCAGGCACTGTGGCAAAATGGCGATTGTCAAAAGAAGAACAAAATTCCGAAAGAACTCTTGCCCCAGTCCCTCAGGCAGCCCTGCACTGACTATGCCCACTGAAAGCTCATTCCAGGCCTCTTATCCTTCCTCTCTACAGAGGCCTAGGGCCCCTGGTATCTTTTGGTTTCTGATTTGGGCACTGCTCCCTTATCTCAGAATTTCCTGACTCCTCGCCTGCTTGGTTGCCTGCCCTCATCTTCGTGGAGACATTGCCCCTGGCTAGTCCCGACTGACAGGCCCGCTGCTCTTTTGGTTTGTCTTGTCAGGGCAGGGCGCCTCCAACTCTACCGTCCCTGGGCTGAGCCCTAGGCGGCTAGGTCCACTCTGTCCCTGGACAGATCTCCATGGAGCAATGGAGGGGGATCTGTGACTCAGCCCTGTTGACTAATTTCATAATTTTTGATTATTCTTTGAAGGAACTCACACTTTCTTGTAGCAAGTAGTATCAATATCCAGTCATCCCTCTGTGTCCATGGATTTTTTTCATCCACAGATTCAACCAACAGCAGCTAGAAATTATGTGGAAAAGAATTATGTCTGTACTACTAAGGTACAGCCTTTTTGTTGCTATTCCCTTAAAAAAATACACTATAAGAACTATTTACATAGTATTGTATTAGGTATTATAAGTAATCTAGATATGGTTTAAAATATACCAGAGGTTACATGAAAATTCAACACCATCTTTTGTAAAGGACTTGAGCATCTGTAGATTTTGGTAGCCCTGGGGGTGTGCTGGAAGCAGTCTCCCTGGAATCCTGAGGGATGACTGTATATTTTATGCTGTTTAGGCTCTCTCATCTTGACTGTCAATCCCAAATACTTGTTTTCTTTTTCTCCCGTGTTTGGTTATTTTGGGGGAGGGAGGATGTGCTTTGTTTTTGGAACTCATGTGCTAGGGGACAAGTTGTATTTCCAGGTTATGGAAGAGGACATCTCCATACTTCACAATTAAATGACTTTTCTGATTTCCCATACTGCCCTTTAATTATGACATAATCAAGTAAAATGGAGCATTAGTCCCCAAATCTGGTTTCTTAATTGCGTATGCACAATAATACCGATACTATGAAAATATTAGCCAAATGTTTAAGTGTTAGCAGTTTGAGCTCATTAGTTAAGATGTTCTGAAGACTTTTATTTTAGGAAATTACATTGGAAACAATACCATTAAATGAGCTTTTAGAAAATGTAAGATGTACTCCTGTATTCACAGTCTATAAAACTCTTCAGACTTTGCTTGTAAGATTTCAGTGTGTGTTCTGTCTTCAGCAATTCTGCACTTTTTCTGTGAAGAGTGATTATCAACCTGGTTGATGGTAGCTGTGATTTTTTTTGCCTAAAATTTCTAAATGAATGTGGTGAATAACATTATCAGACTTTCTGTCTAGCAGGTTGTTTGTGCCAACTCATTTCCAAATTATTCTGTAACAAAAAATTTGCACAGGTACTATTTTACCCACTGAATAACTGTTTCTGCTTAATTTTTTTGGAAATAATATTAACAATATACTCCAGCAGTGATCTAGCCCAGAATGTCCTCGTGTTATTTTGGAGCATGTAGCTGGTGACTCATAGCACCTTGGGCGTCCAAGCTATGGTTAACTGGTGGTCAAGTTAGGAAATTCTGTTCCCATTAACTCCTCTTCTCAGCCCAGAACACCTCTCTGCTCAACTTTTTTTCTTTTGATTCGTCACACTCATAGTCTCTGGTTGGTGTTTTCAGACCAAAAGTAGAAGCAAGGACGAGCCATAGAAGTATTGTTCCTATTGCATTTCCAGCTTAGCTAAAAACAGGAAGTGCAGGCCATTTCATGGAAAAGCCCATTTTGTTATGTTTCCAACCGAGAGGTTTGGATCAACTTTGGTTGAATATCTGAACTTTTGGCTTCTTCCTTACAGTAAGCCTTCTAACTTCAGAATTTTAGCACAATACCTGCTTATCAGATGCCAGCCATATTTAGATTATGCTGACACATGAATCACTTTACTTTCAAGCCATTTTTACTTAATATCAGGATGTACTTGTAGCTAAAAAATTACATAATAAAATCGTGTGAATTTTAAAATAGAAAACTTAGTAGTAGGAAGAGCTATCATTTTCATAGTTTTAGGACTGCTAATTTGTTAGTTTGTCTAAAATAGATCTGTTATTATAAGGCTTTCCTCATTAAATGAATGTATAATGCAAAAATGTATTATTTAAAGTAAATCCCAAAACAAAAATTCTGGGTTAGGTAAAAATAGTCTGATAACTCTTTTGGTAGGGAAGGCCAGGCCTTCCTAGAAAATGAGTTGCTTTGTGTTTTAATTGAAATAGTTTTTAGTAATCCTAAAAGGCACAGTGAATTTAAAGTTGGAACTTCATGTAGATTTATTTATTTCTCTTTTTAGATCCATGGTTGTAAATTCTAATTGGATAGATTAGCAAAAGAAATCAGTTAAGGTTATATTACCTGATTCCAGGCAAGTAAAGTGGCATTGGGCAATTCATCGTGTTATTTTCCAGCATCATCTTCCCTAATCTCTTCCATATTATTTGATTGTGTGAATTGGCTGTAGTGAACTGGATAGATTACTTTGTTCCCTTTTGATTTAGCCATCTGATGTGATCTGACACACCATTTATCATTGTCCTCAAGCATGACAAATGGCAAGGTGAATTATAATTCAAGATGGAGTTGTTAAATAAATTTATTTCACTTGTCTTTGAAAAATGCAACCTGCTTCTCTCAAGGCAGATGAATAGGCACTGCCATCAGTGAGTGCTGAGTGTAGAGAAAGGGCATATACAGTGAGAGATAAGGGAAGCATATTCACGGCAATCAGATCTCTTCAGCTTTAAGCCTTATTGAAAAAGGAACTTAATTCAGTATTTCTTGAAGTTCTGAGATGACTGAATAGATCTTTTTATTCCATGTCTTCTTGCTTCTATTTAGCTGGAATGTACTGGACAAGATTAGAATTGGTGTTCTTCTAGTTTTTTTTTTTTATGGTTTTAGACTAAGAGCAAATTGCCAGAGTTCTTTAAAGTAATCTCTCTTTATGAGATTCCAAGCCTTGGTACAGATCCAGAAAGCAGAGACCACATTTTTTTAGATTTTAGCAAACTGTATATGATATCCTGAACTTTGAAAACTTTGCCCATAGTTAGCTGATGATACAGCTTTCCATTTAAGGTCAAGTTCCTCCCCCTTCTCCAAAGCAAGAAAAACAAAGTAAAAGACAGCTAATATCTGTGAAAATGCTGCTTAAGCCAAACATTTTTCTCTTGTGTCTGAATCACATGATATCCATTTTCCTCTTTAGTTCTTGGACTATTACCACTCATCCTTTAAGATCTTACATTTCAGATTTTTTTGTTTTTAGCTCCCACTGAGTAGTACTGGATGAGTTAGAAAGTCCTAACAGTGAATTTATAAAGAAAATGTTGACAGAGGTTGGATTCTCATAGTGTTGCTGGGTACCATGATTATAATAATGATTTCCTTTAAAACTCTTCCATTGAATGTTCCAAACAGTGGAATTTGTAGTTTTTCCTTTGGTTTCAAGATCAAAAACATGAGCAATTTTACATTTCTAAGGTTGGATAGCATCTGTTTCCACAATTTCAGTGGGAAAGCAATCCACCCTTTCTCAGTTTTATTAAAAACCACCACCTTGGCTCCAACATGTGCCATTTCAAGCACTTTCATTATGTCTTATATCTCCTTTTAGGAAGTAGGAGTCTTGCTTATTATTTTATTTCCCCATGCTCACTTTTTTTTTTCTTACTGGCTTTCAAAGACTACATACAGTAAATGAAAAGTGGTTGAAAAAATTGGATATAGGATAATATAGTGGTTCAAACAGATTGAGTTCTAATCCTTTCTCTGCCACTTAGTGGCTAAGTGACTTAGGCAAGTTACACAATTCTTTATCTGTGTTCTACCTGTAGGATTTGCATAGTAGTAATATCTCCCTTGGCGGGTTTTGCTAAGAAATAAGGTAAAAGTCTAAAGTCTAAGTTCCCCCAAATGGGTGCCATTATTAGATGTTTTATTTGTTTTTAAAAGACAACTTGGAAATGTTTTGTAGTAACAACTATTATCTAAGGAAATTTTTTGTATCAAGTGTATCTTGGTGTTTCTATTTTAAAAGTAATGAAACTGATTCATTAATGGACCGTTCTTTATGGAATGCCTACTCTGTGCCTGTTGACAACTTCTTCCCACAAAGGGATAATAAATATCCTGGCAGCTGGATCTTGGAAATCATTTTTATATCAGAAAAAGGTGTTTTAAAGATCAAACAGGATATGCACAAAATTTTGTTCTTTCTGCTTTATAATCTGATATTAGAATGCTGAATATCATTATTTCTACTATTTGTGTAGACTCTAAGGTTTAAGTTTCTCCAGCAACTTCATTATGATTTAAATAAGCCAGAATCTTGTTACAGATATGCAGATATGTAGTATCCGATGTTAATAACTATCATATTGTTTTAGAAAGCAATTTTTGCTTACAAATAATCCCTGCTCTTCCCACCATGTCTACCAAAGTAGACCCAAAAAGAAATTATTCTCTATAATTTAAATATTGACATTTGGAGAGAGTTGTTTATTTATTGGTGTACACACACACACACACACACACACACACCTCCACACCTCCATTCTGCATTACTGGGGGTCAAACCCAGGGGCTCACTCATGTTAGGCAAGCACTCTACCACCTAGCTACAACTCCAGTCCAGAAAACAGTATTTTTATATGAAAGAGACCATTACATTTTAGGATTTGATATTATCTAGATTTTTTTTCTTACAACAAGAACGATTGAGATCACAAGAATGACCTTGTTATCGAAGTCCTACCTTAACCACTTTTTGTTTTTCTTTTACTTATGTATTCAGAGGTTATTTCCACTATGACATGAGGTAACAAAAGAAAATGAATAAAAGAAAACAGTGATAAAGTACAATAATAATAAATAACTAAATGCTTATAAGATGTACCAGAGAGTTCTACAAATAGGGAGAAAGAATACAAATATGTAAATCATAAGTCTACATTAATTGCTACTACCCTACCTCAATTTTGCATTTAACTTACTGGTTCAAATTTAAACAAAGCAAATTTGAACCACCCTGATTCTTGAGGAGAATGATTATAATTTTGGAGTATTTTGGGGGGACAGTAGAGGTTTATTCTGTTTTTTCGCTTGTTTGTTTGGTACTTGGAATGGAACCCAGGGCCTCCGCACTTAGCCATGTCCCAGCCTTTTCTCATTTTAATTTTGCGACAGGGTCTCCCCAGGTTGCTCAGGCTGGCTTCAAGTTCACCATTGTCCTCCAACAACCTCTGGAGTGGCAGGTATCACAGGCATGTGCCACCATACTGCCTGGAACCTCAGGGGGCAAGACGGCAGCCTGGCAGTGCCAGCCCAGTCCTTCGAGTCCAGTGTGCCCAGCACTGAGTGCCGGGTGTGTGGTGCACAGGGCCGAGTCCTGGCTGGGCTCTCACTCCCCACGCACCCGGGCCTGGTGGCCTCAGGGTGGTGATGCTGCCGGTCTGGGTTTCTTCCCTCTGTCCTTGAAGCTGCGCAGCGGATTCTGGGTCTTCGCCTTCTTAGCCTTCTTGCCGGGTGCCTTAGCCTTCCTGCCAGAGAACCGCTTCTTCTGCTTCATGTGAGTGCCCACGAGGCCATGGAGAGCTGGGGGGACCAGGTAGTCAGGGACGTGGCCCAGGTGTGGCTTCACCACCGCGGGGTGCAGGGGCAGGTCGTGCCGCAGCAGCTGCAGGTCCTGGGGGTTATCTTCGAAGTATGTCTTGAGCTCCTCCTTGATCTCCTTCAGCCTCACCTCCCGGATGGCCTGCTTCATCACCGAGCACATGGCTTCCCTGCACCAATAATGGAAGCCCTCAATCTCCTCCATGTGGAACTGGTATGGAAGCAGGACAGGGGCCTCTCCCTCATCACTGAGAAGCTCCTCGATGTTGCCCAGCTGCAGCTGCACCTCGGGCAGCACAAAGGTCAACACTGTGCCTGGGTTGTTGGCTCGCGCTGTTCTCCCAGCCCGGTGGATGTAGGCCTCAGGAGTGGGGGAAGGTCAAAGTTTAGCACTGCAGACACGTGGTGGAAGTCTATGCCCCGCGCCACACCTGCCTCCGGGTCGGAGGCCTTGTCTCTTTTGGACTTTCGCCCCGCTGCTTGCCCTTGGCCGGGGGCCCAAGGACTTCAGCATCTGTTGCTATGACACAATCATAGAAGCCTTGGTTGAACCGAGAGATGATGTGGCACCTGGAGTGCAGTGGGAGCTCACTGTTGAGCACACAGATTGGGATGCTGAACTGCTCCAGGAAGTGGCGGAGCTGGTAACTCCGCTCCAGAGCGTTGACGAAGAGCAGGGACCTGCCCCAAATGACAGCTTTAGCAGGGGAGCATCGGGAACTTGTCTTCCTCAGTCTCACGGACCACTTGAAACTGCTGTAAATGGTCTGGCCCTGGCAGCTGGGACTCCTGTAACTTGAGGGTAACCCAGTTATGCAGTACCAGTTCCTTCAGTGCCTGCACATCTTCGTTAAAAGAAAAGCCTGGTAACTCTGGGGCAAATGACAGAGAAGATTCTTGAGTTCTTCCTCAAAGCCAAAGGAAAACAGAGGATCAGCTTCATCCATCACCGGCAGTTCCAGGGAGTCACGCAGTTTCAGGGTGTCCTGCTGCAAGTGGTTTAATATTTGGGACAGGGTCCCCACGACCACATCTGGCTTCTCCATCAGCACAGCTCTCTGCGGGGCTGAGTCTTCAGCAGTTGAGACACTGGCCACCCGCACATCTTGAGCACAATAGGCAGCCAGCTGCTGAATCATGGACGGGGCCTGCCATGCCAGCATTTTGGAGTATTTTTAATGAAATAATGCAATAGTTGTTCTTGGAACACTACTCTGTACATATCAACTATTTATGTAAAAATATCTGATTTGTTATTTCTCAACTCTCTCTGGTTTGGTTTATCAATTTAAACAATAATACTTCCATATGTCTGTTATGTTCAAAGCAGTGAGGGTGAGAATTTTACCATAATTTATGATATTTACTATAGATTTTCTTTATTAAGATGTCTTTTGTCAGGCTAAGGAAGTTACTTTCCTTTCCTTCTTTCTTAAAAGTGCTTTTTGTTCATGAATAAATGGTGAATTTTACCAGATGATGGGGTTCTCTTCTATCTTTTGAGAGGTCCTAAGATTTTTTTTCTTTGGCAAATTTGTTTAATTTTGTTCATAGATTCACATATTAAATCTCTTTTGCATTCCTGAAGGACACTCATCTTGGTTGTAGCGTTTTGTTCCTTTTTAATACCACTGAATATGATTTGCCTATATTTTGTGTATGAGTCTTAAATGTATGTTCTCGAGGCAGATTGGCTTATGTTTCTTGTAAAATTCTTGTCAGATTTTGGTGTCAACATTATGTTGCCCTCATAAAGTGAGATTGGAAATATTTCCTTTTTCTCTTCTCTGGAAGAATTTGTGTAAAATTATTGTCACTTCTTCCATAAAAGTTTTGTAGGAATCACTGATGAACCAGCTGGGGCTGAGGTTTTATTCGTGGGAGATAAAATGTAGATTTAATTTCTTCCACATATATAGTAATTCTATTTGGATTTCTTGTACAAGTTTTGTCTTCTTTCCTCCCTCCCTCTGCCTGTTTCCCTTCCTTCTCTTCTAAGTTCTGTTTCTATGGAGACAGGAGAACCCAGTCATGTTGGCACCTTGATCTTGGACTTCCGACCTCTAAATCTGTGAGAAATAAATGTCTATTTCATGAGCTACTCATCTCTAGTATTTTTGTTATAGCTGCCAATCTGATCATGACAGCGCTTACTAGACTTTCATGGCTCCTAGGGAACTAAGCAGGTAATGTGATGGATTAACAAGGACTGGAGGGCTGGGGGCTGTGTCAGAGAAGGTGGACAGACGTGGTAACTTTTAAGTGGAGGGGTTTGAATGAGCTGGGCATGAAAAACCAGAGTGGATGTGTTGAGGCAGGGAAGGGGGAATAGACACAAAGACCCAGAGGCAGGAAGCGGCCGGAAGTGAGGGCTGAGCTGATTGTGCTGGGCTGGAAGTGAGGGCCGAGCCAGCTGTGCATGATCAAAGACAGAAAGTGAACTGTAAATCTTTTATGATTTCCAGACGGGAAAAAATTTCGTTATTTGTTTCTTCCCCAAGTGTGGAGAGGGAGGCAGTGTCCTTTGCACGCAGAACCCACTGGGCCATGGTCAAGGACCTGGCAGAACCATCACAGCAGATGAGCTGGTTCGCCTTTATGAGGGCCCTCTGGCTGCCTCCAGACAAGGATTGGAGAGAGACCAGATCTCTCTGGAAGCTAATGCTCTGATCTAGGAGAGGGATGATGCTGATTTGGGAGAGAGGAGTTTCAGCGGAAGTGGGGGCCGACTGGAGGTACACGGAGGAGCCAGAGCTGACAGGGCTTGCCACTGGATGGCATGTAGGGAACAAAGAAAAGGCTCATTTCCAAGTATTTAAAACTTTTTGTTTTGTGTCAGCTGCAAATTCTAATGGCAGCATCTTTACTAAGTGCTTCCAATTCATCTTCTTAGCTCAACTTTTATAAATTAAAAGGTTAGTGTCTGCAGGGGTTATTTTAAAATATTCTCTTTATTAAAAAAAAGAAGAATTTTTAAAATAAAAAATTTTAACGTACCTAAATATTGTACAGGAAAAGAATTTTAGCAGAATAATGATTCTTGCTTAGTATTTGCCCTTGAGATTTGTATGTTTTTCCGCCTAAGGGAAACTGCTGCTTTTCTGATTTTTCCAAAATAGGTATCCTAATAATAGAATAAATAATAGAATGTTGTTCTTGTAGTTAGAATGAAGATGAAATGAAAACAGCAGCACCTCTCTATAATCTTTCCTCACTATTCATATGTATGTCTATGGAATTTTATGACTGGAGTAAAAGTAAAGGATTTTGTGTATCCTTATTTGAAATAAACAATCTATGACAGTGATTTTGTCAACTTAATGTGCACATATACCAGTGGGGGTTCTTGTACAAATGAAGATTCTGACTCCATAAATCTGAGGTCATCTGAGATTCTCCGTTTCTAATAAGCTCCCAGCTGGTATGCTGACCACACAGGAATAGGACCACAAAAGCATTTTCCCTATTCTTAATCATTTCTGCTTTTACTTTTTAAAGTTATAGCATCATCAGATTGGAGAAATTGACCCATTAGAACTTAAGACACACTTGGGGAAGAAACAAATAATGAAATTTTTTCCCCTCTGGAAATCATAAAAGATTGACAGTTCACTTTCTGTCTTTGGTCTAAGAGAGCCTGGCATATTGATTGTTGTCTGGTAGGTTCATTGCCCTAATTACTGAATATCTAATTATGTTCTAGACTTTTTTTCCTCAAATAGTCCCAGCTTCTTTTAAATTGAGCTCTATAAAACCACTAGAAAAAGACATGGTGGCCTTTTTGGGAAATCTGCAATGTGATCCCAAATACCTTTTTTTCTTTTTCAATATCTAATACCAGAATTTTAGATTCTCTTTTCTTATTAGCATTAACCATACATGGCTTTCTTATGAAAGTATTTATTTTAAGAGGATCTATATTTTGAAAAGAAAAAAAGCATGCATCAGTTTAGACAATAGACCAGGGAAGGAGAGGAAAAGGAAGGAGAGGATTGAATTAAAATTGTGGGAATGCTATAGGTTAATGTTTTCTGTTTCAATTACAATAATTACTTCCTATATACAGGGTGAATAGCCCTTATTCAGAATGCTTGGGAGTATAAATGTTTCAGATTTTGGAATATTTGTACAGATTCGACTGGCTGAGCATTCCTAATTCAAGTGTCAGAAATCTAAAATACTCAGTGCAAACTCTGAAACTGTTTGAGAGAAAGTTTCAAAAATTGGAACATTTTAGATTTTGGATTTTTGGATTAGGGATACTCAACCAGAATGGTTAAAGTAGTTGTAAACCCAAGGGGAGAATCCTTTTAAATAATACCTAAAGCAGTAAGTTATAAGCACTAGGATAATTTTACATAAAATTGAAGAATTATGTTTAAAATTATTTCATCAAAACTATGTTTTATACAAATTACTGGTTTGTGAATAGTTAGGATATCATTTTGAACATGTCTGACCTCTGAAAACTAAAAATATGCTAGTTTCTAAAGATCTTTGGTTATGTGTTTAAATGATGGAGGAAAGGGTGAAGGAGGGGAGAGAAAGGACAGAAAAAGGAATTATGGTGTATACTGTATATGTACCAGCTCTACACAAGGAATGTAAATGTTACATATTGCAAACATGCTAAATAAATAAATACTGGATAAGGTTACTCTACTTAAGGTTGCCCAAAATTATACTTAGCCAACTAAGTGCATCTTAGGTGAAAACAAGGAAGGAGAGTATCCTTCCTGCAACTAGGCTATTAGTCATCTTTTCCAAACTATCCCCCATTTCTTCCCTTTTCACATTTTGATGTATTATTTTGTACATATAAAAGATTATGTGTAAACAAGAATAATCTATGAAGCTTATTTTAAGAACACTTGTGAGTATATCACCTCTTTAAGAATTAGAAAAACACCAATAATTTTTATTCCATATCCTGTTTCCTCCTCAGAGGTAACTCTATTCTGAATTTTTCACTTATAATTCCCTTTAAAAAGTAGCTTTACTAGAGCCAGGCGTGGTGGGGCACACTTGTAATCTTAGCAATCAGGAGGATTGTCATGAGTTTTTGAGGCCAGCCTGAGCTACATAGTGAGTTCAAGGCCATCCTGGACTACAGAGTGAGACCCTGTCTCAAAAAAGAAAAAAAAAAGTTTTACCACACAGTCATAGGAATTTAAATACTGGACATTTTAGTTCCTTGTTTTAATATAGTCTTTCATACTTGGTGTTTCTAAGACAATAAATATTAGTATCTGTAGATGTATGTCCTTCATATTTAGGAATGCTGAATAACATTAACTTTTGTAAATATATCAACATATGTTCATTCCTTTTAAATGGCAAGTTGGTTTCCTAGTTTTTTGTTTCATCAAAACAGGCATAACAGGATTTTTCCTTAATTGAAATTACTTAACTTTTGCTAAAACTCATCATCTTTTTTGTATGTGTATTAGCCATTGGGCTTTTTCCCCCTTCAGTGAAATGTTTGGTCATCCTTTTGTTCATTTTTCTGTTGAGCCATTTGGCTTTTAAGTCCTTAATATATATCATTTTCATTGCATTATTATTTATATATTTTATTTTATTTTATTTTTTATTTTTATTATTATTATTTTTTTGGTACTGGGGATTGAACTTGGGTCCTTGTGCTTGCACAGCAGGGGGCAAAACCACTGAGCTAAATCCTCGGCCTAAATCTTGGTATCTTATTTATAGATTTTAAAGAATTACTTTTTAAGCAGAGAATATAACCAATCATATGTAAGGTAGTAATTGGTTCTCCCAGTAGTGAAGAATAGTTTAGATCCACCCAGCCATCCCAGTGATAACAATTATACACAATGCAATATATACATATATACACATACTTTCACACACAGGTGCAACCATACATGTGTACAGTTTAACATATATAAAACGGTTTCCTAAAGCTACTGGTAGAAAACAAAGGCCACAGTAAATTGGACAAACATCCATACTTGGAGGAAGGGAAAATAGCACTAAGTGAATGTTGCGTATTTAGTACTTTTCACATGAGGGTAGATAGCAGTCAACATTATATTCAGTGCTACTAGAGTGACTGGTCAGTGAGGCTGTGTCTGTCAGAAAGGAGGGACCCACCAAGGGAAAGTCCCCAGCCCTGCCTGTTAACTGCCCAGGTATCGCTTGACCTTTGAAGTGTGGATGAGTGGTGGAAAAGTGGCGCCCTGAGGTGGTGGGATATGGACAGAGATTTCAGTGCTGGCCACTACTATGGAAGGTTTGGAGTCTGACTTTGCCAAGTTATCCTCCTGCTGAAACAAGCAAACAAAACATCTGTGTTCTTTAGGGAAATACAACAGGTTCTCCAAAAGATTCAGGGTACAAAGCAAAATTACTAAGTATATGAAGAAATTAGGCAAGTGATACCCATAGTCAAGGGAATAGGTAATAAGATCGTAATTAGCAGACAAGATTTTAAAGATTTTTAAGTAGTAGTAACTATTCAAAAAATGAAAGACTACTACTATCACATTCTATCAGTAGAAGGAATTTCAACAGAGAAATTCTAAAAGAATCCACAGGAAATTGTATAACTGAAACGTATCTGAAAAAAGAACCACTAGATGGGCTTAATATATTGAAGATGTCAGAAGAAGAAAGCCCTAGTGAACTCAAAGGTAGTTAGCATTTTTTCATTTTAAGTAACAAAGCAAAAAAAAAAAAAAAAGGATTTAAAACAATAATGAATAGGGCCTTTGTTACTTCCTGGATGATATCAGAAGGTCTAGCAGGGATACAACTCGAGTTTGAAGAGGAAGACAGAAAATGATTTGAGGAATGAAAGTATGAGGAAATAAATACATAAACGTTTCCAAATTTGGCAAAAGGCGTTTGTGGTTGCCTAGTCCTGTCAGCTCTATGGCCAGATGTATCTCTGGCCTCCAGGGGCTGTCATTTGGACAAAGGTGATACCTCTCATCTTGTCACCCGGAGGCCTTCTCTCTGTTTCAGTCCATCCTCCACATTATCACCAGAGTTATCTTTCTAAAATAAATCAGTTTCAAAATCAAAGCTGATAATGAATTATGGTTAAGATAAAATATTAAACTCCTTAGCTCAGTCTTCACAATAGGAACCAGTCTATACCTCCGGCCTCAGTTCCCATGTTCACCTCACTGTTTCTCACCCTTGTCACCATGGAACAAGCCTCTTCACACCTCCATGCCACTGTTTTGGTGGCATTTGTTAAACATCTCTGTTACAGTACACACGTTGGGAGAAAGACTGTACTGTATGCTCTGTAGTGTACAAACAATTCGTCTTTATAGTTCTAAAAATTGGATAGTGTCTCACACAGTCTTATTGCCAAGTGCTTAGGTTAAATACGTAGAATTACCTTGTATATCACATGTCTCATCTATCTTAGATTAGCCCATAAAACACTGATATTCTACAGTTTCTGTCCAGTTCCTATGGTTCACCATGGACACACACACACACGTGTGTCACACAAACATACATTTGTATTTATGAATGGTGTAAGGCTGAGGTTTTACTCCATGTGTCTATAAGCTTTAATAAGAAAATGATACCAAGAAATCTTCTGGTTCAAGCAAATGCCTTTGGATGTGTAACATATTCTTATGATACAGAAGAAGCACAGAGAAATATTTGCCCCAGATTTAAGGAGTATATGTGTATGTATGTATCTGTTATACATAGCAAATTTATTAATATTTAAACATTATAAATACCTACTGTTTTTTCAAACAATGTAATTAGCAATCTATATCCAACTCATTCTTCCTAATTTAGTTTTTTCAAAATGTTACTATGAAAAGTTTCAAAGAGAAAAATTATGCAGTGAACATCTCCGTATCTGCTAATTTTAGTGAATGAAACTATGAAAAATTATTATGTTCGTAATATCTGTGGAGTCTTGAATTAGGAGGTGTAAGCTGTTCTCATGGGGGCATAGTAAACATTGGAAAAGTGCATCACTGAAGGTGATGGATTTGTTATTTAGCTTGATTTAATTTTCCACATTTTATCCACAAAGTGTTAACATTAACTTATACCCTGTAAGTTTATACAGTTAAAAATGTCAAAAAGTTAAAATTAAAAAATAAAAAATAAAATTAGTAACAAATGGCAACTGAATGCAAACGCTGGACTGTGGTATAGTAGATTTATTTGTAATTTGTCTATAATTTGGTTTCTTACATTAAGAATTTTATGTAAGTCTATGTGAATATAGATTTTACTTCTTTAAAACAACCTTGTATTTGAATTTTTGATATGAGCAAAGTTTTAGCCCCTTATGTTTTAAATTAGCCCTGGACATGGGATTCAGTGCCCTATTTGGGTGGGGTAGAGATCAAGCCAACCCTCTGTCTGCCAACTCTGAGGTTAGCAGTCTCCCCGCTTAATGATCCCGGGGGCTGCCTGTGACTCGGGTCAGTTAGTGACACACACATCCATTAACTGCAGGGTGACTCATGGATCTTCCTTTCCATTTCCCTCTGCGGGTGACCCTTAAACCATGTAAGGATTTGCTTCTGTGATTGCTTTGGCCTATGAGCTTTTCCCAAATATTTATCAAACCTCATATATATGTATGTATATATACATATATATGTCTATAATATGTATATATAATGGGCATTATACTAGGGATATGAAACAAATCAGAGAGGCTCAATTTTCATTGCACTTGGAATTTAGTAAGGGAAGCAGACATGAAATCAATAATTCTTTTTTTTTTTTGAAATCAATAATTCTTACAAGTTATACAATTACGGTAAATATTGTCAGCTGTTACTACTTGTCCTGGGTCAGTGTAGACATAAACACACTCTGAGAATAGAGTTGAACTCTGTACTGTTAATGCTTTCATCGCTCTGTGTGACATGTTGAGATTCTAATGGATTCTGAGCCAGCAACTCAAAATCCATAATAAAACCTGGCCTTTTTTCTTTTTAGTTTATTGGGTAACAATGTTTTTGTTGCTTTTTAAAACAGATTTTGTATTAAACAAAAGATAGAAGAAATCTGTCAACATTTCTATTTTTGCGCCTGTCAGTAACACTCCCTTCTGGTGCATTTCTCTTGGCTTCTTCTGGACAAAAAGCTTAACCACATCGCTGTTGCAGCCGTACACCCTGAGCACCTGACAGCCCTGGCTGGTGGGTACCTCCACGAGCTTTTGAGAAGTATTTGGCTAAATCTGAGAGTGTCCCGAAGAGAACTTCCCAGGGGATCAGCTAAATGGGGAGATTTAGTGATGCAGGACAGGTTGTCCTAAGGGTTTCATGCCTGTGGATGGATCATCGCTTCTGATTGTACCTCTTTTGTTTCTTGAGACTAAACTCTAGACAGTTGTTGGTGGGGTCACGGGGACTACTGAGATTGGAGGCTGGCCTTTTAATGGGGCTTTGTGCTGCCCCCTCCTGGGACTCGGCCCTGTCATGCCCTGTGTGTGCTTTGTTAATCTGCTAAAGTCACCTGACCAGACAGAGCCACTGAGTGGTGGGAGATGCAGCATTTTTTCTTCAGTGATCTACAAGCCAACTGTTAGGTGTTGAATTGTGACCCTCCTCAAAGATATGTTGGAAGTTTCTAAGCCTTAGAACCTCTGAATGTAACCTTGTTTGAAACTAGTCTTGGCAGATGTAGTCAACATAAAATGAGGTCATCATAGATTAGCATGGCCCTAATTTAATGCCTGATGTCTTTATGATGAGGGGAACACTTGCAGAGACACACGCAGAGGAGAAGGCTGTGAGAAGATGGACACAGGAATCACAGTGATGTACTTACAAGTGAAGCAGCCCCGCTAGAGCCCTCAGAGAGAATGGCCAACCAATGCCGTGCTTTTGAATGTGGACATCCAGAGCTGGGAGAGCATAATTTTCTGTTGTTTTTGCCCTCCAGTTTGTTATGGAAACAAATTGGGGATGAATTCACCCATGAGTAGAGGAGAAGGAATCATGAAATACGATGGAAACAGGATATCCTTCTGCTCCTGGATCCCCTCAGTCTGTCCCAGACTCCAGGAGGGGCAGTGTTTACTTTGTCTTCCAGAGTCGCCCTTCCTAGGCAAGGGCTTGAGAAGAGGTGGGACGTCCTGTGTGGGATACATGCAGGCTGCCCTCAGCCAGTCCCAGGGGCATGCACAGGTGTCATGCGGCAGAGCCTTGTCCAGCTGCTGCAGCATCCAGGGCATCAGATGCCCACTGCAGGCCCATGTGCCAGCCTGCCACAGACCAGCACAGTCAGCCAGACACCCCAGGGCCTCATGGGCACTTGGCTCTTCTCCCTTACTTTCTGTAGACAGACACCATCTTGCCGGAATGCTTGCATTATCACTTAGTACCCAGAAAGAGTCAAGATTTCATATTTGTCAGCAGAGTAAAATTACTGAGTGCCTAGGAAGAAGGTATTTTGGAGCGGTCTTCTACTTTGAGATATTTAAAAACACACATGTATATATAAGCCTGTAAATAGGTATGCATATTAATATGTATATTTAACTTTCCTATTCCACTGCCTTTACTGGCTTCTTGTTCTTTGGTGAATAAAATCTGAAATAACCTCTTGCTCTAGCACTCCAAACTGGCCTTTAGCTGGTCTGACAGTTCCCTGTCTGGGTTCTGTAATTTAGCTAACCTCTTTACAGAGTCCCTTCCCACCTCCTGAGACCCAGCTCAAGTATGAGTTCCAGCAGGAACACAGTCTTTCTTCATTTCCACATTCTATCTTAAGAAAATAATTTCTTGTTATGTCTTTGTTTATACCCAATGACAGAACACACTGTGTTGTGTATTTTTATGTGCTTGTCTGATCCTCCTTCCCCGCACTGCACTGCAAAAGGCAGGGGAAAATCTTGTTTTTATTAAAAAATTAGTATCACAATATATTCGTGAAAACTGAAAGCATAGAATTTGGGGGATGCCTCATATTTAAAGGGGTCTTCACTGACATGGTGCATTGCTGTCTATCCTGTGCCAGGTAATGAGTTACACATGTTACATAAATTATTTTAAGCTATTTCAGTGAATACCCACTGACGTTCTTATTTATCTTAGTGGGCAGCATGGTGTGTGGCACAAGTGTGGATGTCCAGTAAGTGTTTAGTGATAGGTGCATCTAGAAGGTAAAATGCATGTAGAACATGAGACTTTGTATTAATCCATGTTTGCAGTACATAATAATTCTATCCCGTGTGTGGGGTTGGTGCATGCACAAAACCCATCTTCATTTCTTTTTCCATCCCCTTTCCCTCCCCTTCCTCTCCCTCCCTCCATGTCTTGATCCCCTTACTCTTTGAGGAAGATCTATCTCCCTTCTTCCTATTATCTTTTTTTGTTGTTTATTTATAATTTGGGTTTCTCATATACGAGAAACCATACAACATTTAATCTTGTGTGTCTGTTTTATTGAGACTTTTGATTGTCCTCTCTTGATCTCAATAGATGTATCATCTTTAAGAAAATTATGACTGAGTCAATTCATTAGGAAAAGTACTCCAAAGTAAATTTTTTTCTTGGAGTTTATTCTAAACTAAAGAGGATATTATGAATAATGAAGTGGCAAGAAAGTTTTAAGTCACAATCCTAAAGTGTTTATGCATATGGCACACAAGGATAAAGTAAACTCTTGTTTTTTTTATAAATCATACTTTTTATGATATGTGAAGAAAAATGTACTGAATGCAGTATTCAAAGTGTAAAGTATGAGCTGTATTATAGCTTTATCCCAGCATTTTATGTGTGAATTTATGGAAAAATAACATATAAAACTTTAAAATGCCACAGTGAAGTTTTTCTGTAATGGTTGAATTTGTATATTTAAACAATAGTAGAAGGAACTAAGCACATATGCTTTTTAATAACCCTTCTATTCCTTCTCATGCCCCAGCACAGTGTCCTCGGTCACTGGTGAACAAAGCTCAGCACAGCTCATGAGAGACCCTTGAAAATCAGGTCACCTTGTGGACTTGGCATTCAGTTCAGACAACTTTGAAAAGGAGTTCAGATCTTCTCAGTTTCTTGTTTTTTCCCTTTCGTACTTTGTATTTCTTTTCATCAGAAAGTTGAGTCTGACCTATTTTTAGGAATTGGCCCATGAAATTGAACTTGGTGGTTTTAATTTCATTGTTGTTGTTTTTCTTCTTTTAGGTTAAAAAAAAAATAAGGCACATGAGTCCTGTCTTCCATGACTAGAAAAGCATTAAAACTTTTTTCTTTTATTTATACTCTTAAAGACAGACTATGGTCAGCGTGTGTTTTGTATGTCTTGGAAATTGTGGGGTTTGAGTTCCACTAAGTCCTTCTAACCTTTTCCTGACTCCTAATGGACCTTTAAATAATGACGTCATTCAAACATTCTAAAATTGACCTACCTGAATATTACTTTCCGTTTGTTTGGGGGCTTTTTCACCATAAAAATTCTATTCAATTTTTTCTTGGTGTTATTCTCTGTCCTACCCTTTTTCTGTCTTAGAAAGCCCTCCATCTCCCTTTACCTGAAGATTGATACAAACTTCTTTACTACCCAGATGGGATTGAGGTAAACTGAGGAAAATCGTTTGACACTGAGATTATCCTATCAGAAATATGATGTCTCTTATTTCCTTTCCACACTCTACTGAGTCTCTTGTAAATTCTTATTAGAGTAGGTGTATAAGGAAATACATAAAATTTTATTATCAAGTACTTCCGTTACTAAAATTGTTGAATATTATCTATGTGGCCTTGACTTGTTTTCAAGTCTGGCAGATTTTGAAGGCTGCTGTATGTTCCATTGCCTTAGCAGATACAATACAGGGTTTCTGTTCTGAGAATTAAGATTATAAATATAAGAAAAAATGATAAGCAGTTAAAATGTTTGTCAAAACTCTAGAAATCAGGATAGATGTACCTTGTCAGTGACGACAGACAGCTGAAAACATAACCACATCACTTTTGCTCCAAAACTTGTTTTAGAGGTTCAGTAGCATGCACAGAAATTTTCCCCTGACTGTCTTGACACATCATGTTTTATATTTGAGAGTTTGGCCAGGATTGGAAACAAAAGTGTGAAAAAATTCAAGAGTGGCTGTTTTTGCAGTACATTTAGCTAGAAGTAGAATAAGCAGGAAATTCTAAAATGTCTTGAGAAAGTTTGTTCTCAAGAAAATTTTAGCTTGAAGGCTTTTTTGTTTTGTTTTTCAAATATGAGACTTAGGTTAGTATTCAAATGAGAATGGTAACTGATGTGGATATGAACAGTGATTACAATTATTTTAATATCCTCATGCCTCTGTGGTACTTTCTAGGGGTTTCACCGTTCTTTTACACTTGTTCTCCTCTGGTGACCACAAACACTCTAGCAGGTTGATTCATTTGGTGGTAGTACTTTCATTTTACAGAGAAGAAATCTGAAGCACAATGCTCACAGCAAAGTTTATTTTATTTTTTTGCGTTAACTTGGTAGTCAATCATACAGACTTTACATTTTTTGATCTAGTTGGAGATCAAGGATATTCTGAAGCAGAATAGTTTTGTGGTCTGTTTCCAATTTGTGATTTCAGCACAACTCCTTACATTCTGAAGAGTGTAAGAAATATGTATTAAATGGTGCATTTTGCTGCACTCAGTCTGTGCAGTTTCCTACAATCAAGACATTCAATAGGTTGTTCTGCTGTTTTCAGACATTGTAAGAAATTAAATTTGATGTTGATTTTAAAGTATAGTAGCAATCAGACTAATGCTAATTCCTAGTGATAAATTTATGATTACAACAAAGGGTTTGGATATATAACATACATAGTGTTGTGAATGCCTCTAGCCATAGGTAAAAAAATAGCTATTTTATTGTTCAAAGAGTTTAAATCCAAGTGCAGGGCTTAAAATCTGGTTTGTTAGAACTCTGTAACACATTTATTTTTCTTTAAGAGTATGAAAATTTTATTGAGAGAAAGATAGCTTCTAAGAGATAGAAGGGGGACCAAAAATTGGGTTGCCCACTCACCCAACTTCTCAAAGGTGTTTTATGGGACAAAGCCATGAGGTGAGGCAGGCTCAAGGTGGGACAAAACTATAGTCAACTGGTGAGATTACAAGTACAGTCGCTTAGGTAATACTGATCCAATGAGAAATCACAAGGTGGACAAAACTATGAACAACCAATAAGATTATGACAAGTATAGCCACTTGGGTAATATTGATCAAATGGGGATCTAATGGGGAAACAAGTCACATAGCAAGCATACAAGGAATAAGCAAGGATTTTTGGTGTTAAAGGGTGGGTCAGGGATCTTTCTTGGAAGATCTTGGTCCCCCACCCAGGTGACTGATACCTATTTAGAATATCTGTCACTACTATTCATGCTATGTGGGTATGGGTGGTAGTTTCTCTTCCTTTAAAATGCTGGGTTTCAGTGAATGTGTCTTGATTGTCCTCCATGTTGGCTCCTCTATTGTCCTCTATGTTGGCTCTTTGTGTGCTGGCCCTGTCTAACTGCCTACAAGATACCTAATTAACTTACCTATCTGCAATATTCTTCCCTCTGAAGAAGTACCCCTAACTTCTGTGAGGGGGCACAGGGCAAAGACTGTTCTGGCTACTTCCAGCTGAAGAGGATTGTGGTTGTGATCAGCAGTCAGAGTTACTGTACAGAGGCTATTCTTGGTACCGGGGATTGAACTCAGGACTTTGCGCTTGTGAGGCAGGCAGCAGAACCACTGAGCTAAATCCCCGGCTACAGAGGCTATTCTAAAGGCCTTTGATAGGCACCAGGCATTGTCATCTTGGGTAGCTGTGTAGCTTTGAGTCTGGAGGAGACAAAGCCAAAGAAACAGTTAAGAATGCATGGGTCTGCCTATAGCAGCACAGTTTGTAAGAGCTAAAGCTCAGAAACAGCCCAAGTGCCCATCAACTGGAAACTGGATAAAGAAGATGTGAATTTTTAATAAAATGGAGTACTACTCAGCCACAAAGAATGAGAAACTAGAGTCATTTATAGCTAAATGGATGCACATTGATGCCATCCTCTTAAGTGAACTAAATGGGACACGCATATGTAAATACCAAATAGTTTCTCTAGTATGACAAACTGAAAGTGTAAATAAGGGTTAAAATGATTAAAATGAATAATTGATGATTTGAAATAGGAAGAAAAGTCTAAAGGAGTAGGGTTGATGGGAGGGGAAGGGGAAAGGAAAGAATGGAAAGGAAAAATTATGAGAAAAGAAAAAAATGGAAATGAAGTCTATGTAAATAGGGAAAGGTAGAGGGAGTGAAGGGTGCACGGGTAATGGGGAAAAAATAAGCACCAAGATACATCATGTACATGTACAAGCACCCAATGACAAATGCAAATGTATTGTATACCCGAAATGTAACAATAAAAGAACCTAAGAAAAAAAAAAAAAAGAATGCATGGGTCAAATAATAAGGTCAGCAGGATTGCTATGAATATAGTCAACAATAGCTTACAAAAAGAGGATAAGGAGAAGGTCCAAGGGACTTCAGAATCCAACATAGAAATTGTATTGTAGTTTAGTGGTTATGAGCTGTTTACAAGGTTGATCTGGTGGATCCTGATAAGAGAAGTCTAACACATTTATCACTGGTTCCATTTGTATGACTGCTTGGAGTTTGGCAGCCTCTCTGACCAGTAATCTCAGTGGAAGACCTCCAAAATGATATGGGGGAAGAGATGCAACTCCCAAATCTGCTTGATATCCCAAGTGCGAGTTCGTATTCTCTAAAATCGAAGAATGAATTCTAGGAACAATGGAAGTTAAGAGTCGGAAAAATTTATTGAGAGAAAGAAAGCTTCTGTCTAAGGGAGGCAGAAGGGGGACCGGAAAGTGGGTTGCTCCCTCACACATATTTAATTTGATAAATTTTCAGTGACATTCTGTTGCCTGATTGGTAATGCTACCTTTGAACCAACCTGATGTCTTTTACAAATATTTGAATATCATCTTTCTCGAATATATGGATATGTCATATAACTTTTACTTAAAGTTTGTCTTGAGGATTAGAATGCCAGTCCTGGGTTTGATATCCTGGATCAAAAATAAACAAATACTTTAAGTAAATATAAAATCTACACAAAATCCACATGGAGATGCAGATATTTTGACCTCAGAATATCTGCATGATCACTGTTATACTTGTTGAAATGAAGTTCAATGTAGGAAATAGAATGGAGCGGTATGTGGACTGCAGTTCAAAACTATATAACTCCACTCTTTAGTTATAGTCACATACAAAAGTTTTATTACTTATATACACTTTATTTTAGTGCTTGAAAAGTAAGTCCTTAAATTCAATATTTAAACACTGATAGGGAAAAGTATAATTATGTAGAATATTTCATTTTTATGGTTCATATGCAAAAATTTTACAGAGAAAGAGTCATGGTTAATTTTATACATCAACTTAACTGTGCTACCGGGTGCCCAGGTTAAACACGACTTCTGGGTATGTCTGGGAGGGTGTTTCATTTGTGTTGATGAATCCAGCAAAGTTGATTGGGGAGGGCATCATCCAGTCTGTTGAGGGTCTACATAGAAAAGAAGGTGAATGAAGGGGGAATTTGCTCTTTTCCTTCCTGTGTATCTGCTGGAGCTGGGACAGCTCGTCTCATGCCATCTTTTCCTGCCCTGGGGCTGGGATTTATAGCATTGGTTCTGCTGTTTGTTGTGTTTTTGGGCTTAGACTGGAACTTCACCACTGCTCTCCTGAGTCTCCACCTTGCAGATAGCAGACCATGGGATTTCCGGGACTCCGTATGTTCATGAGCCAATTGCTTGACTACCACAGAGAATTTTCTTCTGAGTATAAGGAAGACCCTACTATAGAAAAAGACTATTGGGAGTTTGATTGAACTACCTGGAGAGGTAGTAAATATTTTCCAGTAAAAATGGTTTGGTAGTACTTTCCTAAGGATTCCAGCATTGGGTAAGATTTGTCCAGATTGTCTTGGAAGTAGCTGTGATTCACAGACATCAGCTTCAAGAAAGAATCTCAGACTTCATATCTGGAAATAGCTCCAGAAACTGCTTAGTCCTACTCCTTCCCTTCTCAGAGGAAAAAAAGGAGCCCCAGAGAATTCAGGTATCTCATCCAAGATCAAATAGCTAATATGTTTGAGGGGATTTGACAAGAGGTTATCCTTTTGGTTTTATATAGAACTCACTAAAATGTAACTGTATTCTCAATGAGCTGTCTATGCAGTGCAGGAAAGTTAGATACCTACTGAATGCAGGGTCTTTTATTTCATTTTTTTAACCTTTATGTGACATATGTAACCAACAAAGAACCAGTTTTGTACATAAATAACTTGAAAGTCGATTATATTTTAAGGTATTAACCATTTTTTTCAAATTCATATACCTTTATAGGAGTGGCAATGTATCTCAGGTATTTTCTCATAAGAGAAAGAGGGAAGGTCAGCATCAGGTTGCAAATGAGAGGTTAGAGTCCTAAATTCTCTTCATGTGGTGCTCACCATTCCTTGTAGGATATGAGGCAGGATAAACAGGGCTGGCGTTGAGTTGGAAGGCATCAGAACAGCCATGCGGGCCAGGAAACCAATGAAATGCCCATGTGCTGATTGGTAATTGTCTGAGCCTCTGAGTGTCCCTGCCCTACTCCACCCTTCCTACGTCCCTGGTTGCCTCTGCCCTTCACACACACACACACACACACACACACACACACACACACACACACTTGCCTGATAACAGAGCAGCTCAAAGATCAACATTTTCGTCTAGTTGAGTGGGTACTGAAAATTAATTTCTAGCCAAAATCAATGGAGCTTTTGGTCAACAGACTTATTTTAGGCTACCTCTGGGATCTGTTCTTTCAGTAAATCAGGCTGTTTGGCAATGTCCATAAAGTGGTAGGAAAATAAATTCATACTCACCTCTGCCATATAGTTTATGAAAACTTTTTATTAAGTCTTTGAAATATCTCTTATTGTATTAAAAGTATTTGAAAAGCATTCTTCAGTTGTATTTTTATCTATGACATTCATGCAATGGAGGACTTCTGTTGTTTTTTATTTTCTAGTTAGTTTGAAAGGATAGATGACATTAGATGATTTTCTCTTAGCTAAGCTAGTGGCACATGTGCATAATTCCATCTACTTGAGAAGAACCAGTGAGTGAACCAGTGAACCAGTGAGTTTGAGACCAGCCTCAGCAACATAACGAGATACCGTCTTAACAACAGCAAAAAGATTTTGTCTTAGAATCTTGTTAATCTTATGAATATAAGGTGTGGAAATAATGAAGCAAGTGACATGCTTACTATGGCATGCTTGCTATGTGCTGAACACCATGGTGAGTCTTAACATGTAGCATCTCAGTCAGTTCTTATAGCAGCATATGTTGTTTTTTTCTTCCCATTTTCTAGCTGAGGAAATTGGAAGTTCAGAGCAGTAAAGTGTCATATAAATAACATCAACTCACAAATAATAGGACAGGATGCAAACCTCCATTCTTCTGGTGCCATGGGGAATTTTAAAATAACCAGAGGCTGGGCTTCAGCTCCATGTTCCAGCAATACCTGGACCCAGATTCTTTCACAAGCCCAGCTTACACCCCCTCCAGGCCCTGGCCCAAGGACATTCTTGTCACTTGGACTTTCTTAGGATCCTCAGTCCTGTAAATGCAGTCTTGTTCCAAGAAATTCCCAGGTTGGAGTGTAGTCAACAGCCATGGACATAGATTGGAGTATTTTTTTTATTTTTAAATTTTATTTTATTGGTACATTTTAGGTATACAATATGATGATATTCATCATTGGAAATTTGCACCTTTACATAATCTCTCTATGTTCTTATTTTCCCCCCCTTTCCCTGCCCTCCCTTCAACCCCTCCATCCCTCCCTATTTACAAAGACTTTGTTTCCATTTTTTCATTTTCTCATATTAATTCCATTCCCTTCTTTCCTTTCCCCTACCCCTCCCACTTCCCCTTCCCCTTTGCCCCTTTTCTTCCTATTTCGCATTATCTATTATACCTTTTAGTCCTTATTTACACTTTCAGTTTCTCACACTAGAGAAACTATTCGGTATTTACACATGTGTGTATATTGGAGTATTTTAGAGAAATAGGCTGGAGTGTTTTAGAAGTATAGAAGTAGGAAATACTTGGATGATTGTGGGGAAATATCTCCAACTCAAAACCAGGGAAAAATCTTGTTAATAGCTGGTCCTACCTCACTTTCCTCATTAGCCCATCCCTTGTGCTTCCACCTCTCTGTTGTTCCATTTGATATCATCTACAGTCTCATCTTTCCCAACTTATCTTTCTTGGTCAACATGCACACATATATTCTGGTATTAAAAAACACTGGATTATGGAGCAATCGAATTATGAAAGTTAATCTGAAGGGTAGAAGTAGGCACCCAATATTTTGATTTTCTTCTTCCACAGGATTATCTCATTGGTTTGGACATAGTAGACATTCAAAAGTATGTGTAAATGGATTAATTCAATAGTTTTAAGAGGAAGTATACCATGGTATGAGTGATGTTGACAGTACTCTTTGGAAGACCTTCTTGACTGGGGAAAAATATTCTGAAATACTTACTAGGTTCATTACCACTGGGAGTAAAAATTGAAAATTAGGGCTAAACCTTGACTTAAAGAGTGAGGATAGGTCTTACTCAGTAAACAACTGTATTCCAAGTCATTTCAATTTATATTTAAGGACTCATTCCTTAGTTTTGGAAGGCCTTCATTTACTTCTGCCATATTGTGGTAGTTATCCAGTACTACATATGAAGGATTTTCTTGAAGCTTGGTGGAATGTTTATTTTATTGCCAGACATCTGGAGGATACACCTTTGAAAGCACTATGTGCCTGTTATTTCTGGGGGCACACTTTCTAGTAGTATTTTACTTAAAATGGATAACAATGATTGCTGTAATAAACTCCCAGATCCCAAGGGTTTAACACAATAAAAGTGTATATCAAGCTCACACCAGAACAAAGTGGATGTTCCTGGACAGTGAACAGTCTATCTTATGGTCTGTCAGGGTCCTCACATCATATTTAGAGCCCAGAATCATCTGCTTGGTGGTCCACATCCCCCTTGAATGTAAGGGAACAGAGAGAATCACGTGGGAGTTTTCTTAATTCTTCACCCCGAACCACACAGTAAAGGCCCACATGAAGATCCAGTCATACAGCCTCATCCAAGTGCAGGAGGACCAGCAGTGTCCCCATCTACTCCTGTGTACTCAGGAGCAGAAGAGTTCTGGTGAGCACGTGACAGCCTCAGCTATAATGTGGTCTGGAAGGTAACAGTCAAATCTGTTGTTTCAACAGCAGTTAGCTTTAACAGTGTTATACTTAAGGAAATGAGACTTCAGAATCAGCAAAAAGTATCTCATTAAGTAATTCTTGGCTGTTGGCTGTTTCTTCTACTTTCATTACGAATGACTTTTTTTTTGCTTCAGACTTTGAGAAGTGAACCAAACAAGTCTAGAGGATGTAATGAACTCTTTCTCTAAAGCACCATATGTAGTTATGTCAAGGAGCTCACCAAATGTAGGAATCCGGTTGCCAAAAATCAGACAAAACCCAAATTTATAAACACTGAAAAATTAAGAAAGTGGCAGTGAATTTGTTTATAGCATGCCTCTCTGTCTTAATGACAAAGAATATAGAGAGGGCTGGTTGTCATTTTCCTGTACAGAGTTTTCTTAGGAAGAATACTTTCAGGATAAGATGCTTTTCTTGACACCGTCTGGCAGATTAGTGAGGGATCAGCAACAAAAGGGCTGTCACCTGGTAAATGTCTGGGAAACAAAGCTGGGAGTGAAAAATATTTCACTTGGTGTGTTTTCTGGAAAGAATAGTTTTTCAGAGATATCCAAGTGGGAAATTTTAATCTCAGAGAAACCATGTGCAGTCAGAGTGAAACAGAGCTGGACATAGTGACTAGAACACTTCCTGAGCAAATTTGTTCATTCAGATCATTCTGACTTTCTCAAGTGCAGGGACATGGCAAAAAAATACATTGAACAAATACCTCTTCATGGAACTTCACATTGCACATACACTATAAGCCATCGCTGTGATGGCAAATGTTACAGAGAGACACAAGAAAGGGACAGAGCAGCGTTTGGAAGGTTGCACTTATTGTTTTGTGGTTCTGGGGATTGAACACAGGCTCTTCAATCTGGGGTACATCCCACCCTGTTTTTATTTTTTTAAATCTTGAGATAGGGCCTCATTAAGTCATAAGGTGATCCTCCTTGGCCTCCTAGAATGCTGGGGTAGCAGGCATGTTCCACCATGCCTGGCTAAAAGGTGGACTTTTAATTAAAGGATGTTCCTACTGAGTGAGAACTTAAAGGAGTTGACGTGGTGAGTCTGCTTCTATCTTTTTTTTTTGGTACCGGGGTTCCAACTCAGGACCTTGGGCTTGTGAGGTAGGCAGCAGCACCACCGAGCTAAATCCCTGGCCCTGCTTCTGTCTTTGATGAAGAGTGTTCTTGGTAGAGGTAATGTAATTGCAGAGGCCTTGGGTAGGAGTGAGCCTGGCTTCTTCCAGGAAGAGCAAGTGGGTCAGTGTGGCTGGAGAAGAGTCAGAGAAGGGTAAAATCCTAGCAGAGAAGATGAGAGAAGAAACTTGGATGTTGAAGACAGCAGGACCCAGAAGTTCTTAGGGAATTTAGTAAGGACTTTGCTATTTACTTTGGGCAACACAAGGAGCCAACTCAAGATTTTGGGGAAAGAAGTACTGTAGGAGACATCCCTGCTCAGCATTGGTCGGCTATGAGTGGCATGTGCTTCTTGCCTTCCCTAATTTGGCTATACTGTTTTATATCAGGAGTCTGAAGCCCTGCATGACTCAGACAGGCATGTCAACTAGCAGAGTTGGGCTAGTATTGCTCCTTTGCTAGTGGCTGTCAGCGAGGCCAAAGTCCTGGTCTGTGAAGTGGCAGGGCCCTGCTGAATCACATGCAGCTGAGGTCAGTGTGACCCCAATTAAAATCCTTTCCCCTGAATTATCGCATCTCACTGACCTTGTGGGTTGCTTCCTAATTGTGCCTGGTCCCAGTACTGGTTTATTCTATTCTAGCAAGATAAGCAGTGCCGACTCCCTGACAGCCCTGCCTGGTGCCATCATGCCAGGTGTTTGGCAGTAATTCACTGGATGACTTCAAAGCTCCCTAGCTCTCTATTCCTTTTCATGATTTTATTCAATAAGTGCTGGATGTGCTTGGGAGCTTTTGTCTTTGTTGCCTAGAGCAGCATTGATCAGAGCCCAAGACTCAGCTTCACTATAAGTCTCATTCTGCCTATTCTTTAACCTTTAGCTGGTGCTGTGGTGGTTCACAGGAGGCTGGGACCTACTGCAGGGATCTCCAGCAACGTCCATTCCCCCTGATCTCTTACAAAGTACCATGTTTCAACAAGGCCTGTCTGCCAGTTGTGTTGACAGCACACTGAGTGAAGGGGCACTGGAGAAAAGGCATTTTCTGCAGTAATCCAAACAAAAGGGAGAGTGGAGTGGACCAGGGGATAAGAATGGAGGTGATAAACATTGGTCAGAGTGTAGATGTATTTTGAAACTATAGCCAGCCAGACTTTCTGATGGGCTCGAAATGGGGAGGAAGGGAGGTGAGGGAAATAGGAGCAGAAGAAGTCTCCAGAAGGTGTTGGTCTGAGTCAGTAAATGGATGGAATTGCCATTTTCTGCAGTAGAAGAGTACGGGAGAAATATTTTTGGCAGGTGGAGAGAAGCTCAGTGTACAGCACTTACATTTGTGACACCTATTAGACATCCACTGGAGGTATTGAGCACCTAGCTGGATGTTAGAGGTCAGATAAGAGGTCATTCTGGAAACACAATTGGGCAGAGCTCAGCAGAGGGGTGATTTTGAATGCCGTGAGCTTGGATGAGATTACTAGGAGACTGGGTAAACTCGAAGAAGAGGACCAGCCATTAGGTCCTAGTTGATAAAATTAATGGAACCAGAAAAGGAAACTGAGACAAAGTTGACAATGAGGTAGGAGGAAGGACAGACAAAGAGCTCTTTTGTAGAGCTACTCTCAACAAGAAAGCTTGTTTCCAGAGGGAGCTAGTCATCAGGTGTGGACCTCCGACCGTGTAAGTGAGGAGTGAAGAATGACCAGGAGATAGAGGAGTTTGAAAGCTCTTGGGGCTCTTGACCAAAGTAGCTTCTGTGGAGGGGTAAGGGAAGCTTCTAATGGGAAACAGAGAGCAAATGGGAGGAGCAAATCAGAGGCAGTAAGTTCAGGTAACGCTAGAGAGGTTGGTGTCAGAGGCAAGAGATAGGACATCACCCACAGGGTTCGGAGGTAGCAAGAGAGGGTTTTGAAAGATGAAAGTAGCGTGTTTACTTTCAGGTACAGTAAGTAGAAGGAGAAAATGGACAGTGTACGAGAGTGAGGGAGACTTAGGCAAGAGGGATGGGAGCTGGGGCACAATGGAAGGGTTGGCATCAGATGGTCACCAGTTCACTTCTTTGAATGGAATTGATGACAGAGGATATAGGATGAATCAAGGTTTAAGAAGAGTGGAGAAAGTACAAAACAACCTTTAGGAGAAAGAGCAAGAGAATCTAAAGAAATGTGATGGATCGCCACTTGCAGCATGGTCAGAAAGTTCTCAGAGTCAGGCATCTTGAAGGAGTAGGCTGAAAATAAAGGGTTATTCCATGGGTGGCAGCTAGTCTGATTCCAGCTGAGTTGGGAGGTGAAAGTGTATTTAACATTTTTCTGAGTTTGAAAAGGATCGTGAGAAATTTCTGGGAACCGTGGGTTTGTGCATTTAGTAGGGGCATGTATCCTTATCCTGGAAGTCCAGATTAACACTGACAGAGACTTCCGCACAGTGTGCGGCGAGACTAAATGAATGGTCTTGTGCAGTAGATTTTGCACTTAAAATATGAGCCAGTGAGGGGTGGGACTAGTTGGATGGAATACAGCTCCTCAGGAGAGCTGAAGCAAGAAACTTTCCAAACCTGAAACGGGAAGTCACGTTTTAATAGCTTTGACTTACAAGATTAATACCCTCCAAAAAAAATTCACCTGTTGCCAAATCTACTGCCAGACTTCGGATGCTCTCAGTCCCTTCAAGTCCCTTGTTTGTTTTTGTTTCTTGCTTTCTTCTTTCTCATCTTCTTGCCAGAGTCTTCTTACCTCTTAGGCATGACTACTAAAGGGCTTGCAATCTGTCTTCTTGATGAATTGTTTAATTAAAAGGCAATAATGACAGAGAAAAGGAGACACTTTAACATTTTGGTTTGACAAAAAAAAAAAAAAAAA